>JAUJYZ010000967.1:162996-557996 GCA_033675265.1 Actinostola sp. cb2023 | reverse complement strand
ATTATAATAATAATACCATTATATCATATCTCTTGCAACTGAACCATTGTATTATATAGTTGAATAGAGGGATGAATGGATGAACAAAAGAAGAGAAGAATCAATCGATGAGTGAATCGATGGATAGACAAAGAGAGAGAAGGAATGAAGGAAGGAGGGAAGGAATGAAGGAAGGAGGGAGAGAAGGAAGGAGGGAGAGAAGGAAGGACAGAAGAAAGGAGGGAGAGAAGGAGGGAGAGAAGGAAGGAGAGAAGGAAGGAGGGAGAGAAGGAAGGAGGGAGAGAGGAAGGAGGGAGAGAAGGAAGGAGGGAGAGAAGGAAGGAGGGAGAGAAGGAAGGAGGGAGAGAAGGAAGGAGGAAGGAGAGAAGGAAGGAAGGAGGGAAGGGAGGAGGGAGGAGAAGGAAGGAAGGAGGAGAGAAGGAAGGAGGGAGAGAAGGAAGGAGGGAGAGAAGGAAGGAGGGAGAGAAGGAAGGAGGGAGAGAAGGAAGGAGGGAGAGAAAGAAGGAGGGAGGGAAGGAAGGAGGGAGGAAGGAAGGAGGGAGAGAAGGAAGGAGGGAGGAAGGAAGGAGGGAGAGAAGGAAGGAGGGAAGAAGGAAGGAGGGAAGAAGGAAGGAGGGAGGGAAGGAAGGAGAGGGAAGGAGGAAGGAAGGAGGGAGGAAGGAGGGAGGAAGGAGGGAGGGAAGGAGGCAGGGAATGAAGGAGGGAATGAAGGAAGGAAGGAGGGAGGGAAGGAAGGAGGGAGGAAGGAGGGAGGGAAGGAAGGAGGGAAGGAAGGAAGGAGGAGGGAGGGAAGGAAGGAGGGAGGGAGGGAGGGAGGGAGGAAGGAGGGAGGGAGGAGGGAGGAAGGAGGGAGGAAGGAAGGAAGGAGGGAAGGAAGGAGGGAAGGAAGGAAGGAGGAAGGAGGAAAGGAGGAAGGAGGGAAGGAAGGAGGGAAGAAGGAGGAAAGGAAGGAGGGAAGGAAGGAAGGAAGGAAGGAAGGAAGGAAGGAGGGAGGGAAGGAATGATATCTGATCTTGCCTACACTGTACCTTGCCATCATAGCTTCTTGCCCCTGTACATCACCTGGTGCTTCTCCATTCTTATAAAAATGTAACGCTAAACCTTGTGGATCTCTCTTGAGGGCAGCATACAGAGATAACTCAGTTATCCCTTCATAGAAATGAACTGCAACAAATAAAATACCATATACAATCTGGAACCAGACACATAGGTAGCAATAGGAAGCAAATAGGAAGGCCAAAGAGACCAGATAATAAGTGCTGTAACTGACCACCTAGGAAAAGTATGTATGCAGGTTTTCTACAATGGGTTAATGGTGTAAGAGATCTTCCTTATTCTTACTTACCAGATTCAAATATTGAACAGATTAGTTCCAAGTTGACTTGATGAGTGACTTGTCGATAACACTACAATAACAAATAATAATAATGTCATGATATGAAAGTTATAATAAAACAAATATATCAGAGTATCGACTGATTCTCATCTGTGACTAATCCACTTCCCATCTGATCACATCATTAACATCATGACAAGGTTGGAGAGGAAAGGAAGGGAAGGGAAGGTAAGGTAAGGTAAGGTAAGGTAAGGTAAGGTAAGGTAAGGTAAGGTAAGGTAAGGTAAGGTAAGGTAAGGTAAGGTAAGGTAAGGTAAGGTAAGGTAAGGTAAGGTAAGGTAAGGTAAGGTAAGGTAAGGGAAGGGAAGGGAAGGGAAGGGAAGGGAAGGGAAGGGAAGGGAAGGGAAGGGAAGGGAAGGGAAGGGAAGGGAAGGGAAGGGAAGGGAAGGGAAGGGAAGGGAAGGGAAGGGAAGGGAAGGGAAGGGAAGGGAAGGGAAGGGAAGGGAAGGGAAGGGAAGGGAAGGGAAGGGAAGGGAAGGGAAGGGAAGGGAAGGGAAGGGAAGGGAAAGGGAAGGGAAGGGAAGGGAAGGGAAGGGAAGGAGTCCCATCTGAGTGTCAACAGATTTCCATCCAAATGTCAACCAATTCTATATCGAGAGCTGAAAAGTGAAACTTGATGTATGTAGGATGTTTGGTACATGTATCTTGCATAGAAAATCCTCATAAAACAAACAACAAGAAAGGAATGCAATAGCAAACCTGTAAAGCATCTTTGAGAAGTCTGGTCTGATCAGTTCTGTTGACAGTTTTCTTGGCAAGCGTTAAAAGTTCACCAGCCTAAAGGAATGAAGATGACAATAAGAAGATTGAACTCGCTGTCACCTTCAGTTGTTTCTCATGAGCTGGTTGAAAATTCAGCTGAAAGGTTGCTGAACACCAGTGACATCAACCTTGTGGTTGGTTAGCAGATGTGTTGTTGCCAGAATTAATTAAATTTAGATGATAGTGATGAAGATAAACATAATGGCGACAATGAAAATGATGAAGGTGATGATGATGTGATAATGATGATCAAAATAGATGATGAAGGTGATAATGATATTCATGAAAGTGATGATAATGATATTGATGAAGGTGGTGATGCTGCTGTTGATGTGATGATGGTGATGATGAAAATGATGATGATGATGATGATGATGATGATGATGATGATGATGATGATGAAGGTCATGATGATGAAAATGATGATGATGGTCATGATGATGGTCATGATGATGAAAGTGATGATGATGATGATGATGAAGGTGATGATGATGATGATGAAAGTGATGATGATGATGAAGGTCATGATGATGAAAGTGGTGATGATAATGAAGGTCATGATGATGAAAGTGATGATGATGAAAGTGATGATGATGAAAGTGATGCTGATGATGAAGGTCATGATGATGAAAGTGATGATGATGATGAAAGTCATGATGAAAGTGATGATGATGATGAAGGTCATGATGAAAGTGATGATGATGATGAAGGTGATGATGAAAGTGATGATGATGATGAAAGTGATGATGATGATGGTGATGATGATGAAGGCGATGATGATGATGATGATGATGATGACACTGTAGTGTGACAGGTGCTGAATTTCAAAAGCCAGTTCAAATACCTTGGTACACACAGCATCTGAGTCACTGTACAAACTTGGACAAACATATCTCAGTCGTTCACTGATGGCATCAGTAGAACTGCTATCGTCCAGGAAGCAGTTCATTAATGATGATATAAGAGCATTACACACCTGATGACAGCATCACAAATCAATAACTAATAATACTCATATACATGTACACATATTTATAGTAATTAATGCCTCTTTGTTGAATGGCACGCTTTGCAGGTACCGTAAATCTTCTATTAAGCACCCCCTCTAATAAGTGCCCACCTCTAATAAGCGCCCTCCTCTAATAAGCAAGGACGTTGACATTGAGATCTGAAATATCGTTTCTGAAATACTGCTTTCTTGTCTTCACGATGTTACATTTCATATTGGCTTCGTTTCTCCGTACTAAGTTGATAATAAAGTTTACGAAATACGGTAAGAGAATCTGAGTGTTTGGTATAGGAAATTAAATAAGCGCCCCTCTCTATTAAGCGCCCCTCTTCTAGTAAACGCCCCCCTAAGACCTCCTGTTGTAGTTTATAAATAAAAAATCCACAACTTAGTTCAAGTTATGAGATACATGTACCCTCAACAAGAAAAAAAATCACATTCACTCCTTCAATGAAGTCAACTGAAAATAATTACAACTTATGCCAACTATCAATTTCGTGTAATGTAAAATTATGAGAAGATGTGTAAAGCAGACTACTCGAAGAGTCTTTAATGGCATTTAAACATCTGTACACAGCGTAAAAAAAAAACGATTTTAGCACCTTTATTAAATTTAATTAAAATAATAATTATTTTTTCGTTGATTTTGCATGCCCTGTATTTTGCATGCCCTGTATGTAGAGTATAAAGAGTAACTACGTTTATACATTGTATACCTCTTCTCTTGAAATAAAGTCTCTGAATTTCATATGCCGTAACTGCTCCCTTTGTGTCTGAAATAAAGAGGAAGTTTAAATATGCGAGCATGAGATCTTAGCGCTGAAGACAACGTCATCCATGTTAATGTTCCCCTGCATGTACTTACTGCTTCCATACGAGATGTGATGGCAACAAAGTCATGTTCACATAACAATTGCCACAAGCCAATGGCCTCACAACACAAATCAACCAGCCTCTTCAGGTTACTAAGTGCTTTCCTCTCTGCTGTGAAAATATGTACAACACTTTGTCACAATTAAAGAACAGAAAGCATGAACTTTGTTTGGCCAAGGTGGCCCTTCTGCCACCCATAAGTTTGCAGGTTGGGGACTGCTCTGCTGCATGGATGTACCTTTTTGAACTTCTCTTACCAATACAGTGTAACCTCTTGTAAGCAGCTGCTCTTCAGTCATTTTCGTATGAGTGGGAAACCTACATGCATGGCATGGAGTTACGGTCACGGTACAGAATTGAAAACATTGTATTCAACCAATCATAGCATGCAAAATCATTGCTCAACCAATCAGAATGCTTGGACATGGCACGGTCACCACACGGCACGAACTGTACCGTAACTACTCCCCACTCATTCGAAAATGACTCTATTGTCAGGCAAAGTGGTCACTTATGGGAGGTGGTCGATTACAAGACATGGTCGCTAAGAGAAGTGTCACTCATTCTGGATCCACCCAAGCAACTACGTGTACATGTATAATATTAAATAAATATCTCACAGAAGAAACACAGAGAATTCCATTACATGTACATTAAAGACAATAATACCATTTACCTTGGTGAGTTTTTTGCAAGACGGACTGGTCGCCCATGATTGACACATGTGGGAAACTAGCAAGGAGAACAACAGAACATAAATGAGAAATAAATCATTTTTATAATAAAATTACAGTAAAAAAAAGACAATTATAATTGTGATGTCAAGTCACAAAAACAGTGACGCAGTGTGAACCCCTCAAATTCCTGTGTACACAAGTGGGCACAATATTGCATGGTGTGTCTATTTGCTAGTAAATTCTTAGGACAACTACAGCTAAGTTACGTCACGCGTGACCAGTAAATCGGAACATTCCAATGAAGTTTTGAAGTCTAGACTCGAGTCTCGAACATTCAGACAGAAAAATCAAATCTCCACGAATATATCTATAAGAAAAAAGTATCAGATATCTGTTTACTCAGGCCGTTGTGATTGTAGAGTATGTAGGCTTAGCTGACACAAATTTTCATCCAATTTAATTTTAATTTTATGAACGTTTTTGAGAAAATATTTAGTGGAGATTTGATTTTTTTGTCTGAATGTTTGAGACTCGAGTCTAGACTTCAAAACTTCATTTGAATGTTCCGATTTACTGGTCACACGTGACGTAACGTAGCTGTAATACATGTATGTATGTGTACTGGTAGGTGTATAATTGAAGGGGTTCCTGCAAGAACAGAGTAAGTGACTTGTGATCAAAACCCAAATTCTCATTTGAAATTCAAAGAATCTTGAGGAGAATTTAGGTTTTGATCAGAGATCACTTACATTTGTTCTTGAGGGACCTCTTCAATTTGTAGTGTTTCTAACCTGCTTTCCACATGAGGCGCTACAAACTGTAGGTTCCTGTCCATCCATTGCTGAAGTTCCTTCATCTTTTCCAGGAACCAGGAAAGATGCTCACAAGCAAAGCGACTCCTGAACACCACAGGTGGCTACAAGAGAAATATATGTCCTAAAACATTACAGTACTGGTGTGGACACGGCATGGCACATCAGTGCCTTAAGGTTTTCACAATCATATGATTGAAATCTACTCTAGAGGGAGACGGTGAGGGTAGCTGATACCGGAATACCGCATCAAAAAAATAAAAATACCATAATACCGCATCTAAAATTGAAACAACAGTAGCAATGTTTCGGAAAACACCGTAATACCGAAATACGCTAAAGAAATTTGAATTTCACCGCATCTAAAATTGAAATTGCAGACCAGGATGATACAGTACCGCATCTAATCTTTGTACTGTCTCTGAAAACAAACGGAATACCAAACAAATACGCTAAACCACTAAAAACTTTAGAAATTCAGCAGACAAAAACGAATACCGTATTGGATCCAATAACTTGCTTTGTTAACAAGCAGTTCAAAAATGCATAGTTCAAATTTTGATTATCAAAAAATTGATTTGGTTCAAAGACATGAATTTTCATGACTTGAAGTAAACACAATGAGTCCGAGACCGACAAACTAAGAACTCTCTGTAACTCAAAATGACGTGAAATTGCCCAAGAAAACTCGATTTGGTTGCCTCTAAAATATATTTAAAAATTAGCCATCAACAGTAGATGTAATATTTTGTATTTTTGTATTTCGATGACGTCACTTGCCACAAAGAATATATGTTTTCCTTCAGCTGTATTGTACATACATTGTACGTACCTTGGCCTTGTATTACTTCAGAAGGCCTATTTCCCTATACATACATATCTTAGTAGTAATACATTGTACGTAAAGTGTACCTTTGTATTACTTCAGAAGGCCTATTTCCCTATACATACATATCTTAGTAGTAATACATTGTACGTAAAGTGTACCTTTGTATTACTTCAGAAGGCCTATTTCCCTATACATACATATCTTAGTAGTAATACATTGTACGTAAAGTGTACCTTTGTATTACTTCAGAAGGCCTATTTCCCTATACATACATATCTTAGTAGTAATACATTGTACGTAAAGTGTACCTTTGTATTACTTCAGAAGGCCTATTTCCCTATACATACATATCTTAGTAGTAATACATTGTACGTAAAGTGTACCTTTGTATTACTTCAGAAGGCCTATTTCCCTATACATACATATCTTAGTAGTAATACATTGTACGTAAAGTGTACCTTTGTATTACTTCAGAAGGCCTATTTCCCTATACATACATATCTTAGTAGTAATACATTGTACGTAAAGTGTACCTTTGTATTACTTCAGAAGGCCTATTTCCCTATACATACATATCTTAGTAGTAATACATTGTACGTAAAGTGTACCTTTGTATTTCTTCAGAAGGCCTATTTCCCTATACATACATATCTTAGTAGTAATACATTGTACGTAAAGTGTACCTTTGTATTACTTCAGAAGGCCTATTTCCCTATACATACATATCTTAGTAGTAATACATTGTACGTAAAGTGTACCTTTGTTTGTATTACTTCAGAAGGCCTATTTCCCTATACATACATATCTTAGTAGTAAATCTTAGTAGTAATACATTGTACGTAAAGTGTACCTTTGTATTCCCTGGTGTGGGTTGGACTAGAAAGTCTTCACACACAATTTTACCATCCCAAAGTGTCCTGAAACACAACACAAATTCAATGTATACTTATAATATAGCAATGATATAACGTGCGCTCTGATTGGCTAGAGTTCTATGAACTATTTCCCCATGGGCTGCACGCTCTCATCAACTTCCCACTGGCCTCGTCTGATCATGTGCGCACTGTTCGAAATAACGTGCACGCTCATTGGCTACAATTGCTATGAACTATTTCCCCATGGGCTGCACGCTCTCATCAACTTCCCACTGGCCTCGTCTGATCACGTGCGCGCTGTTCGAAATAACGTGCACGCTCATTGGCTACAATTGCTATGAACTATTTCCCCATGGGCTGCACGCTCTCATCAACTTCCCACTGGCCTCGTCTGATCACATGCGTGCTGTTCGAAATAACGTGCATGCTCATTGGCTACAATTGCTATGAACTATTTTCCCATGGGCTGCACGCTCTCTAGATGTCATATTATAAATCAATTAGTCAACTCGCATCCATGCACTCATAGCGTTATAGACGCACTCGAGAAAATATAAAGAACTCTTAACAAGCTAGAGTCGCACTCTGCTACGCCTCGTGCCACTCTTACGCTTGTTAAGAGTTCTTTATATTTTCTCTCGTGCGTCTATAACGCAACGGGCGCATGGACGCTCGTCGACTAATTGATAAATAAAGGATGCATACAGAAGTAGTTGGGATACCTGTGGTCAACAACTGAACCAAGATATTACACTTATATATAGGAACACACACAACTATGCTTTAGGACTTCCTTGTTTCTCTATTTCTCCCAGGTCAACCAAATAACAATTCATGATACGTGTTTGTACACCTGTAAAATCTTCTACTCGAAATATGTGATCTTCACAATTGAAGGGCTCCCTGCAAGAACAGAGTAAGTGACTTGTGATCAAAACCCAAATTCTCCTTTGAAATTTAATGAATTTTGAGGAGAATTTAGATTTTGATCAGAAATCACTTACGTTGTTCTTGCAGGGAGCCCTTCAATTGTGGACTTTCACTGTTATTCATACATGTACTACAAAAAAAAACAATGCACTGAAAAACATAATTTGATCACCTTACAAACAAGATGCAATTTGTTTTCCATTTTCAAAAACTTTGATCTCTCTATAGCTTCCTTTGCAGACGCTTTAGTTGGTTCGGTAAAATGTCTGCAAAGGAGGCTAATCTCTGTACTTGTACTAGACAAATATTGAGCAGTCACGGTATGCATTGCACACAATCTCACTTCTGTGGTATGAAATATAAGTATTGGTCCATACCCTAAGAGTCTAGCTATATACAGACACAGTCCATCATGTTTTGCTGACTTGGTGAAGTCAGGTTGAAATACAGCCCGTCCTGTCATTCCTGCATGAGGAGCTGTATGTGGAGTTGATGTTGTGTAGCTTTCATTGAATTGTAGATTCTGAAAACTGAATAAACATGTAACAATTAGAAGATGGTGCTGACAAAAGTAGACAGAATTTTTCTAAATAAAATGCATTCAGAAATCTCTGTGATCTGATTGGCTGTTACCCGTGTTTGCATCAGGCTATGTAAATACGGTAATGACATTACAGTTGTGTTTATTTTATAAAAGAAATATAAAACGTTTTTCCATATTTGCATAGCTGATGCAAACACTCAGGGGTTTGAGAGAAGTCTCGAGCGCTGCAGCTCGGTTTTAAACATCAGCTCTTGACTTCTCCCAAATTCCCCCGATTGTTTGCATCAGGCTATGCAAACACGGCATGATGCAAACACGGCAAACGTTTTATATTTCTTAAATACATAGTTGCAATGATGTACATGTACATGTATTTTGTAAAATACCTTTTTTGTAAGTGCACTGAGATTGTTTTAAGTGTGCTACACAATATGTATAATTATTGTTTAATAGATCTGTGACATACTTGTATATGTGCAAACACCACAAAGCCTCTACACACTCACTTTGTTTGTTCTGGCCGTGGTGTACTCAAATAACTGCCTCCATGGACTCTACCATCCATAAAGGTAGGTTCGATACCAGGCGGATGTACCCCTACACCACTGCCTGCTGCACTGCTGCTCACAGAATGATGTGTTTCGCCACCATACTTGAAAAATGCTCTAGTGGCCCACTCGGACACCTACATTATACACATACAGAACATGTAATAAAGGAAGACACAGGGAGAGAGGGGAGGGGAGATTCCCAGGGTACTAATAGTTTTTTTCCACTGATAAATTTTCACATGATGAATGAAAAACTTTTCCCAACACCAACCAAAATGAATGGAAAATGCTGTTCCATTTGCTGAAACAGTCTCATCCTACATGTACATGTAGGTCCCAGAGGGTAATTACATGTAGCTAAACGTGGTTGGGATGACAGAGGAACTGGGGAGAGCCTCATTTAGGCCCTGTTTACATGTGAGAGATAACCCTAGCAGTAAGGACAATTCTATTGTTTTATCATCCACAGGGAATATGAGTACAATAGTAAGAGTTGACCCTAGTGCTAGAGTTACATTTTTGTACTTGTATCTCTCTCTCTCTCTCTCTCTCTCTCTCTCTCATGTAAACAGGGCCCAAGGCCTAGTTCAAATGCCGTACTTCCCAAGAGCCATTCTTAATTACTTCAAAAGAAGCGGTCTCATTATCTATTGTTTGAAATGAAAACGGCTCATGATTAGCACGACGTCTGAACTAGGCCTAAGAGACATGTGTGGTAGAGACAAGAGTTACATTCACCCTCCCAGTTCAAGAGTTACATTATTTTAGATGAACAGGTCCCCCAGAAACCTAAAATAAACTCCCGCGAGGAATGTTGTGAATGGAAAGACCTTTTGTTCTAAACCCTCCAAGCACGCCTGATTGCCTAACCTACATGTAAACTCGAAGAAACTACTTTCCTATTCGGTCTCTGATGATGTCGTAGCCGACGAAAGCTAAGACACACATATCCACCTAACAGTAGCTCTTGGCTCCATTTGGATTAAAGTACCTACCGGTACTTACATTACAGACCCCCATCAATTGAAGGGGTCCCTGCAAGAACGGAGTAAGTGACTTGTGATCAAAACCCAAATTCTCCTTTGAAATTCAATGAACTTTGAGGAGGATTTAGATTTTGATCAGAGATCACTTACGTTGTTCTTGCAGGGACCCCTTCAATTGAACATTTTCTCAACTACATAATATTAGGTGTGTGGCCTAGTTTCACGTCTTGTCTATAACCCAAACCTCCTGTTCTTCAATTAGTTGTTAAATGTACCTGTTGCCAGTCGGTAGATTGGCTAGAACAAGCAAGTACAAGACAAATAGCACAAGCCTGGTCTTCCTAGAATCAAAACACAACGAAAGTTTCAATATCAGGTGAGGAACTGTTCAGTATGACCTGTGTACATGTATCTTACATTGTATAGGCTACATGTACATGGTGTACATGTAGTTATAATCCTTGCCAAAATGTGCTGGCACGGTATGTTGTTATCATGGCATTGATCCGATGATTGTTAGTAAAAACCCTCCCCCCTATTCAATGTTACAAGTGTGCTCATTTGATGGAACCTTGGGAGTGACTTGCCACTTACATTTGTACATATCACTAGCTACCCAGTTTATCAACATTGAATAGGGGGTAGGGGGAGTATATCCCAGTTAATCAATTATTGGGTGTGCTCATTTACAAAATATGTAATTGTGCCAACAATAATGGCAGAGATTGTAGCTAAAGAACTTTGGTCAAAAACAACACACAATGTCTTCACCCTGTGAAGTTTGAAGAATGCTTGGACTGCTTCAGAGTCATATCCCTGCGAGAGAACCAGTAACTGATGTAGCTGTTCAACAGGTCGATAACTGGACATCAGATAGCTTCCCTGCAACATCAAAACAATGTATGTCAATAAATAACTCACTGTATATTTGGATTGAGGGTTAAAACTTAACAAATTGCAGATGGTTTTGAGTTGTCTGTACTCTTATTGACACACACTTGACATCATAAAATGTTCAAAACACAAGTGGAATCACGAGCACAGCGAGTGATTTCTCTGCCAAGTTTTGGACATTTTATGACGTCAAGTGTGTGTCAATAAGAGTACAGACAACAAAAAAACATCTGCAATTTGTTTTTTTACAATTATAACAAAGTAAAAAAAAATCCAAAAACAAGGAAAAAGTTTGAAAGAAAATCTGTTTCAAGTGTGCGCTGGCTGCGTGCGCGAGCGATTCGTCATACAGTGTGTCTGTATTATTATTATTATCTGTACTCTTATTGACAATGGCTGAGAGCCAATCAGATTGCGAGATTATGCTCGGTTATTGTAAAATAGATTATTTTGAAGGAGGGTTTGACAAAATTGTCTTCATTTGATAAGACTTTAACTTTGACTTTCTTGGACAAACTTACTGATACATGTATCTTGAATATCATAGTACATGTAGAACATGATTCTATACATCTGTATGTATATGATAAGTAATAACTTATTATACAATATTCACAACCATACTGTATCCAGGGCTGCAGTATGGCTGCTCAGTACGGAATTGAAGACATCTATTCAACCAATCACAGCATGTAAAATCACTGCTCAACCAATCAGAATGCTCAGACACGGAACGGTCATGACAAAGTAGGGTCACCCATGACACGAACTGTACCATACACATTCTAGTATTTATATTATGTTTTTTACTGTAAATATTTCTTTTTTTTAATGTTTTTTTAGCGCATTGAGGTAACAGAATGCGCTTTACAAGTACTATTAAATATTTTATTATTATTATTATTACTACTACTTCCAACTTATATGAAAACGACTATTGTATCTATTACTTACTCTCTTACCTGTGAACTAAGTACAACAAATGATCTTTGAGGCAATGCATGCTGTTTTACTACAACTGGTGGTTCAGGCCATTTCTCAAATAACACAGGACATGGACTGATGAGGTTAGCAGCAAAATCTGGTACTTCACTGACAGCCCATGTACGACCATCAAGAGGGACAGTAACCTGTAGAATTCAATGAAGTACAATTATTGTTATAGACCGATTCCGAACATGGCGACCAATTTGAATAACCATTGTTCCCGACTGACCAGCCTCTCATACAGGTGAGAACGCTTTTGTGTTTCCACATGAACACGAGGCTAGTCAGTCAAAGAACAATGGTTATTCAAATTGGTCGCCATGTTCGGAATCGGTGTATACTCATTCTTTATTCTTATTTATCAAATTCATGAATAATTAATGAGGGAAATACAATAGAAATCATAAGCGTAGCAGACATTTGTAAATCGGATACAGAATCATCCTAATTTGCATTCAACTTTAACTTGGATTTTCTTGGCCAAACTGTTTCTTATCATCCAAATTATAGTAAAACATCCACTTACATCGTTGGATTTGATAAGTCAGATACAATATTTGCCTCCGATCTGTATGGGATTTACAAACTCTCGCCTACGGCTCAAGTTTGTAAATCCCATACAGATCGGCCGCTCATATTGTATCTATTACTTATAAGATAAACTATGTGTACCTCCAAAGAATGTGCGATTTGATTGGTTGCTGAGCATGCATTATTATGTTATAGAAGCATGGAGCAGTGAAAACAAAGCAGAAATCCTGTTTAAAACTAGTTTTACACTGTATATTATAAAGCGAATAGAAGATGACTCTCCGTGCTTCTATACAAAAATAATGCACTTCTGAGGACTTGAAAGCTGCTGATTTGCATTCCGCTCGTGCATCCACTAGCAGCTTTCAAGACCTCAGCGTGCATTATTTTTGTATTAGAAGCACGGAGAGTCATCTTCTATTAGTTAAATATATACAGCTAATTAAACGTTGTCCTAGGTTTTGTTGCAAATTGCATTCCCAGACCAAAGTGCATTATGGACTAATCAATACATGTACATGCGTTTTCTTCTATTTTGGGGTTTACAATTTAGAATCTTCATGCTAAATATACAAAACCCGCAAACAAATATCAGGAAAGCCATATGTCAACCATGAGTATTAATGTTATGATCTCAGTTTCAGCGACACAACGTCAAACAAACACAATGTATTGATCAGTCCATAATGCACTTCGGTCTGGGAATGCAATATGCAACAAAACCTAGGATGTTTTTTTAATTAGCTGTATATACATGTACATGTATATATATATGTAATCTACAAAATGTAGTTTTAGTATTCATATTGTTTAGGGCCTACTGTAGATGAAATTTACGTACCATGTAACTCTGAATCACCCTGTTTAAATAAAGTATTCTATATTCTGAATGTACAATGACTGACCTGCATTTCCTTGAGAGGGGACTGGAACGGGAATGGATCTGCACTTGTTACCCAGAGTACATTGCTCTCTTCAGTCTGTGATGCTGCTAATAGACTTATTCCTGTAGAACAGTACATGTACATTACTGTCTTAATGTAAACAATGTGTCTTTCAGAGATGTACAAACGTCCCAGGGGAGAGAGGGTGCCCCCTTATATTGTGAACTGGAGTGTGCTGCTGAGATCCTGACCCTGTTCCAGACAAAAGAAAGAGGCTCTCTCAGGGACCATGGAGACAGGGGGCTGGGGGGTCTTTGGCCCCCCCACTATTAGCCAAAAAGGTTGTCACAATAGGTTGTTGTCAACTAGTATATCCAGTCCCCCAATAGTCCCTTTTCACGTTCACAGATCCCGTTGTAAAACCGCTGTACTTATTGACATCAGACGCATTTGTACAGGGTTAGCCTCGAGTCAGTGTAAATTATTCACAAATATCAACAAGAACACGAAAAAATGTTGACATGAAACAATAGAAACATTTTTGAATTGCACGGACTGTTTTCTGAATCGAGGAGCCCTAACCCTGTACAAATGCAGCACTAACCCTGTATAGTTTATTATTTAGGGCCTGGATGAAAATTACTTTGTGTAACTCTAGTCACCCTCTTTAAATAAAGTGTATTATTATTATTATTATGATGATGATGATGCGTCTTTTGTCAAGGACAGCGCTCATCTCTAAACAACACGAAACTGGAGTATTTCAAGGGTGCTCTGCGGCCTGTCTCTTCAATCTAAAGGAGAGCTTAGAGATGGATTACATTGTGTACCTTGTCTGTAAAATGCAGCATGGACTTGGGTTGGTCTTGATGATGTAGCAGAGGGTGCAAAGCCTGGCGGCATGCGTACATGTACCAGGACAAGCTTGCTTGGTCTTTCAAGTGGATTTCTAAATGGCATGGTACAGAAGTACAGCCTGACACCTATGAACACAAAGCAATTTCATCACATCCAACAACATTTTGAAGGAGACTGTGCAAGAACTAAATCCAGAGAGATAAGGTTGATAAGTTGGATAAAATAAGATTGGATCATTACCAGCATGTGTTACAGCTACAAGGTGAAGATAGTCAGACTCGCTTCGTGACACTGGTGCAATGTGGATGATAGGCTTGAAGTTATTGTAGTCTGATGTCCTGTTTAGAAGTACACAAACACAATTTTAGTAATAGTAAGAAGGGAAAAAAGACTTTTTTTTCTTTTTTTACCTTTCTTTTTTTTTTGATATTAATTTTTCTTTTTGCTATTGGTTCCATTTTACCATTACAGATCAATAATTGACATGGAGTTGACAAAATGGAAGGATCTATACAAGAACTAGTTTTTTATGTGATCACTGATCAAAATCTAAATTCTCCTACAGGCTCTTTGAATTCCAAAGGAGAATTTGGATTCTGATCACAAGTCACTTACACTGTTCTTACATGAACCCCTTCAAGTAATCTTTGATCAAAATCTAAATTCTCCTACAGGCTCTTTGAATTCCAAAGGAGAATTTGGATTCTGATCACAAGTCACTTACACTGTTCTTACATGAACCCCTTCAAGTAATCTTTGATCAAAATCTAAATTCTCCTACAGGCTCTTTGAATTCCAAAGGAGAATTTGGATTCTGATCACAAGTCACTTACACTGTTCTTAGTACATGAACCCCTTCAAGTAATCTTTGATCAAAATCTAAATTCTCCTACAGGCTCTTTGAATTCCAAAGGAGAATTTGGATTCTGATCACAAGTCACTTACACTGTTCTTACATGAACCCCTTCAAGTAATCTTTGATCAAAATCTAAATTCTCCTACAGGCTCTTTGAATTCCAAAGGAGAATTTGGATTCTGATCACAAGTCACTTTATACACAGTTCTTCCATGGACCACTTCAAATGTTACCTTGTTGTTGCGGCAGCTTTATGTGCAATACTGTCTTGATTCATGCTTGCAATATAAATTGTTTCTTGGCCGTCAGCCCCTAGATCATACACTTGTATTGTTCCTTTCTCTGTTCTGGTATACAGAATGTTTCTTGTATTATCAACAGCAAGCTGACAGAGAGGATCTGTTTGAACATAAAATTAAAAAAGTGCTTACTAATGGGAGGGGTGGAGGGGTGGAGGGGTGGAGGGGTGGAGGGGTGAAGGGGTGGAGGGGTGAATGGGTGTAGGGGTGTAGGGGTTAAGGGGTGGAGGGGTGAAGGGGTGTAGAGATGTAGGGGTGTAGGGGTGAAGGGGTGTAGGGGTAGTGGGGAGGAGGGGTGGACACACACTGCAACAAAATTGCCAGCAATATTGTGCACAATGTTGCACAGTGTGTCCATACCAGTCTCCAGTAAATAAAACTAAATACATGTACTGTACATGTACATGAGCTGTAAATGCCATTGTCAGGTTAGGAGGCAAAAATGCCTGTTGTGTTCTATTACCTTCACTCGAAACATTGAGAAAATTCGGCACCAGATATGACAATGCACTTGAAGAGTGGTCGATCTTACGGCACTTTCTCTGGAACCAACTATCTCTGGCCTGAAACAAACAAACATTATGATTGTACAACAAAATAACAGCAAAAATAAAAATACTGTTGACAAGGAAAAAGCTTATGTCAACTATAATTGTTGTACATGTACATGTAGCATGTAACTTAATTGTTGGGTCTCCTTGGTACTTCTGACTCAATCTCATATTCATGACAACAAACAGGCTTCAACTCCATTTAATCACTTTATGTACATCATTGAAGTTGTTGTAGAAAGCCGTGGGTTAGGTTGTGCATATACTGTATGACTAAACAAGGTAAACTGTCTAACAACATACAGTGAACTGACCTGGTATGCTATTTCATATAAGCATCCATTTTTACCACCAGTGAAGATTCGTCCATGGAATGTACCAGTGGTGCACGTCATGTATACATTGTCAGAGGGAATGGAAAACAGTGGGTCTGGTTGGAGATGCATCTCAGCTAATCCATCCTCTGGTAAACCACCTGAAACACAAACCAAACCGCAATCTACAGTACAATACATGTACATGTAGCAAAAAAAAAAAAAAAAAATTCTAAGTGTATAGCTGGCATTAGACTGTGAGCCAAGAATTTGAGCACAAAGCCTGAGAGTGAATAATGGTTTACCAAATGAATATAAATGTAGACCTGTACAGCTACAATGTATAGCTTTGATAAAAGCTCCTGCAGGGCCAAGAGAAAAATAAAGAGACTGTGCTGCTAACATACCTCTGTTTCTTGAAGTAAATGTAACTGCAAGCAGGACGATGTCAACTGGAGTTGAAAGACACAATATATACTTGACAGAATCTGCCAATATTTCTATAAAAAGACAATATCATTCTAACATTAATCTTGAGTATACATACATGTGTAACAGTCATGTAAAACTTGTACAAATTATGTTTAAAATACCACACATAAAAAATAATAACCCAGGAGATTGTAGTTACATGTACAATGTACATGACTCTTAACAGGCAAAGTGCAGTGGGGTACGTATTCCCAAGGGTTCTGGTGTGCATATGGGTGGAGCATACATGTACATGTACAGTAAAGCTCAGACAGGTTGTTTAAATGTAGCTAAATGTATGTCATTGTTCTAAACGCAAGAATCCTGTCAAACTCAAACAAATCCATTACTAAACAATCAGTGAAAACAACTCAAATAAAATATAATTAAGATAGAAGTTTGTACACATATCTTTCCCTGAAAGAGAAAAAGCCTGGGACCTTACGATTAGTTATCACATATATATATACACATGTACTTCATTATGGCTGTGCGCTATCATTTTTTCATTTATTATCATCAAGACTGTGTAACTAACCTGGTTTAGGCTTGGCAAGACCTGCACACAAAATTGTTTCACTGAGTCCATCAAAGTATGCCAAGTCGCTCCTGATATCACAATAGACACAAGGTAAAGGTTCATGCAATATTGTCAGCAATCGCATGATTTCAGTGTGTATACCTCTGCAATAATGTTGTGTACGATATTGCACAAGTAGGATCATCGCACTGTACTTATATAAAGTTTAGTCGCAACAATTGTAGAGGTGAACAAATGCTGAAATCATAATGCCAGCAATATTGAATGCAATTTTTTTCTATATTTATTTATTCATTCATCTATTATTCATTCATTTATTTACTACTAAGTTTACTTCTCCGGAAAAACTCGATGAAAAAGAAAAAGAAAGGTACAACATTATGAACATTAAATGGACAAATTAATTTAGAAGTACATGTACAATCACTGTACATTTTTGGCCAGTCTGTTTTATCTCCCAAATTTCTCTCATCCTCTCTCATTCTCTTTTGACCTTACCCATCTTCATAATTCCAGACAAAGATGTCACTGTCAATAGTGAGCCACGCTCTGCGTATCTCAGGAAACAAGCCCATCATACAGTTGCATTGCATATCTGTTATTACGTTAAGGTACAACTGTATTGCGTAATGAGTGAATACTGTTAACACTCAGTATGTCCATTTTCTATGTGACAGAATGAACAGAGAAAATGACTTTGAAGTAATAGGTAGTGAAGTACAGTGGTGTTTCATGGAGGAGTGTAGGTTGTAGGAGACTGCACATCAACTGTACAGTGTATGATTAATCTCCTTATTACAGTCAAGTTGTCTAATGTGCACCTTGCTTTGCAGTGACAACACTTATACATATTATACAGTTAGAGTCGTTTTTGTATGAGTGGGAAGTAGTTATGGTACGGTTCACGCCGTGACTATGCCATGCGGTGACCGTGCCATGCGGTGACGTGTCCAAGCATCCTGATTGGCTGAGCAATGATTTTGCACCCTGTGATTGGTTGAATACATTTTGTAGATGTCTTTGATTCCATACCGTGACTGTAACTCCGTATTGTAGGTTTCCAACTCATACACAAACAACTCTAATGTATATTTAGGTATTGTAATGGAAGTGGATACGTTCAAACTGCTCTACAAGCTCTACAGGAAGGGGTATCCGTTTAAGAGTACTAACAAGCTCCATCCCAGCCAGGCCAACTGATGGCGATGACAGCGATGGGTAATCATAGTCATTAACACCAGTGAACGATACAGAACCTAAATAAATTGATAAACAAAGTAACATTGTAACACTCCTTTGCAAAAACACAACATATTTTATCAAATTGTCATTGTATCTTTGTAACAATGTAAGCTTAAATCAAATGTACCTCTCACTTTGAAAACAACGAGGCCTACATGTACATTCTACAACACAGTCAGAACTGTACAAATACACTACGTATGACGGCAAACGAATTTTCTGATACTAATCGCAGCCTTTCAGACTTTCAAACAACACATTTACCATCAAATAACATCAGTAAAAAGACTAAAAATGTCTTACTTTGAGAAGAAACTCTCAACTGACTGCACAAGTCAGGATACTGACGATCGGCTTGAAGTTGGCGGTTCACTTCTTTTGAGGCATTTTCAAGAGCTTCTGTCAGGACATTAGGGTTAGCAGGACTTGTGCCTGTTAAAATAGGCATTTTTGCAGCAATTTCACGGTTCTAAGTCAATAAAAACGACGACTTTTAACGTGGTATTTTCATCTCTCTGACATCTTGCACATGGATTTCTTGTATCGATTCGAATGAAGCGCGGACGGCGTTGCGCAGACTCGGGAAACCACAGGAAGCCCAAATCAGCCTGGGACCACGAAGCCCACGAATGTATAGGCCTTGACAAAAATATCTCGAAAAATGGCCTAAATATGTTTCCGGGAATTCTCGAAAAAATCTCTAAATATCCCAAAAAATTTCCTAAATATCTCGAAATTTTCTCTAAATATCCCCATATATCCATATTATTATTATTTTCACCGGCTTCCATTGCAGTAAAAGATCAAATAATGAGAAGGGAAATAAACAGCCTTGAGTTATGAACTCGGTCGAAACGGCTCTAAAAAACATGGACGACTGCAAATTGGTGACTGGAAGTACTTGAGAGCCCTGAAAATATGCGGGGCGGCCCCCAACCTTGATCACAGGGATCCCGTAGCGCCGATTTGGTTGGATTCACTAGTTTTCAGTTGGTCGTTTTTAGTAGTCATTTGGGGTTTTAGACCCAAGATTAAGTCCTAAATATCCAAAAATATCATATTTTTTTCTAAATATCTCGTGTTTTTCTAAATATCCCAGGAGCTTCTAAATATCTCAAAAAATATCCAGATATTTGTGTCAAGGCCTACACGAATCACAGACAGCTCCCCTCTGGGCTACAGGAATAATTTTAAAACTAGGCTAACCATAGGTCAAAGATTGCGACCTCCGAATTCGAAAACCAAGACAAATTGACAATCCTCCATGTACGTAAAAATGTTTTGATTTCGCGATCGTTTCTTGTCCATTTCAGCCGTGGGAACGGTCCATTCTGATTGGTTGATTTTTACAGAGATGTGATTGCCGCTGTCATGTTACATAGGAGGCTAGTTTATATTGCAGCCCGTGTACTACTGAACAGTTTTAGAAATCTATTGACATAGAATTTATAAGCCATCTACGCTTCGCTCCGACGGCAATTATTATCACTGAAGAAAGACATTAGTATCAATCAATAAAAATCAACATACACTTTTTTTCTTTATCAATGTACGTACTTTATCGATTTTCAGTATTCATTTTGCTACACTTATGAACGGTCTCTTATGAACACCTATATCTTGAATTAGAATAAAGTTTGGTACGGTTGGCGGCACGATATAAAACGAACGAGCTGTTAGGCAGATAATTCAGTGACAATATGTCTCTGCATCTGGGATGACTTGGTTTCCAAGAGCTAGCATTTATACGGTACTAGGATTCGATCGACTACTTTATATGCGGTTGCGGTCCACAGTGACAATCAGTGCAGCGACTTAGCACACAACAGAGCTGAAAGACTAATATAATAACATTGCCTTCCCCTCGATATGTTGCTAACTAAAGCGATCGTCAACAATAAATGAAGATCTTTACATAATTCCATCGAAGAATCGGATATAAAGTACGAGCAAAAAGGCTTCGAATCCACTCTGAACACGAGATCGCGAGTCACAAATGCCCAAATGAACGACGGGAACGTACGATATATGACGTCAGGGCAAAAGTCACGTGAAAAAAATCTTTCTCCACCCACTGAAAAACACAAATCGAGAATCGAGCTGGCATCTGAATACACAGGAAGCCCAACCAAAGATTAGTTTTGCTCCCAGTTCGCTCGCTGGGGCTCGCTCACTGGTCGCAATTATTATTATTACTAGGCTAACCATAGGTCAAAAATTGCGACCTCCGAATTCGAAAACCAAGACAAATTGACAATCCTCCATGTACGTAAAAATGTTTTGATTTCGCGATCGTTTCTTGTCCATTTCAGCCGTGGGAACGGTCCATTCTGATTGGTTGATTTTTACAGAGATGTGATTGCCGCTGTCATGTTACATAGGAGGCTAGTTATTGCAAGCCCGTGTACTACTGAACAGTTTTAGAAATCTATTGACATAGAATTAATTCTATGTCAACATTTATAAGCCATCTACGCTTCGCTCCGACGGCAATTATTATCACTGAAGAAAGACATTAGTATCAATCAATAAAAATCAACATACACTTTTTTTCTTTATCAATGTACGTACTTTATCGATTTGCTACACTTTATATGAACGGTCTCTTATGAACACCTATATCTTGAATTTAGAATAAAGTTTGGTACGGTTGGCGGCACGATAAACGAACGAGCTGTTAGGCAGATAATTCAGTGACAATGTCTCTGCATCTGGGATGACTTGGTTTCCAAGAGCTAGCATTTATACGGTACTAGGATACGATCGACTACTTTATATGTTGCGGTCCACAGTGACAATCAGTGCAGCGACTTAGCACACAACAGAGCTGAAAGACTAATATAATAACATTGCCTTCCCCTCGATATGTTGCTAACTAAAGCGATCGTCAACAATAAATGAAGATCTTTACATAATTCCATCGAAGAATCGGATATAAAGTACAAGCAATAAGGCTTCGAATCCACTCTGAACACGAGATCGCGAGTCACAAATGCCCAAATGAACGACGGGAACGTACGATATATGACGTCAGGGCAAAAGTGACGTAAAAAAAATCTTTCTCCACCCACTGAAAAACACAAATCGAGAATCGAGCTGGCATCTGAATACACAGGAAGCCCAACCAAAGATTAGTTTTGCTCCCAGTTCGCTCGCTGGGGCTCGCTCACTGGTCGCAACTAGGCTAACCATAGGTCAAAAATTGCGACCTCCGAATTCGAAAACCAAGACAAATTGACAATCCTCCATGTACGTAAAAATGTTTTGATTTCGCGATCGTTTCTTGTCCATTTCAGCCGTGGGAACGGTCCATTCTGATTGGTTGATTTTTACAGAGATGTGATTGCCGCTGTCATGTTACATAGGAGGCTAGTTATTGCAAGCCCGTGTTTAGAAATCTATTGACATAGAATTTATAAGCCATCTACGCTTCGCTCCGACGGCAATTATTATCACTGAAGAAAGACATTAGTATCAATCAATAAAAATCAACATACACTTTTTTTCTTTATCAATGTACGTACTTTATCGATTTTCATGTATTCATTTTGCTACACTTTAATATGAACGGTCTCTTATGAACACCTATATCTTGAATTTAGAATAAAGTTTGGTACGGTTGGCGGCACGATATAAAACGAACGAGCTGTTAGGCAGATAATTCAGTGACAATGTCTCTGCATCTGGGATGACTTGGTTTCCAAGAGCTAGCATTTATACGGTGTCCACTTTATATGTTGCGGTCCACAGTGACAATCAGTGCAGCGACTTAGCACACAACAGAGCTGAAAGACTAATAAAATAACATTGCCTTCCCCTCGATAGGTTGCTAACTAAAGCGATCGTCAACAATAAATGAAGATCTTTACATAATTCCATCGAAGAATCGGATATAAAGTACGAGCAAAAAGGCTTCGAATCCACTCTGAACACGAGATCGCGAGTCACAAATGCCCAAATGAACGACGGGAACGTACGATATATGACGTCAGGGCAAAAGTCACGTGAAAAAAATCTTTCTCCACCCACTGAAAAACACAAATCGAGAATCGAGCTGGCATCTGAATACACAGGAAGCCCAACCAAAGATTAGTGTTGCTCCCAGTTCGCTCGCTGGGGCTCGCTCACTGGTCGCAACAAACATTAGACTTACCAGGGTATAGCGGGGAACCTTTTTTGTACATCAATTGTCCTAAACAAGCCAATCATGACAGCAAGCGATGACTAAGGGAAAACCTCGTACGCCGGTTGTTGTTTTGGTTAGTTTTCGCCGGTAAATTCGAGCAAATTTCAAGCAATCATGCCTAAAATACCTACAGAATTGTTTTAAAATTATCCCTGTGCCCCAGAGGGGAGCGTGCTTTTCGCACTAGTCAGGTGATAATTCTGTCCAATCAGCTACGTGCAATTCACTCCCACTTGAACCCCAGCGATCACAAGCCTCAAAAGATTTCAAAACATTCGTTTAAAACCACGGATTTCTCGAGGAATATTTGGTTTGATGACAATTTGAAATCACTGCCTGATGGAGGGATTATCGGTCTAAGCATATCTGTAGGTATTGTAGCGAGACAAGCGTTGAAATGGGCATATTTTTTTCTTCTTCTGGCGAATATAGCGGTTGAGTCGAGTCCGAGTCTCCAGCCTTCGCCACATATTCATGTGGAGAGGAGCAGATATTGAAAATCTTCGTAAATAGGCCTCGGATCGAGCTGAAACTGTACAAGATGATAAAATAAGACACAATAAACAACTCAGATAAATTTTAATAGAATTTATTGAAATAAAAAATTTCTTCATAAAAGGCCTCCAGAAGTCTATTGTTTGGGCTGCCTGTGCACGAATGGTAAAGATGATGGGAATAAAAAAATATGAAATGTTACGGATTCACTAAATGAAACCTAATCAGATATTTTCACAATCTGATCGTTCACTTCCCCGGTTCACTTTGTTTTTGTTGATGAACGTGAGGGTAAAAGGAAAAGCTCGTTGCACAAAGTGTGATTATCTCTTCTTCCGAAGAAGAGAAAGAGATAATTTTGTCTTTTTTTCACGGATGTCATTGTTCGTTCTCCGAATTCGTGACGAAGTGTACCGACGAATTATCGAAGTTATCACGAATATCGTGCAAAACATGACGTCATTCATAATAGATAAAGCTTTGACATTTGTTTTGGTGCGAATAATTTTTTCTCTCCTTCAGAGCATAATTTAGGTGTATATAAACGTCCTCTGAAGCCGATCTGAGAGAGATCAAGACTTCCAGTCTTCTTCCCGACATGGGGAATTGCTTTAAGAGTTCGGGCCAGGACGATATTTCGCTTTTACACGAAGATGAGAACCCCGATTCGCCAACAACAGGCGAACCACCACCACCATATCAGGTACAACGGAACGACAATTCAATGCCCTTTGTCCACTTTCTAACATGCTTTTGCGTCTTTCCTCATCCAGGAAGAAGCCCCCATTTATATACAAAGTCAGCATGCTCCTCATTTATTATCCGAAGAACAGCAAATTCGTTTAGCTCAACGTTTAGGGTTGATTCAACATTTACCTGAAGGACAGTATGACGGGTCTAAAGGGAAGAAGAGAGAGTAAGCATTGTTGAGAATTCTTGTGCGTTAATTGATCAAACGTTGGTGGTTTGAAGATGTGTTGTGGCCTTGGTGTTTAATTTCTTATTGCTGCTAAGCTATTATTTCATGCGAGTTTGGGATAAATTTTAAAAGATTGTATGATGATCGACGACCAATGAAAGTGAATTCATGCATTTTTGAACACAACTCGTGCTAGAAATTGAACTGAAAATGTATTCTTTCAACTACAACAGTTTCATTTTCTAATTCAATTCCTTCTTCCTTGTGGAAGCTCTTTTTGATTCAATCTAGACTAGGATTTTATCTGTAATTTTTTTAAATTCTTCTTAGCAACAATTCAATTTCTTCTGTATTTTTCTATTTCATCCTCCATTATTAACTTATAGTCATTAAGTTTTTATTATTATACATGTACATAAATTCATGGCAATTGTTCTGGATGTCTGATATGCCTGCATTTGCCATTATTTATCTGTAAATTAACTAGGCACAGTCCAAGCATATGCATGGATATGCTAATTAACTATTATTATTATTAATTATTATTATATACATGTAGTACACATTAATTATCCATGAAAATAGTACTTACTAACTACATTAATTAACATGTATTTGGTACAAAATATAAACAATCTCAATACTTTTTTTTGTGTAACCACAGATAATAATAATGCATAATATATATATTGGTTGTAAAAAAAAAGTTGATCATGCATGTATTTTAAAGCTTGAGATATTAGCTAGTGGATATGACATGTTCCATTCATCCATGGTTCAGTCAACACTTCAGGTTTTTTAATGTACTGAAATACTTAACAGGTTCTTTAATAACACAGTAGGCATTAGAAATGTATACATATAAGGCCGGTATGCAATGGACTCCCTGGAAGATAATGATCAGTTGGCAAACTACATGTAGCTAGGTGTCTGAGTTGGGGCACAGTAAAAATTGATGTGCATCTCTCAGAGGCAATTAAGCTCAGGTATTCAAATTTCCTTTTGTTTGCAGTTTTTACATTGTTGTCTTACTTAAAACAGCTGTCTTCAGCTGGTATCTGGCATTCAGTAATTACTCGATTCCAAACTGAAACAGCCAGCTGGCAACCACAGCCTTCAAAGTATATACACATGACGTGTTCATCATATCTAATGAGCCAAATTCATGTGGCTCAGTTCCAAACTTAAGTTAAACTTTCCTTAAATTTATATACTGTTAATTTTAACGAGAATGCGAAAAAATCTGGACAATGGACAATAGAAGATTAGAAACACAATAGAAACACATGCACATGTAGGTTATATAGGCCCTAACTGTGAGTTAATTTATGTGTCTAAATAAATTATTTGTCAAGGAGTATATACTGTACAGAGTATTATTATTTAGTGGAAATTATATGTACAGTGCAACTAGCTAGTACATATATATATATGTATGTACTAAATAAATTCAAGACTTACTAATATTATGATTCAAGTTGAATGCTGATCGATGTACAAATGTGCATGCTCAAGCAGTCTTGCCAAATCTTAATTGTACATTCAGAATATTGTGTTGGTAATTAATGTATGTACATATAAATTATGTACTGTGTATAGAGGATATTGCATGGCGGCGCAAAGATATAAATTTTGTCTTTGAGTGGTATAAATGTTGAAATATTTTATGAACAAGCACACCAGTGACCCTCCCTGTCCTCCTTCCTACACCCCTGTACTGAGCCCCTGTATCTCCTGACAGCTACCTACATGTACAATGTACATGTACGTAGATGCTCAACATACAATCATGTAAATAAATAAATAAAATTAATTATTTAATTAACTAAATAAAAATAAATGTACATGACATATACATGTACACATATACTATGAACTTTGCATGCTGCGTGACTACCTTCCCCCATGGTCAAGTTAATCTAGAGTACAGTGTATATATCTAGACTCATATAATAAGATCAATATATTCACTGTCAAATCACATGCTCAAGAAATTATGTACATTTATTTATTTATAAAGGTTAGTTATGAAATTAAATCCATATTTTCTCTTGTTTTCAGATGTGTAATATGTATGACTGACTTCATAGTTGGCGATCCAATAAGGTTTCTTCCATGTATGCATATATATCACAAAGAATGTATTGACGATTGGTTGGTGAGGTCATTTACATGTCCGTCATGTATGGAACCAGTAGAAGCTGCGCTTTTATCAACATATGAAACACCTGAATAACTAACACGTTATTTTAGCTATATAACAGTCCCTATGAAATTAGCACACAACATGCATGCCCAGCTGAGTGTAATCTTCACTTTTTAACAATGTACATGTATGCCAATGTTGCTAATTAGTTCGACTGTTCATGTGCATTAATTGTAACATGATTATGTTACATTTGTGCTCCATAACATGTATGAGATGGGCATTGCCCGAGTATAGTTTCCAGTGCACTTCTAACAACCATATTCAAGAGACGTACGTTCCAGCTGCATGTAACTCTGTCAGTGCCCAAAAATTAAGCTACAAAATGTAATTAAACAACCATCTTCAAGGGTTAGTGACTGAAGTTGAACAGTACTGAAAAAAAAAACTTAAATATTATTATAAATAACAATAATAATAAAACTAGCAGAATTTTAGTTCAAGTGAAATAATTTTAGATAAAAATTTGGATTATATATATATAGAATTAAGATCTCATTTTGGATAAAAATTTCTAATGATAAACAGCATAAAATTTACATTATAGAATTTAAGATTTGAGTCAACATTTTATCAACCATGAATATTAATTAACTGCATTCACAATATTATACTATTGAGTTAATTCTAAGTTATATACATGCATTCCAACTACATGTACATGTATATCACATGCTTAATTATTCTGTGTATGTTGAGCAGTATTTATAATTAGTACCTCAAGATTCAATGGAAAATGTTATTGCATGTGTAGGGTTACAAACTGCTCAGCTCCTTGAAATGACAATTTCCTTGAAGATTAATGTCTTTCCTCTGATTTCGAACAAGGAAGTTCAATTCTTTCAAAAAGGAATCTTGCGTACAGCAAAACTACACATTGACAATAGTCAGATGCTCTCTGTCAGTCTTAAAACATGACTCTGTTTAGGGGACTTGCACTAAAGAGGTCACATGACCCTAACCCCCTTAAATCAGACAGCAGTGTCAAAATGAACTCCAGAAATGAAAAGAACAGCTCGAAATTAGTAAAAGGGCAGAGTTTCAGCTCATAATGTCTGACACAGGAGAAATGACATTGAAAATAAAATTGCAAATTTTAATAGAATTAGTGGGGGGAAATGTGCTGGATTGCAAGCTTTTGCCATCCAATGCATTTTCCAAGATGTTCAATTTTATTTTTAATGTCATTTCTCCTGTGTCAGACATTATGAGCTAAAACTTTGCCCTTTTACTAATTTCATATTTTTAATCTTCATGAGTTATTGAATTGTGAATATGTCAGAATGCCAGTTTAGTCTTTTATAAAGAACTGAAAAAAGAACTGAAGGAACTGAAGTGCCAATATTGTAGTCATTATCCAGGGTCATCTGGCTTCTGTCAAGAAAGTTTTCTTTGAATTGTTTGGTTACAATCAGCTGTTAAAAGTCCTTGAATCTCATTATTTGCCTTCAAATGATGGGCATAAAACGCTGCCCCACATGTGCAATCAGAGAGTATTCTATTGAAAAGGTGCAATTCAGTTGATGAAAATTCCTTCACGAGACCACACTTCACGGTTATGTTCAGTAGCCACGAACAATGGTTCCAAGTCGAGGTTGACGTTGTGCATTCATTCAATTATTGAATTTGTACAAGGCCAACCTCGACTTGGTACCATTGCTCATGGGTACTCAGAACCGTGATACATATATAATTTACATGTGCCTAAAGTACGCGATTAACTGAACTGAAAGTGGGATTGTTGTATTTTTTACTACTATTATTAATTCCCGGGCTAGATAATTATAATAGTAATTATAGAATTGAAAGCAACTGAAAAATGAAAAAAAAAAGGGAATGAAAGAGACATAGACATGGCCGCGCGGAGATTCGTAATTTATCTTCGTGTTGAGAAATATATGTCTCGAGTGAGCGCAATGAACGAGTGCGATGTTTCTCAACATGAGAAGATAAATTCCGTATCTCCAAGTGGCCATGTAATT
Organism: Actinostola sp. cb2023; assembly: GCA_033675265.1. Lineage (NCBI taxonomy): Eukaryota > Metazoa > Cnidaria > Anthozoa > Actiniaria > Actinostolidae > Actinostola > Actinostola sp. cb2023. Next base: position 529,536 of record JAUJYZ010000967.1, on the reverse strand, counting down.
TACTTTTTATCGTATAACAATCAGTGGTAGGAAACAGAGATTTAGCGGTGTTGATATGGATTTTACGGTGTTGCTATCCAGCTATCAGCCAGTATACTACTGATAGATTGTTTATCCGTATGAGTGGGAAGTAGTTACGGTACGGGTGTTGCGCCATGATCGTGCATTCTGATTGGTTGAGCGATGATTTTGCGCGCTGTGATTGGTTGAATACAATGCCTTCGATCCGTACCGTAACTCCGTACCATAGGTTTCCCACTCATACTAAAAGACTGATAAAAAAGTGTTATATATAGCCTTCTAGTTTGAAGGAAACTTTAATTCATCTAGGAGAATTCCTTCAGGTAATTCTTTTTAACTCAAACTGTTAATAAGCCTATATCCTATAGGCAATACTTAGAAGCTGTACTACTAGTTACTATCAAGAGATCATAATGGGACAGAACGAGTTTCTGGCGCGCCATATCATGCCGTATCCAAGCATTCTGATTGGTTGAGCGATGATTTTGCGCGCTGTGATTGGTTGAATACAATATCTTCGATTCCGTACCGTGACCGTAACTCCGTACCGTAGGTTTCCCACTCATACGAAAACGACTCTATGCAAAGCCACTTAAATGTACTTCAGTGTAATGTTACAACAAGACGGCATTTATAACTGAATATTTTACTTTTTTGATGTCTGACATAGTTTGTAGAAGTTATGCAGAGGTTCTAATTAAGCCTTATTGAAATATGTCCCAAATATGTTTTCTCTTGCTACTAGAGTCGTTTTCGTAGGAGTGAGAAAGTTACGGTTCCCCCTCCTCCTCCACCCTGACCCCCCTCCAGGACCGCCAAAGCTACGGTAGCTATAAAATTGGATTAGATGAATCTACACGTTTTCTGATTGGTTCAGAAAGGAAGCCATTTGAGTGTCACGGTACCGTAGGTTTCCCACTCATACGAAAACGACTCTATCTGCTCTAGTGCTGGTGTACCGTAATGAATTTCTAAGAAAACTTGATGTTTACCAGCTATTACAGCGTAAATATAATTTTTGAAACAAAAAATAACAACAGATCCATCATATCACTTGATGTGGTTCTTAATTAATGAATCAAATTTTCCGTGTACATAACATACTGTTTTAAGTTTCTAATTTCTGTTTTGTAAATATAATAAAATTCTCATCACGTTCCATTGAGTCTTGTATTTTCTTAAGGGTTCCCGCCAGAATGGACCTTTTCGTAGTTTCACACAATTGTTCAGGATTCTGCGCGCGGAAGCGAGGTTAGGGTACAAAATAGAAAACTATTACAAAGATAGATACAAATTCTCAAACAAAGAAAACAGTCTTTTTCCTGTTCTTGATTAGTTACATCACAAGAAAGAGCATATCCAAATCGTCCCAAACAGTTCCCTTCACAGTTTCCAGCGCCATCTTGAAAGATAGTCGTGCCTTTGCATCGAAGTGAGACCAACGGCGACATTGCAATGATAGAGACCTTTTTTTAACACCTTGGACATTATTCACATGTCTCTATCATTGCAAGGTCACCGTTGGTCTTCGATGCAAAGACACCGCTTACCTTTCAAGATGGCGCAGGGAACTGTGAAGGGGACTATTAGTGTGCGTGAGAGTACAGTGGCTCTTGTATAAAATCCCGTGTGTTTTTCTGAGTCTGTTGGAATGTAAATGCACTCGATTTCCGTGTGTAATACCACAGGGACCCCAAATATAGAATCGTTTTCGCATGAGTGGCTGAACCTACGGCACGGAGTCACGGTACGGAATCGAAGACATCTATTCAACCAATCACAGCGCGCAAAATCTTTGCTCAACCAATCAGAATGCTTCGACGCGGCAACGAGAACTTGAACTTACACAAAATTTACATACAATTTACATACAATTTACATACAATTTACACAGATTCTACACAGAATCTACACAGAATTTACATACAATTTACACAGAAGAGTGTGTCAGTCCACCTGGCCGCGCCTTACAACAAGAAACAACATATAGCCGAATGCATGACACGCAGAGATGGCTCTGTTCTGTATAGACTGTATCGGCGCGTCTTTCAAAGGTTAGCGTCCATAGCGTCCAGGTACTTATGGTGTATCAGCTTTGGAACAACGATGTGTCTGCATCGAGAAGAAGCACATAATGTAAAACACTTATAACAGAGCTCTCGAAACACCCTTAATGAAAAATCGCCAGTGTAACTGAACAAGCTTATAGAGAAATAGACGTGATGAAAAAGAACGTTTTTTCATCGTTTCTAATTAAGCTTATATCTCCTAAAATGTACGTGAAAAACGTTAATAATTCCAAGATCTGAGTTTACAATACCGCATTTCTGCGGGCACGTCATGCGGGACGCGCACAGGGAACCCAACATATAAATAACTTCTCCGCACAGGGAACCCAACATATAAATAATAACTTCTCCGCACAGGGAACCCAACATATAAATAACTTCTCCGCACAGGGAACCCAACATATAAATAACTTCTCCGCACAGGGAACCCAACATGTAAATAACTTCTCCGCACAGGGAACCCAACATATAAATAACTTCTCCGCACAGGGAACCCAACATATAAATAACTTCTCCGCACAGGGAACCCAACATATAAATAACTTCTCCGCACAGGGAACCCAACATATAAATAACTTCTCCGCACAGGGAACCCAACATATAAATAACTTCTCCGCACAGGGAACCCAACATATAAATAACTTCTCCGCACAGGGAACCCAACATATAAATAACTTCTCCGCACAGGGAACCCAACATATAAATAACTTCTCCGCACAGGGAACCCAACATATAAATAACTTCTCCGCACAGGGAACCCAACATATAAATAACTTCTCCGCACAGGGAACCCAACATACAGGGGGGGTTGGACACGGTCCGAAAAGGATCATGGTTGTTTTATTTGACCAATCACATTACGCGATTTCACATTTGGCGGGAAGAGGTAAAAGCAAAGATGGCGGACGAAGGTGAGTACGAAATGGCTTTATTTTGTACGTTTTATAACCGCTAAGCTCCTAATATCTTAGCAGTACAGAGTTTGTGTTGCTTTGCAAGTGATATGTTGTTTTCGTAGCTTTTTGTTGCTGTTTTGTGTCTGAACGTGTCGATCAAAATCTTCTTTCAGTTCTGTCTCTTTGCATTTCACCATTTCTGACCTGGTGTAGTTATTTTAAACTTTTTAACTGTCCAGAAAGATCGACAATCTTGATGTTAACACTACAGATAAAATGATAAATTTGCTTTGCATTGATGTGATGGCTCCCCATGGCTCCCCTCTACTTTTTGAGATATGAGAAGTTAATTTATGTTGTTTTTGTATTGCTTTCATAACAATCCATATTCAACAGTAAGTTGTTCAACAGCACTACAAAGTATAATTCTGTCAAGAGATCCTTCAAATCTATGGCCACTAGTGACTGGAACTTACTTTACAATGAAATAAAGAAGGCTCCAACTGTTGGAGCTTTCAAACATCAATATAAATCACTAATATTTTCGAATTTGTCCCTAGACAATAGAGTCTGATTTCTTTTGTACTGATTACAATGTATTCAAACATCAATACAAATCCAAAATTTCAATAATTATGTCCTGTATAGTCAATAGAGTTACTTGAGTTTATCTGTAATAATAGCCTGCGTAGCTTGGTGGTTTTGTCCCTTCCCCTTCCCCCTCCCCCTCCTACAGTATGTGATTCTAATTGTGAACAGTTCTAATTGTGAACACTGTTCAGTTAATGTGTACCCTGGGTAGCAGAGACTATTATTTTATCTCTCTCTAAACTCTACGAGAGTGCCTACGGCTCGAGAGAGAAAAAATGATAGCATCTGGTAACCAGCGTACACATTAACTGAACAGTGTTCACAATTAGAACCGTTCACAATTAGAACCACATACTGTACTGTAATAATTCCATTTTACATTCATGTCTGAAGATAATACAATTATTTAGGTGCATGTAGAAATTGTAGAAATCTCCAACAATGGAGTAAAAAAACCTGAAATATAAATAGGAATGAATGTAGTTGGAAAAATACCAATCTTTTGATTGTCACTGTCACTGTAATTACAATTGATAGGGGATTTCATTATTATTTTCATTATCAAGCTCTATAATATAATTTTATTATAGTAAATTATAGATGAGTAAATTATTATAGTTGGCCCATTGTTCTTGTATTGTGATTGTTATTGTCAGTTTATCATAATTTGATTCTTTATCATTTTTCCTTTTAGGTATATACGGTAGCTGGATAAATACTATACATTCCTGTTCTTAGGCTGTGCATGCCAGTTCACTGAAAGACAGTCAAGACCATAAAAAAGGACATGACATGACTGATGTATAGATTTGTCACTGAACAAAATGCACTTGTGCTGCTCACTATTATTCTCATTTTTACTGACATTTAATTTATAACTTAATAAATAGCTATTTATCCATATTGTGGTGTTTATAATATTACATAGTATTCAATTTTCATTTTATACTCTTGTTTTAATTTATGTACACTCATTTAGTCAAAACTAGCTACATGTAGTTAACCTGCAAATTCTCATTAGTAAATTATATTAGTTGAATTTTAGTACAATTATTAGTTGTATTTTGTTTTGAATTGATCTTTTTTATCATCATACTGTTTATAACATAGGTATGATATAACGCACACTCTGATTGGTTGGTTAGCATGTGTCTGTAAGCTCACTGACATACACTACGGCTACAGACACGCTCACGTCATCACCATAGCGCGCGCTCGCTACGCCTCGAGCAACTCTTATGCTTCTCTCATGCTCTCCCAAATTCCTGCGTGCTTCATAACTCAATGGACGCACACTAAGCATTGTCCGACCATTCCTTAAATATTAATGGGCTGCGTGATACAAAAGTACCTTGTGAATGGCAAAATGTAGCGGTGTGTATGACCATATCCACATGAAAAGCTGCAAACTCCTGATATGAGACACCATAGCTTGCAGACCAAAACACTGTCAATCTCTGGTTAGTAAGAAAGTGAAATGAGCAGAAAATATTGAAAAATTAACTCAAATGGTTAAAAACAAACCACTAAAATTATGAAAAGTCGTGAGGTCCCTTTAGGTTGACGCAGTCCAATAAACTGTTGTAATTTGGAACATGTAATAAATGACAGCCTGTTGTTGATTTTATTGATGGATTGGGATACAAGGACTTCATTATATTATTTATACTCTTATTTTTTATCACTTGTAATTCTTGATATCTTCCTTTTAGTTGATTGATTTATTGATTCACTTAATTCATTTGTTCATTTATTTATTAAACTTTGCTTATTTATTTATTTTCAAGTTACACTATCACAAATTCTAAATGAAATAAACAATGCTGTTATAGTTAATAAATTTTCTTCTGGGGCATATACTCTGATAAACACAGTCAAATTGTTTTTGACCAGCATTCGTACTTACAGTGTAAGCTGAGACTCAATAATTAGTCTAACGTCTTATTTACGACTGACTGGTCTCGCAAAAATAAAGTTTCATCGAATTTCATAGGTATTTTTCATTAATCTGTAGTGAATAAATAGTTTCGTATGAACGTAGATACTTTTCTGGAATGTCGTTTCAGTTTGATTTGAGACGTTAATTGTTTTTTCCTCTATAAAACGACGGCCTTTTTCTCATTTTCGTGTGAACATTGTTTACATCTCTTTGCTTTCGGGCAAAATTACACGAGTTTTCCTACTTGTTAGCGATGTAAAAATCCTACCACTTCTTGTAAAATAGAACTTTCACTAACCTTTAGCATTAAAGAATACACTGAATACTGCTAAACTATTGCAAAACTCCAGGTAAATATTTGAAAACTTCGCCAAGCTAACATTTTTCGTCGGATCATGTGTACAGAAATCATGTCTTTTTGGCGAAAGTCCAAGAAAACATTTATATTTCTAGACGATTAGGTTTTATGACAGTACGACAGTGAACCTGGGGAACCATTTAATAAATTGAAATATCAGAAATGGAACTGACACATTCAAAATTTTATTGTTTTCGTTTACTAGAGACATGTTTACCTTCCACTTTGGTGCGTACGCGACGAAGGCCAAGTGCAAATGACGGACATTTTTGATTTTGACCCATGATGCTTCGCGCGCTGTGTCCAACCCCCCCTGCCAACATATAAATAGGGAACTTAAGCTTTGCAAAATCTACGACGGCAACGTCAACCGGAAGTGTAAATAACTTATGTTCGGAGTTTCATACCTTCATAGTTGGTATTCCCTGTGGATGAAGTAACCTCACAAGCAAAGGCTTGGACTAAATCTCTACTGTACAACAATCCTAACAGAAGTTATTTACACTTCCGGTTGACGATGCCGTCGTAGATTTTGCAAAGCTTAAGTTCCCTAATAACTTCTCCGCACAGGGAACCCAACATATAAATAACTTCTCCGCACAGGGAACCCAACATAATACGTATTACGCGCGCATACAAATATATTTTTCTTTATTATACTGGGTAGCCTCAGAAGCAATGGTTGGGCTGCCTGTGGCCCGACTAATCACTTGTGCCTGTCAACTGACAAGGAAATATACCTGCTAGGCAGTTTTCAATAAAACTTCAGGTTAAAGACACAGCATTGTACAAAGAAATACCTGATTGGCAAAAGTAGAATAAGAAGCAAAGGGAAAACCATCTTGATGTAGGACAGAGTGCCAATAAAGCCAACTGCGCACAGAACAAACAACTGTAGGAACTGTATTCCAGTGTATCCGTGGATGCTACGCTGTGGTACTCGGCGTATGTAATGGTTAGGTGGGTAGGCCGACTGTAGACAAAAATGACAGGTTTTTTTTTACAATAAAAAAATAAAAAATAAAAAAATGACATAGTTAATGAACATATATACACCCTCGACGGCTCCCAAAAACGTAATGCTTACAAGTATTTTTGACAATTGTAGATTGCTTGTTTGTTCGTTCGTTTGCTTGTTTGTTCGTTTGCTTGTTTGTTCGTTTGCTTGTTCGTTCGTTTGCTTGTTTGTTCGTTTGTTTGCTTGTTTGTTCGTTTGTTTGATTGCTTGTTCGTTTGTTTGTTTGTTTGTTCGTTTGTTTGATTGCTTGTTTGTTCGTTTGTTTGCTTGTTTGTTCGTTTGCTTGTTTGTTCGTTTGCTTGTTCGTTCGTTTGCTTGTTTGTTCGTTTGCTTGTTCGTTCGTTTGCTTGTTCGTTCGTTTGTTTTGCTTGTTTGTTTGCTTGTTTGTTCGTTTGTTTGATTGCTTGTTTGTTCGTTTGTTTGTTTGCTTGCTTGTTTGTTTGTTTGTTCGTTTGCTTGTTTGTTTGTTCGTTTGTTCGTTTGCTTGTTCGTTCGTTTGTTTGTTTGTTCGTTCGTTCGTTCGTTTGCTTGTTTTGTTCGTTTGCTTGTTTGTTCGTTTGCTTGTTCGTTTGTTCGTTTGTTTGTTTGTTTGTTTGTTTGTTCGTTTGCTTGTTCGTTCGTTTGCTTCAGTGTTTGTCTGTTCGTTTGTTTGTCTATACTGATAATACCTGGTCAGTAACAAGCAACAACAATCGCTCAAACATCTGATTGCTGAATAACGGAGTGAAGGCAACAAACAGGAACAGTCCATCTAGTACAGGAGGAGGGATGTACTTCAAAGGAGTAGGCAGCATCAATAGGGACATGGCAACCATAATATGAGCTAACAGCAAAGACAGACGGTTTTCACGTACCTTGACGATTCTATTGAAAAACATGTATATTATTATTATTATTATTACTATTATTATTATTGTTATTATTATTATTATTATTATTATTATTATTATATTATTATTATTATTATTATTATTATTATTATCCACTATTATTATTATTATTATTATTATTGTTATTATCATTATTATTATATATTATTATTATTATTACTATTATTATTTATTATTCTTATTATTATTATTATTATTATTGTTATTATTATTATTTTATATTACTAATTATTATTATTATTATTATTATTATTATTGTTATTATTATTATTATTATTATTATTATTATTATTATTATTATTATTATTATTATTATTATTATTATTATTATTATTATTATTATTATTATTATTATTATTATTATTATTATTATTATTATTATTATTATTATTATTATTATTATTATTATTATTATTCATTATTATTATATTATTATTATTATTATATTATTATTGTTATTATTATTATTATTATTATTATTATTATTATTATTATTATTATTATATTACTATTATTATTATTATTATTATTATTATTATTATTATTATTATTATTATTATATTACTATTATTATTATTATTATTATTATTATTATTATTATTATTATTATTATTATTATTATTATTATTATTATTATTATTATTATTATTATTATTTTTTACAGCGCGTCACTTACACCAACGTATTGATGAACTCATCTATTGGGAAGCATCAAAGAGAACTTCATGGACTGACCACAGCCATACCACCCAATTGTTTCTCCATTTTGAAGAAATGTAAAACTAAACTTGACTAGTCTCCTGTACGAGATGCTTTTTATAAAGCAAAAATCGCCCACATTGAATGTTCAGTCGGACTCTGTTCGGGCCAAACTATTTACTTAATTTATCATTATTTACTTTACTCACTCAACTGTAACAATTCAATCAACCATGAACTGCCATATATTTTATTTGCTATTCAAATTAAACTCACTTGATAATGACATCGGACGATGTCGAAGCGTCGTAATTTCCTTGCGTTTGTCTTTCTTATAAATATAGTTTCTAAGTCGAAACTCATCCAGATTATTATTATCATTATTGTTATTATTATTATTATTATTATTATTATTTATTATTATTATTATTATTATTATTATTATTATTATTATTATCATTACTATTATTATTAATATCATTAGTTAATTGTTATTGAACAATCCAAGCGATCATTTTAAATTTTGTAAATAAGGATTTTTATCTATTTTTCTATCTCTTATTTGTAATTTGTTTTGAGGAATAAAGTTATTATTATTAAAAATTATTATTATTATTATTATTATTATTATTATTATTTATTATTATATTACAATGGATCAGCATTTAATTAATGGGTTGATTCGGGGCAGGAAATGCTAACTCTTGCAGTTCCATGTTATTTTCTACTTTTCTATTAACAGCCACAGGGTCACCGCTTTCTATAGCTAATCCTAACAACTTTCGACACTCTATTTTCAGTTCAGATGTTCTTAAGCAAAATATTATAGGGTTCAGTAAAGAGTTCAACAGTACGCATGTTTCAGCAATTGGAGAGAGCAAAGCTAACTGGCCTCGTATGTCAGAACCCACAGCTCTAGCGACTAATGATAATACGATCAAGGACAGTGGAATATAAGAAATGAAAAAAGTGCTGGAAAGAATAACTGCTGTAACTACAGATTTTTCCTTTTGCCTCACTTGTTTTTTCTGAGCAGCAATCTGTAGATGAGTCAAATGAGCTTGGTCTTGTTGTATTTTGAGCTTAGTCCGTCGTAAGGCGAAAAAGATCCTACCGTTGTAATAGATCAGAAAGATGATGACTACTAGTGGAAACGTCATTCCAATGATTCCTACGACGTGTGGCGATTTCGGATAGTGAAGGGCATAGAATAACCACAATAGAGCATCAACCAAGATAGTTAAAGTCCACAAGAAGATAGAAGTGTAGGTAAGTCGACGGACCGTGATGCGCGTGAAGTACTGGTACGGTTGGTTAATGGCGACATGTCTATCGTAAGCAACAACCACAAGATGGAAGAGGGAGGTGTTGGCTAACATCAAAAAAATGAAGTGAAAGGCTTCTTCCGCAGTACAATCTCGTTCAGTGTTGTGCAAGTGTGATATTTCCTTGGCTATGAACAATGGCTGCGAGATTAAACCAGTGAAAAGGTCTGTCACTGAGAGATACAGTACAGCCATCACTCTCTCTTTCTGGCGAAGCGAAGGGTTCTTGACAATTATAATAATCATGAAAGCGTTCAGCAGAATAGTGAACGGCATGCTCACCCCATTAAGCGCGGCTGTAGCGATGGAGAAGGCTTTAGTAGCATTGTTGGAGAAAGATGAATGCGTAGTGAAAGGACTTGCAGGACACTGCGGAATCGTAGTGTTGTTGCCTGTATTCTCTGCCATGACTGAGTATCTCCTATATCGACGTCTTTGAAATTTCGTCTGCGTCTTCTAGATCAGTCGGAGTTTGACTAAACTGATCACCTGCGTAAGATGTAAAATCGTATGCAAAATCGCTATAAACTGGTAAATTATAAATATATAAAAGTTTCGGGTTTTTTTCCAACCTCCTCAGTCAGTCGCAATTCATGAACAAACAATACAACTTTTTATAATGTTTTATTTGTCACTCAAGTGATCAACTTTAAATGTTGCATCTACTTGAAATAACTACCCTAAGTTGTTCCTGAGAGTGGGTTTCTGACAAATTGAATACTGAGTTTGTAGTCAAACCAGGTCGCGATACATCTGAATTAGGAAATTCTGCGTTTCAGTATTTTCACTTGTAACTTAAAACAATACGCATTCGCTACTTATTCAATGCATTTGTTTCCATTTGTTTCAGTGAAAATTTTTGAATGAATGCCAATATATCTCTATATATTTGTATTACTTATTCATCGCAATAGATAAATTTTAAAGAACACTCATCGAATGTTCACTGTTCTTTGTTTTCCATCCTCTTAAATGTATGAATTGTGACATGCAGGTGCACTATTCTGTAGATGACTCAAACGAGCTTGTTCTTGACAACAATTTTGTATCTTCAAACTTCATGAATTATCCAACCTACAAACCGACATTAGATTGAGCTTGTTCTTGTTGTATTTTGATTTTGGTGAAAAAGGTCCAACAGTACCAATAGATCATGGTTACTATTATGGAAACTTGCATCCAATTGAGTCGTAAAATGTGTGATGAAACTGTGCCTTGTTTCTCTGACAGGCGCTTTCGTTGTATCGTGTTTTTGTGATTCGGGCCTAAAGATTACATCATTCTTCATTCAAAATGTGAAAAAATTTAGACTCGCTTGCCAAGTTTCACTAGATCCAAAGAAACATTTTAGGGATAAACTATCTAAAGCTTCAGAGCATAGTTAGTATGTTCAGAGTTATAATAATTATGTCAGAATTATCTTTTTACACGGCTCAAAGGGAGAGCACTTTGTAATTAATTTTAATTTTAGTGATTTTGATTCCGTGTCTAAATAAAGTTCATTCATTCATTCAGTTAAGAGTATCTGTCTTTTTTGAAAGATAGTGACTTTTGAAATCTCCAACTATTACAATGAGCGCCTTTCCGAATTCACTTGTGATTCCATACATACAGTTACATTTCGCATTTGTATTTATAATTATCTATAGTTATATATTTAACAATTATTTTCCGAAGGCGAAGTGATTATCGGTGAATATTCACCGAGACGAAGTGGAGGTGAATATTCACCATAATCACTGAGCCTGAGGTGAATAATTGTTTTGGTATAATTTTAGATTTGAATATCAGAGAAAAGACGAAATTCAGGATTAAAAAAACGTTTTATTTGTACTTCTGCGTTGGTGATTTTACTTCCGCTCTCGACCAGTGATTATCATCTCATAATCACTGGTCGCTCGACCAATCAATAAATTCGTTATTTATAACTAACTAGTATTTATCCATTGTATTTATAACAATCGATAATTTTATATATTATTACCATAGCCTTAACAAAATCGTGCAACTTGTCGCGCAACATTGTTCAGATTGTTGCGTTGCAAGTTGCAGAGCAATGTTTCTCGTATTACCATCGTTCGCGCAACTTGTCGCGCAACAAATTAAATTTTCGGTGTTGCAGGTTGCAAAACTTTGTTGCATGAAGTAGAAAGAGCTTCTACTCTGCGCAACGAAGTTTTTTGCACGAAAATGTGTTGCGCGACAAGTTGCGCGGCGAACGGTGGTAATACGAGAAACATTGCTCTGCAACTTGCAACGCAACAATGTTGATTGGACGAAATATAACGCATGTGCATTTGAAAACATATATCCCCCCCCCCCCCCCCCCCCCGGGGCCCATTGGCATTGGCCACGGAACGCACGATCACTGTTTTGATCTTGAAAGATTTTGTCGATAATTCTTTCAAATCGCCACAAAGATTGTTGACATAGGCAATGAAAAGCCAGGGCAGGTCACCGAACTAGATTTTCTGATATTCGCCTTCGAGTACCGTTGAGACGTGTCTGCCTCGTGTCCGCCAAATAGGCCTTACCACAGGTAGCCCACTCACTGAAAGTGCATATGAAGAACATGTGTTGCGGTTTTTCTGAGGGTTATTTTAAGTTTGAGATTTTTATGGTGTTAATGTTAGGTGTTATTAGTTATTGTTAAATATATATATATATAATATATTATTCCTTCAAGCACAGGAAGCCCACCATAAAACGTCACGCGCATAACATATATATTTTATTTTAACAATAACATCATTTTGGTGGGCTCCCTGTGGTTTAAAAGATCCCTGTGGGACTACGTAAGAATCTACCACAGGGAGCCCACCAAAATGTGCGAGAGGTCACGCCTAAATCTACTTACATTTCATGCACGTGTCCTTGATCCACCCTCTCCTCGACATCAGCCAACGCCCTAACGTGTAGGGGTGAGTGGGGTAAAGCAGCATGTACCCATGGCAACCCAAACAACGACAGACAAGCATTGAGAATTGCAATGACAAGTAGATCTAGATGATATGCAGTGCCTTTCTTAAGTCTATAAAAAAAAATGTGCAGATTTTGAAATGCAGTCGAACCGTATCTATACTGATACGGGCAACTCTATAATACAGGCAGTCCTCTTGTGTGTATTACGGCCCTTTTATTTTTTTATTTTTTTAGGCGTGATATCAGTAGGTTTTCATTCCATATTTATAGACTGTGAACAGTCCATCCTTTTCCCGGCTCCAGAATCAGTCGCGCCGAGTTTCGGTAGACCCGAACGCGCGGGTCGGGTCTTCCGAAACTCGGCGCGACTGATTCTGGAGCCGGGAAAAGGACGGTCGACTGTTCACGGTCTAACTATTTATCAACGGTCCTTACCTGTTACTGGGGTTATTTACCATAGCACTGACTATATTCTGTGCCATGAAAAAGAGGAACGACAAACAGAACCCCAAACCACAGGCACCGAATATTGCACCAATGGATAGGGAAGAGATTGGTGATATCTTGAATGAAATGGTCCAGGCGTAGTCCAGCTGATGCACTAGAAATACAATTATACAACTGTTATTGAATATAGGTTACAGTATGTGGTTCTAATTGTGAACGGTTCTAATTGTGAACACTGTTCAGTTAATGTGTACCCTGGTTACCAGAGGCTATTATTTTATCTCTCTCTAAACTCTACGAGAGTGCCTACGGCTCGAGAGAGAAAAAAATAATAGTATCTGGTAACCAGGGTACACATTGTATGATATCTGATATTATTATCCAACTATACATAGACGAGTAAAAATATCGCGCGAGTAGGACTGGAGCGAGTAAAAATATCCAGCCGTACTACACACTAAAATGTCAAATAAGCTGTATTTATACTACTGATTAAAAGAAGATTCATATGTGTAACGGACAGAGTCGATTATCTTTCTTGCTATCCTGTAAACCATCTCTTAACTTTGTAAAAACCTATATAAAGGCTTTTCTCCTTTCTTTTCTTTTCCTTTCTTTTTAGTTCTATATATTTAGAAAAGTACCGGGATTTTGCATATTTATATACCTTCCTTACTTCTTTTCTCAGTTTCTAATCCACTTGTGAGATCTTCTCACTCCGGCAATATAATACTGATTCAATGTTGTCTTGTACAGTTGTAGATTGGTATCATTGTATCAATTATTTTACGATTCTTCAACAAAATAATTTTATTTCTCCAAGCTTTCGGGCTAAGCGCCCATCTTTAGGGATTGTAACAAAATGTTTGCAATCGTCAGATCACCGCAGGAAACCGCAAATAAATGGTACATAGCTCTTTATTATTATTTCCTCGCGCTTTTTTTTTTGCGGTTTCCTGCGGTTATCTTACGATTACAAACATCTTGTAACAATCCCTGAAGATGGGCGCTTAGCCCGAAAGCTCATTTGGAGAAATAAAATCATTTGGTTGAAGAATCGTAAAATAATTGATAATATCTTAAGTGTTAGTTAATTCTCTCTAGATTTATACACCACCCCGACACCACCCGTCTAGATTAGTTCCTTTGCTAGTTCCTCCTGCGTAGCCAGGCTCGCTCGCACAGGGAGGGAGACATTTGCGCAATTTGCTACCTTGGTACAAGAAGTATCGAAACTTACTGGAAATGTCCTGGAAAACATAGGATCCAACAAACGAGAAGACCACAACAGACACAGGCAGAGCGTAGTCGGCCAGAGCCTCCCTCTTGTGAGCATCTAGGAAAGGACTTGAAGACAGAGGAAGACATCAATCAAGTAGAAGACTATCGACACCTGACGATACCTCACTGATAGAGTCGTTTATAGTACGGGTACGGTTCACAATGATTTTGAGCAATGATTTTGCGCGCTAGCTGTGATTGGTTGAATACAATGTCTTCGATTCCGTACCGTGACAGTGACTCCGTACCGTAGGTTTCCCACTAGTTCATACACAGGCAGCCCAACCATTGCTTCTGAGGCTACTAAATAATTCAATAAAATTAAATGATATTTGCGTCTTTTTTTTATTGGTTTCCTGTGGTAGAGCGCGCGCGCAATACTGATCCGTATTATTTTGGGTTCCCTGTGTTGAGTAACGTATAATGTTGTGCTTCCTGTGCGCACTCTCTGCGGGCACTTCCTTTTATTGAATTATTTAGTAGCCTCAGAAACAATGGTTGTGCTGCCTGTGGTTCATACGAATTAAAATGACTCTAGTACGGTAACGTACAACTATAGCACAGCACAGGGGGGAGGAACAAGAAGGCCCGGGGATACGCCCATATATAAATGATGAGTCTGTTGCGCCACAGCCGGGTTTTCGAGCCTTTCAACAGGGTAACAAACTCGGTAATTTTCATTGATAATGGCGATAAGTCAGATATACGGTATGAAAACGAAATGACACTAAGTTTCCCGTGCGCGGCCTCGTTTCACGATTAAATCAAGGTATGAAACATCGACATTTTTGCACTATAGCTAGCTGAAACAGGGTCAAGAGTTAAGGTACGGGCGGGTACGCACCATCAATTAGGGTGAGTATACTCCTCCCCTCCCACCGGAAGTCTACCTATAGAATCTAAAGAAGACACTCTCTCGCACCCATATCTATTTATCGTTTAAATTAACTAGGCTAGTTTGAATAGAGCCCTGTATAACTGAATCCAGGCCCGTAGCCAGGGGGGTGCACGGGGTGCGTTCGCACCCCTCCACAGACCCCAAAGGTCCACATTTTTTGGGGAAAGGTCCACTATTCACTGGCAAACTAAAACCGACTGCACTCTCTTTCCACCGTGAACGAACCGAACCGCGCGCCAAACTTGTCCATGCACATCCAATATAACTTTGAATTTGACTTAGAAGAGGTGGTAAATCTGTTTGCCACCAAACACCCACGGAGGCTGGATCACAGGCAACCCAATACGTTTGTAAGGGAATGTATGGGGATTTAAAATATGCCGTATTTTATTTGGAAATAATTAATAAAAGTTTGTCAACTTTACCTGTTGTGTCATTCTGTTAAATAAATCCCTATTAAAATTCCCCCTAAACTGCACACAAGAGTCAAAAATCAACAGAATGATACAACACAGGTAAAGTTGACAAACTTTAATTAAATATTTCCAAATAAAATACGGCATATTTTAAATCCCCATACATTCCCTTACAAACGTATTGAGCTTGGGTTGTCTGTGATTAAATGGGACTGACTGGGAATGGCCATTTTTTTACACTGGGAAAATGGATTGTACCACTGGGACTGGGATTTTGCTAATGGGACTGGGAATATCAAAACCACTTTGGAAATGGGAAAGCGTATTGCAAAACAGCATATTATTATAAGCCTTATACATTTTTCAGTATGCATTGGTTTGCCAAGACAGTGTAGGAAGTAATTAGCAATACGCGTAAATCACAAATAGCTCTTGGAGAACGCTGGAAATAGCATTTCCGAGCCGGCTCTAGATTTCAAAAATTTAGCGGCTCGCGCCTACGGCGCTCGCTAGACGTCTCCCACCACTTATTTTCCATTTCCTACGGCCCTGCAACGATATTATCCTTGCTGTGATAGGAGACGAGGATGAAGCTGCACATACAACCACAACACGCTCGGGAAGAATCATATAAAAGAGCGGAAATTGATAATTTTTTTTGCAACCATTTATTATTCCACAAAATTCAGGTCAAATAATAAGAGCAACCAAGAGAACGGTTTTTAATACGTTTCAAAGCAAGGAAGTCTTCAAAAAGCACACTTAGAAATGCAAACATAGTGAAATAATCATTTACAATTGCCATAAAGTATGAGATCAGGAAATTGTTAGATGAATTATCTAATAGGGTGGTCGCTAGAAGCGAGTCCACGATACTGGGATTTTCTTGAATTCATGTCAATGGGACTGGAATTTTTTTTTTAATCGACTGGGAAATGGGATTTGTAGGCTCCCTTCAGGACCCTCTATGAATTGCTGCTATCCTAAGTGCATTTTGATAGTTTGGTCCACTTTGGCCTGGGTAGCACCTCCCCACAAAAAATCCTGGCTACGGGCCTGGAATCAGTTGTATAGAGTAACGACTACGAATATACATACCTCTTACTTAACCGAGCGCGAGGTCCGTACGGGAAGTCGTGGACCGAGTTTTTTTCGCACGGCCTTATGATAAGCCCAAGCACGTAGCGCGCGGGCCATAAAAAGTGGGGGAAAACGAGGATCCATAACTTCCCGTACGGACCGAGCAAGCAAGGTTAATAAGATATTTATTATATAGCTGATTTCCTTACTTTTCTGTTTTCAGCGGGCCGTACGGGAAGTTATGGCCCGCTAATTGACCCGCAATAAGAGCGCGCTCAGTATCTGTGCTATATAATAAAGTGTCAATATTTACCTCTTTCTACAGTTGTATAGGGTAACGCCCAACAGTACAGTCCCCAGACTGAGCAGTATATACAGCATGCCTCCTTCTTTTGAACAAAAGCACTGTTGGGTATCAAACGTCCTGCAGATCCCTGTGTGTGTGGTGATGTTCGTCTGTTGACATAGGCTGCAGGTGCTATAGGGTATACCGACACAGTGAGGGGTGTTGTACTCTATGGAGTAGAAATTTAAACGATGCACTTTCGTTAACGATCGACTGCACAGGCAGCTCAAACATTTCTTCCGAGGTTAATTGTAATATATTATCTGTATGCGCGCGTCTTTTCCGACGTGAATATACTTGAACTTGGTTGAACGCGCGGGTTAACTATTGGAGCAAGTAGTCCAAGGACTCAGCAAAGACCAATATACAACATATTTTTTTTTGGTAACTATATTTCGGCTAGCCAGACTAGCCTTCTTCTTGGGCTTGCTCCAAGTGATCCTAGGCACGGTATCGAGACGCCAGAGAGACCATGAGCTTAAGGGTGGACTAACATATTTCGTTACTATGCAACCGTGTTGCTATGGAGTTTTACATGTCTTCAATTCTTTAGCTTTGTTGAGGATTTTTTTCTGAAATTTTGATATTTTATAGCCTTGTTAAACATCCTACTTCTCTCTAGGGGTTTTAAATTTCGTTTTAGCAGAAATGAGCAAGCATACAATTTATGAATTGAAAGTCATACAATTCGCGCATCTCCTGCTTGGGTACAACAGGAAAATCAAAACGTATTTGCTGCATAATAATTTTTATGCCAAATGACAGAATAGAGAACTGTCTAAACATTTTCGTAGGATTATTTTCCGAAATCCATCAATTCAATGCTGAAAAAGAACGGTAAATTTAACAAGATTTCACTGCGCATGCGCAGATTCTGGTTTTCAAAAACCTTCAAAATCTTCGAGCACGTTCACTGAGGGTTATTTTTTTCTAACCTAGAATATCAACAACGACCTAGTCAACATTGCTGAGCATGCTTTTTAAAAACTGAAGACAATATGACAAGTTATGGAATTTAATCCTTAAAAACAGCTCGAAAAACGTCCATAAAAAAATCCATGCTCAGTTGTCTGCTCCTTGTGTTGTAGAACAAGTGTCTAATCATAGATTTACAGTATCTTATAAATCCTTGGAAAAAAAGAGCGTTTTCTGTTTTGATGACGTCATTGTGACGTAATTTGGTGACGTCATGCTCTGACAAAGCTTTCTCCCTTACAATCACTTCCTATAAGTCCCTTCTCTTCTCTTTGAATTTTACGATTTTTTTGAGGTTTCAAATTTTCCTTAGCAACAGTCGAAATAAATATGTTAGTCCACCCTTAATGGATAATAGTAATAAAATTAAAAAAAAGAAGAAAAAAAAGAGCTTAATGGATATGTTAATGTTTGCATTTTTTTGGTAACTTACCTGCAATGATACTACTGACTGCAGCAACCGTGAAAGCAACTGATATGAACAAGGCAAATATCTCATTGGTTGATCTAAAACAATGAATCATCGAAGGCAAGTAAGACGTATAATAATGATGGTCGGGCGAACGGATACTGGAATGGATCGATAGATGGATAAATGAATGGATGGATAGGTGGATAAATGGATGGGTGGATGGATGGATAGATGGATGAATGTATGACACAATGGATGGATAAATGGATGGGTGGGTGGATAGATTGAAATTGGAAAACTGTATTTGAAAATATGGTTAGATGGATGGATAGATGGATGGATAGATAGAATGGATGTATGACACAATGGATGGGTGGGTGGATAGATTGAAATTGGAAAACTGTATTTGCAAATATGGATAGATGGATGGATAGATGGATAGATGGATTAATGGATTAATGGATGGATGGATGGATAGATGGATGGATAGATGGATGGATGGATGGATAAATGGATGGATGGATGGGTGGGTGGAAACATTGATATTTGAATTGCAAAACTTCATTTGAACTAGATAGATGAATAGATAGATGGATGGATAGACGAACGGATAGACATTTGGACGCGGATGTTAATATGCAGACCAGATCGTACTTTGTGGACCATCTCATAAGATTTGATACCCCGAACAAGGAGTACAATAGAAGAAAAAAAGCATTCCATAGACCAGTCATCGTGTACATAGCAAAGAAATCCAGACTGAACTCGTCACAAATGTTGTGAATTACTAAAGAGAGGAAAACATTCCATAAAAATGCATACTCTACAAAGCAGAAGATATCGCGAGGGCAGTGGGACAATTTGAATCCTCTTACCCAAATGTCAAACATCTTTCCTCCTCCCTCCTTCCTCCTCCTTCCTTCCTCCTTCCTTTCCCTTCCTTCTTCCTCCTAGCTTCTTCCTTCGTCCTTCTTTTCCTCCTTCTTTCTTCCTTCCTTTCTTCCTCCTTCTTTCTTCCTCCTTCTTTCTTCCTTCTTACGTACTTCCTTCGTCCTCCTTTCTTCCTTCCTTCTTCCTTAATTCCTCCTTCTTTCTTTCTTCCTTCCCCCTTTTTCCTCCTTCTGTCTTCCTCCTTCTTTCTTCCTGAGCTTTCCTACTCAGTCCTTCTTCCTGTTCCTTCTTTTGTTGTACTAACCTTTAACGTACAGTGCAAGCGGTGCGGTTGTAAGCAGGACGATTAAAGGCTGACCAGCAAACAGTGAAAACACTATTCCTCCACAGGACTGTGATATAATTACCCTCTCTATTCCTATAGTTAAGCATAGATGAAATGATAAATAAATGAAATAGGATAACGAAATGAATGACTGAAGAGTAGATGAATAAATAAACGAATGAATGAAACAGCATGGTAACCTATTTTTCCATTGGTGTTTTTTGCTATTTAGTGCTCCAAAGGCAATTGAAGGCAGAAGGCAGGCAAAATATAGAAACATCACAGTAGAGACTAGCTTCTGTAAGGTACGATGACCAATTACACCTGCAAAGAAGGACAAGTGGTGATTGTATCTCATTCTTATAAAATGCTGGCCTCGCACTGGTACTCAGTCTCAGCATATAGAGTCGTTTTAATAAGTATATATTGGGCTCCCTGTGTAGAGCAACATTTACGCGTGACAGGTAACGCCATCTTCCCTATTTTCGCATACAACCATACAGTGGGTAAGTCCATATTAGGAGTATATATACGCGGGATAAGTATTATATGGGCTCCCTGTGTAGAGCAACATTATTTACGCGTGACAGGTAACGCCATCTTCCCTATTTTCGCATACAACCATACAGTGGGTAAGTCCATATTAGGAGTATATATACGCGGGATAAGTATTATATGGGCTCCCTGTGGTAGAGCGCGTGGGATACGGTATTATATTGGGCTCCCTGTGATAGACTGCGTGGGATAAGTATTATATTGGGCTCCCTGTGGTAGACTGCAGGGGATAAGTATTATATTGGGCCAAGAGACCATAATACTAAGATAGTATTATGGTCTCTTGATTGGGCTCCCTGTGTTACGCACGAAAAATTGCGTGCGATTTTCAGAGTCTGTTGAACGTAAACGCACTCGATTCCCGTGCGTAATACCACAGGGACCCCAAATATAGTGTCGTTTTCGTATAA
Organism: Actinostola sp. cb2023; assembly: GCA_033675265.1. NCBI lineage: Eukaryota > Metazoa > Cnidaria > Anthozoa > Actiniaria > Actinostolidae > Actinostola > Actinostola sp. cb2023. The sequence goes on along the minus strand of JAUJYZ010000967.1, from coordinate 508,772 downwards.
GTGGGAAACTGACTACGGAACGGAGTTACGGTCACGGTACGGAATCAAAGACATGCATTCAACCAAACACAGCGCGCAAAATCATTGCTCAACCAATCAGAATGCTTGGACACGGCACGGTTACCACACGGTAGGAACCGTACCGTAACTACTTCCCACTCATACGAAAACGACTCTATTTTGCCATGCATGGTACTAGCATTATTAAGAAACTGAGAAACCTCAACTGCAGTGACGAGGAAGCCAGCATCTTACCATCAACGAAGTCTGATTTGTAGTGCGGCCATCTTCGTAGGAAATCTTCTTTGAGCCCTGTTCCAAAGGAAAACAACTTGACTTTCTGAAATAAATAAAAAAAAGATGGTTCTACGTGAGCCAAAGCACGGTGTAATCTGTGGGAATAGAAAAGGATAGTAATAGGGCTGTGGGTAGGGTAAAGGGAAATGGTGGGAGAAGTGGGAAGAGGCAATCACTGAGCGAGAGAAATAACGGGATATTTAGTGCTTCCTGGGGTCAAGTCAAAAAAAAACTTTACAACTGTAATTTACAATGTAGCTATTGTTTTATTTGCCAAGAAATAGCTACACTTGTAAATTACACCTGTAAAAGGATGGTTTACCTGGTCGTTTTCCCCTGGTTGTGCAAAGGACGAAGTTACTCTGACTACTTCTGGCTGTCTATCCTCGCCGTCTTCTCCTGAGGCTAACGCTTCCTTGCATCTAGATACGACTTCCTGTGCATGTAGATACAGTTTCTCAGGCGACAGAGAAACTGCCGTCCCTCCCTCCGTCCCTCCGTCCCTCCGTCCCTCCGTCCCTCCGTCCCTCCGTCCCTCCGTCCCGTCTCCGTCCCTCCTCCGTCCCTCCGTCCTCCGTCCCTCCGTCCCTCCGTCCCTCCGTCCCTCCGTCCCTCCGTCCCTCCGTCCCTCCGTCCCTCCGTCCCTCCGTCCCTCCGTCCCTCCGTCCCTCCGTCCCTCCGTCCCTCCGTCCCTCCGTCTGTTTGTTTTTACAGTTACGATTTTAAGGCAATTTTATTAAAAGGATTTTCACCACACACAATACCAGAAAATCATCTTGGTTTTCTGCCTCTAACAGCTGTTGTCTAACGTCTATATTCAACAGTAGGGTAGCAAATGTGCGACCAGTTTCCAGGGAAGTCTTGGTCATTTTCTGAATAACGAAAATAAAAATTCGTGTTAAATTGTACATGACTGAAATTGTGGACGCTGATGATATGGAATTAGCTTACAGTTTTTCTGGGGGACAAAACCAGCACCACCAAATGAGTTCCTTGTAGGGTCCTTCCTAGATTGGTGCCATGACGTAATCTAGCAATTGCCACGTGAGACTGTTGGACGGAGGACAACTCGGCCCTGGGAGGACGAGCGAATAGTGTTATATAGTGTGGTTATAGTCGTTTTTATATTACGGTTACGGTACGGAATGGAAGACATCTATTCAACCAATCACAGCGCGCAAAATCATTGCTCAACCAATCAGAATGCTTGTGCTCATGGTAGCGGTGGTGATAAATAGAAATAAGCGTTGTTGTTGTTATTTTTGTTGTTGTTATTTTTGTTGTTGTTGTCAGCTGTCATTGATTATGATATGATGACAATGATACTGATAATTATGGTTGTTCTTTTTAATGGCAATGATGATGATTATTGTGATGACGATCAAGAATGACTCGAAGGTGTATACAGCTATTTCAAAAAAGGTTGCTGAAGGTTTTGTTGCATCTTGCATACCAAGCCCGAAATGCACTATGGGCGATGTGAATGGAATCAGCGAATATGGACTCTGGGAATTTCCCCAAACTTTGTCTTCGCAATATGGAGCCGGCATATTTTCTTCTGTATGTGCATGCTGACTTTATTTATATATGATCCACAATACATTTCGGGCTTGGTATGCAAGATGCAACATGCAAGATGCAACAAAACCTTCACCAACCTTTTTTTGAAATAGCTGTACATGTGGAAAACCTACATTGCGACAAGCCATCCCTGAGACTCCTCCCATCCACCGCCCTCTGATCTCTCAGTGCCTTGAATCATACGAGACAGGCGATGAACTACAACAAAAATGAACGTTAATACTAATTATAAGACTTACCAAATACGGTACTAAGCTTAAATAAAAATTGAAAATAATTTTAAAATACTTTGTTAAACCGATTAAGCTTATAATAATTTAAAATAATATTTCTGTACATTTTACTTACTCGATCCATTCGTCAATAATTCATCCCTCGCACTAGTAAGGTCAATCATACTTCCATCGTTGTTAATCTTCATAGATTTCAACATGGCATCCATTATTTCTTCTACACTTCTCTCGTGTACGTCTAGCAAAACAGTCGGTCGCTCAAGGAACCTTTCAATGTCTCTTATACCTCGAACTTCGATGCGAAAATCCTTTACCTGTATTCTCTATCAAAATAGACATGACAGATATCGATTTAAGAGTCATAATAACGCTTCAAAGTAAACTCTTTCATATAAACTTACCGTGTGTTTTGAGTATATAAGTGAAACTTCGCCATCTTCGTCCACACTGACTCCGTCTTGTCGAGGCAAAATAGAAAATTTCGAGCGTAAAACTTAAGACTTACAGACATTTTAGAGATGTTAACTTAGTTTTCTTCATTTTACAAGTATTAGTTTATTTTCCCATCTTTAATACACAGTCCAACTTACTTTTTACCACAAAAAGATGTGCAAATTTGCAGCAAGGACCAGAACTGGGCCTGCAGAAGCCAGAAGCTTATTTTCAGTAAGCTTATCTGTGCATTTGCTTACCTTGATCGTTTACTGAAATTTCCACCATTTGTAAGATTTCTGTAGTACTTTGAATGGATGGTTCGCTCATTCTAAGAGTTATTCTTTCATATATTTCATTTGTAAGTCGTTTTTCACTTTCAGTTGTTGAAAAAATCACTTCACTTCACAGTTTAGCAGTTTCGGAGCGATTACTTGTGTCGACACAGGGATACCGCAACTGTGCGTTTCTCCATGGATCGTAAAAAGAGCCATGCATGGTTTCTCTTATCCCGACACTGACACCAAATAATCCCTACCCTATATGGATAATGGGGGCACGAAGTAGTTAGTGAAAAAGTATTTGTGCGATTGTTTTTTTCTTTTTACGAAACACGCCCTAGTCATCCTTCCGAAAAATATACAGTGAGAGGGCTCTGTATGGAAATTGGCAAAAAGGTATAAGGTGTATATATAAGATATAATTTCTCCGATTTGTTTAGATAGTCAAGTTTGTCTGTTAATTCATTGGTATCACATACCAATTTTAAAACAAATCGTAGGTGGGAAACCTAGTAAAATAAGCAAAATTATTCGCTATTGTCTTGGGCGGGTCTGATTGGTTAGATATCAAATTATTCCAAAAATGTAAGTTGAAGTTTGATTGAGATTCTGTGAGTCATCAGCCGGGAGTGATGGGAGTAAAACTATTTGTTTCATTTATTTTTACATTGAAATATTAGTTCTTGCATGGAGGATTAATTTATGGTAAGACGTTTTGAATATGGTCACATGCAATATCATGCGATAATCTACAATCATCGACGACGTCATCAGTCTTTACGTCAGCATAGAGCAGATTTCGTACGACTGTGAAAAACCACGGCGCACGGCACGGCACCGGCACGGATTCATTCGAAATCCTAAATCACGGTCACCGTAAGTTTTTCAGTCATTCGAAATCTGCTCTATAGAGTGCAAACCATATGTCCGTGAAACAGTACTATTACTAAATAGTACTAAATATAGCGTTAGTCTATCTCTATTGTTTAGTACTAATTAGTTAGCACTGTTTCACGGACATATGGTTTGTACTCTACCAAAAGCTACAAACAAACAGTCTAAAAGGCGAGAGCAAGTATCCTTTTTCCAAAACAGTAAAATTTACAAAGAATGTATGGTTGGGTGGCTCATTCTCCATAAACATTACTATTTTCAAAGTCTCTCGATCAACCCCAAAAACGTAAAGCCTGGTCCTCACTAGCGACATAAGCACAAGCACCATACGCACACTCAGTAATGCATTGCTCATAAACGGCGCTTGTCTTGTCACACCAGCTGTGTCACACCTATTGCATAAATGCTGTCCTAGTCTGCGCATAGTCTTGCTTGTGTTTATTATTATGTCGCTAGTGAGAACCAGGCTTTAAGCCACCACCCAAAATGTCAAGCTTTGAAAACTGGTCGCTTACGAGAGATCGCAACCCGAGGTTCAACTATACATTGTATTAGAGTGATTCCAATAAACCTGGGCATTACTAACTACACCAATACACACTATTAGACACTCACTCTTTTGTTTTCTTTTGTTCCTTTGAATCTAATAAACACCGACAGCTAATTAGTAGTGCCCAGGTTTATTGGAATCACTCTACCAGTTTTTAGTTTACTAAATTTAGAGTCGTTCGTTTCTACATGTAGCTAAAGGCAAAATGTAAACAAACAACTCCATAATAAAGGTATGGGAAATCACCAATTCTCGTACCCAGTACCCACTTGTCTTCTAATAGGATTCTTTATGAAGTGGCACTCGAGAATTGGATCTTCTTCGATTATTTAAGACACTTTATCAAGACAACTGTAATCGTAAATATTTTAATTGTATTTCGGTGTTGATTTTATGTTTGGCTTTTCACTTGGTTAAAATTGAACAATCTGATAAATAATACAATCAAGAGAATATCATACATTATTGTGAACAGCCTCACAAATACTTATTCCTTGAATTTTATTCATTGCAAACATCTCTATGGCCATCTTTCTTGAATTTATCAAATAGACTAGCGACAAGGACTCCTCGAATCCATTTCAAGAGGGCTCCACCAATGTTTTGTTTTGTTTGAGCTAGAGGATAGCCATGAATTGGTGATTTTACAACTTACTGATGAAACTTTGACAAACATGCACTGATTATAAAGTGCATATGACATGAAAAATTTGTTTCCCCCCCAATTACGTAGATTATTAGTATCAAGGAAACATCATCAATTTTATGTGAAATGACTGCTTTGAAAGATATTTTTGATTAAACACGTTGGTTGTTGTCATCACTTTGTTTGAAGAGGCTCAACTGTTCTATCAAAAGTTGTTGATGATATTATTATTTCTATCAATTATTATCTACCATCTAAAATGTAATACTTTTTCTTATGTCATATGCACTTGAGGAACTGTGTCCAAGCTACCTTGCATTGGTTATTACTGTCTTGGCATTCCTTATCAATGTACCAAACAATTTATTATAAAAAGGAAGCCTTACAGTAGGATGGTAGGCATTCATTTATAGCTTGTGATCTTGCAGACCATACTGTTTGCTCAGGTAGAGATGAAGTCCTTCTAATGATTGGGACGCAAAGTACAGCCCACTCCCAAATGGCTGTCTTCTACATGTAGTACAGACGAGGCACCAATTAATTTAGTCTCTATAGAAAAACACCAACAACCATTGTGGCTTAACCCAGTGTGGGGAATTCCTCCTGTTTGATTTCAAAATCAGGATTCCCACTATCACGGCTGCCACCACCAAATCCACCACCACCACCGCCGCCACCGCCGCCGCCACCGCCGCCACTACCACCACCAAATCCACCACCTCTGCCTCTGCCGCGGCCACTACCTCTTCCACCACCACGGCCACGTCCTCCACGGCCACCACGGCCACCGCGTCTGGGTTCTGGAGCGTCAGCGGCATCAAAAGAATATTTTATCCCTTTGACTTTTTGTTTTACTCTGCCGGAGGTCTTTATTCTTTCTTCATACAGCTGAAAGAATAGAGATTTTTCATGAGGCAGACATAGGGACCTTTTAAAGCTTGGAAAATGATAACAAGGACAAGTTTTAGGCACAAACTTAGGGTATTTATACGAGCTAAAATAAGACTCATCATAGCTAAGACGGCACTTAAATAAGACGTTAACATTACCATTCCTCGCTAAGTCAGGTCTTACATAAGAAAAGAACAAAAAGTGATGTTTATATGAATGGTTTGCATCTTATTTAAGTCGCATCTTAGTCATCATCATTGTATAATGAACAATGTTTCTAGTAGCATACCTGCTGTCTTTCATCATCTTCTGGCTTGTGTTGTAAAAGGTGTGTATTCTTCCATTGTCCTTTCTTTTCACCTTCGCCAGGTTTGCGGACTTCATAATTAATTTTTGCTCGGAATTTTTCCTGCAGCTCCTTCCACTCTTCCAGAGTCATTTGTTTAGGTTCATCAACTTGTTCCTCAGTGTCGTCATTTTCTTCAGTTTGGCCTCTACCATTTAAAAAAGCAAAAGCAATGATAATGTAACCACTACAATCATTGTAAGCACTAACATTTACAAGAACAAAACTGAGTCAAAGTTTAGACAAAATCAAGTTTGCTTCACTTCCGCTTGAAAATCAATGTTAAAGGAATTGGATTTTGATTGCAAGGCAATGAGGGTTTATCATGTAATTTCAAAACTCATAGAACAAAAAAATGATTATCATAGCTGGAAAGAGCTCGTTGAAATTAGTAAAAATGTGAACACCTGTTTTCAGAAACGTTGTCCAATTTGAAATAGTAAATAGTAAAATGAAATAAAGAATAATTATCACCATGTGTCTGTGATAGCAGAAACTTGACAAATACTTATTTGACATAGGACAACGTTTCTGAAAACAGGTGTATGTACATGTATATACAGCAATATGCAGAAATTCTGATCCTTTTGACTAAAATACATATATATCAAAAACCTACTTCAAATTATGGGATGGCTACGCTGATATTTTTTTCAAGTTGTCTGCCAGCGAGGCTTTATGAAAAAAATATCATGGAAGCTATCCCATCATTTAAAGTAGATATTTGATATATGTGTGTATTTTAGTTAAAAGGATCAGAATTTCTGCATATTGCTGTATGACAATGATAATGCAATTATGTGTATATATGAACATACTCTTCTGTCTGGCCAGCTTTGGTTTCATCAGAATCAGGACTTGGCTCCTCCCATTCAGTTTTCTTCTCGTCAAAAACTTCCCCCTCGCTGTGAACAGAAATGCAAAATCATAAGGATCATAATGCCCTTCTGCTTCCGATTCCAATTATTAGTTCACACTGGTCATAAGTTCTTCTTACGATTCCGATGTGAACCAGGCTATTAGAAGCCAGTAACTGACAAGCCTACTTTCATAATCTCTGCTGTCTACTTTTATCTACGGTGGCCCACAACGGTCACTACACAAATAAAACTTCACTACACAAATAAAACTTCGCTACACAAATAAAACTTCACTACACAAATTGAAATTCACTACACGAAAAATAAAACTTCGCTACACAAATTGAAATTCACTACACGAAAAATAAAACTTCACTACACAAATAGAAATTCACCACACGAAAAATAAAACTTCACTACACAAATAGAAATTCACTACACGAAAAATAAAACTTCGCTACACAAATAGAAATTCACTACACGAATAAAACTTCGCTACACAAAATTCGTACCAGGTTCACTCGGGTACTAGAAAGTGCTTGGTTACAAAGTGCTTGGTTACCAAGCTCGTCTTGTGGCAGCCATCACGGCAGCCATGTTGTTCTGCACGAAATGTGGAACGTTGATCGAAGAAATCTTTGCTTTTTGTCGTAAATGTGGCGTACAGATAGTAAGAGATCAAAACCTACAAAGCTCTGCGGCCTCTGGGAGCACTTCGAATGGAGAGAAAAAGGAAAACCCAATGGGATTTAAAGAGTTTCACTCAAAGAAGGAAAGAGAGCGTGCATCGTTCTTCAGATCAAAAGGGAAAAGAAATCGTCCATCAGAAAACTTGGAAGAGACTGTTAAAATAAGCATTGGTATTATGCTATACGATGGATATGAGCTCAGGAAACAGCGTGGGAAAAATTTAATGGTAAACATTAAAAAAGCAGCTACCAAAGAAGATATTCTCAAGATGTCTATTGACAAACATTCAGCTCATTCAAGCGACCTCATAAACGCGAGGTTGAAATACACTCTTTTATATGATGACGGCTCAGAGGTAGAAAAACTGAAAGAAAGTAGCGATGACTTTGTGTTGTACAAATACAAAGGAGAATGTGGTAAGCCATATCATAGAATAACTTTGTTTCTTTGTGAGGCAGTTGACTTAGCTAAGTCATCACTTGCTAAATGTCTTGACAGTGATCCCAACGAATCAGATATGGATGATAGTGATGTGGAACAAAAAGGGTACTAAGAAAGGGAAGTTGTCCAGGATTGTTGTTGATGTTTCTGATGAAAAGGCTTCTGATTCCTCACATTGCCCAAGTTACTCAGGAGTGCAGTGCAACAGCAAAGTTGATTCACCACAAGTGACTTTAATGAAAGAGACTACCGGAATTGCAGGCCCCTCCGGTATTTCAACAAGTAACCTGCATGCCAATAACAACAAAAATGTTCAAATCCAGCATGATGAAGATCTTGCACGGTCGTTACAAAATGAAATGGATAACGAGTTGGGAGAAAAATTTGCAGGATGATATTCTTGATGAAGCTAATCTTCTAAGAATATTACAGAAAAGAGTGATAACTTTGTCAGATGGGGCAAACTCCTTGTTCATTGTATTAAGGAGAGGTGCACCTTTAGAAAGAGTCCTTACCCTGTGGCGTAGAGTGTCAAGTAAAATTTCTCCTAAAAATGAACTAAGAGTCAAGTATGTTGGAGAAGATGGTATAGATAGTGGTGCTATATCCAAAGAATTTCTTACAACCACTCTTCCAGATATTGGGAAACATTATTTCCCAGATGGCAGTCCAAAATACTCAACTAATGCTATCCAAAATGGAAGTTTTAGAGCTTGTGGTGAGATTGTGGCTGTAAGCTTAGCCCAAGGAGGTCCCCCACCATGCTTTTTATCATCGACTGTTTACAATACCCTGGTAATGGATAAGGACATTGATTTTACAAATGTCACTTCTGAAGAACACTTGACACCACATGAGCAACAGTTGCTGCAAAACATTAAAACCAATGTTTTGAGCTATCAAGAAGTAATTATTGATCATGGATATACTGGAGTAATAGATGAAGCACACTTGGACTCTATTATGGATTCAATTGTGGTCAGTATTCTAAGTAAAAGGATTGTGTGTCTAAAGGAGTTTAAGAGGGGCTTGAACCTATATGGACTGTCTGACATTATTACAAATAGTCCTCAGATAGCCAAAGGTCTGTTTGTTATGGGGGAACAGAAGGAAGTGGATGCTAACTATCTATTTTCCTTGATTCAACCCGAGTACTCTCCAGAAGGAACTTCTCGTCGGCAAACTGAAGAAGCTGTCATGGATTTCTTCCAGGACTTCATTTTTGAACTAGAAGATGAAAAGGTATGTGGTTATACAGAGGCAACTGCTTGGGATGATGATTGTGATTTACAAGAAAATTCCCAGGAGGATATGTTCAGCTCTCCTGATCTAACTGTTGCAGGAGTGTTAGGCTGGTTGACAGGCCAGAAACACAGAGGTGATATCAGTATTTATGCCAAATTTGATCACGAATGTCTGGAACGCAATCCAGGACACAAAGTGTGCTTCCCAACTGTGGGTGCTTGTGGGTGCACCATCACAATTCCTGTCAATCACATGGATAGCAAAGAGAAATTCAAAGACATTTTCCTTCTAGCTTTTTGCAAAGGACAGGCATTTGCTTTAGCATAAAATACCTATGAATTGCATGTGTGGTGAGGTACATGTAGACTAGAGACTAGTCTAGTTTCAAACTAGACTAGTCTAGTTTCAGTACCTCACCACACATGCAATTCAATTCAAAGGTATTTTATGCTAAAGCAAATACCTGTTATAGAGCTCGCTCTATGCTTACTGTTAAGTTTTTAGTCAGACTTGGTCTTCTCTATTTGTGTTACGGTAATTATAAATGTGTCTTGGCTACTGAACCATCAAACTTGTTTAGGGAGATATCATGCCAGGCCAAACAGGTCACGTGACTACTAGTTTTCGTCTTTATCTCTCAATATCTCCTATTTATATGAAGTTGATAGATCAGCCAAGACTCATATACAGCTATTTCAAAAAACATTGTCTCGTGCTTCGTGCGTATTGCGCATTGCATTGCATATGATTATACTGAGAATCATTTTTGTACTCACTGAGCTCAAAATTAAAATGTCGACAAACCAAATAACTTTCCATCCAAGCCCATCACTATATATGGCGGCGGCATGACTGTTTTATACACCTAAGACGCATTTCAATCATTGAATACACAATGCAAAGTGCAATATGCAAAGTGCAATACGCAATGTGCAATACGCACGAAACATAAGACAACCTTTTTTGAAATAGCTGTATAACAGGCATGCCAAGGCAAGTCTAAAACCACCAAAATAATTTCAATTACTTTACTATTCCATCACTCCATCATGTGACATGTCACGTGACACCTCCTCACTATATTGTTTTAAGTTTAATTGAATACATCACTTTACCAAAAGTTGTTAAAATTTGCCATCATCAAGAGAATTTTAATTCTTAAAAGGCACATTTGAGTGTTTTCCCGAGTATTGCCAATATCCCAGGCCTTAAAGTACTTCAAATCAGGAAATCCAAAAAGGATATACTTAAGTTCAATAATGTAAAGTTAGAATGTACTTGAATAAACTGAGAGCATCGCGCCAATGTTCTGGTTTGAATAAAGATTTGTGTTCACAAACATACTTGAAGTAATCTTGGTATTCATTATCTTCATTTGGGTGTTCACATTGAGATACAGCTTCTCTCATATGATCTACGGTTACAGGTTGTAACTGGTTTTCTCCTCCAGAAGCTTCAGGAAGAAAAAAAAGTTCATCTGGTTTTCCAGAGATTGTATCATGTCTTGACCGTCGAATATAATGTGTGTTCCAGTGCATTGCAACAAAATTTAGGTCCTGCTGAATTAAATGATTGAAACAAAACCACAAGCACTCTCTCTGATATATATTGCCATCCAACAGTACTCCTGTGTCAGTTAAATCCTTAAAAAAATTTATCCACCAAGATGTGCGACTTCGTTTTAGATGCGACCACCAGCATTCTATGCGCTGATTTCCAGTGGAGCCGCCATATCGATGAGCCTTATCTCCAGCTAAGTCGTCAACATGATTTGCTCTTAGATAGCATTGCAAACTTGCTATTACAACATTTTCGGTGCCAGGGTCTGTCCTTACAAGACGAGGGCACCCACCAAGTTCGTTGACACAGTCATAAAAATAGCTTGCTACTTTTGCTGGGTTGTTGTTACTTCTGCACACTTTAAGCCACAACACACGACGACTGTATCCATCGATGGCTCCATGAATCGGAAAGCCAAATGGCTTTAGCTTATCGTATCCATCAACGTGCCAGCATTCATTTGGTCCAGGTGAACTGTATTCTCTTCGTTTTAGTTTTCGCCTGCTTCTCTCTTCAGTCCCGACTGGATCCAGCTCTTTTAATAACCTTTGAACTTCGGCCCGTGGAACGCAAATTCCATACTTTATCTTGAGAGTGTGCCATAGTGCACGATAACCAGACACGCAGCTTGGTCGATCTAGCTCTTCCTTCATTATTTCAATAAGTTTGTTATCATCACCTTCCTTTAGTAGGTCCCTTCTTTTCAAACCATACATGCTTAAGCGTCTCTGAAGTGTGGACATGGAAATACAAATACCATGATACTTCTCCAACAAGCAAATGATTGATTGGTATTCATATCCAGACAAAAAGTAGCTTTCAATTATTTCACGCTCGGAATTACCATGCAAAGTGCTCCCAGAGGTCGCAGAACCTTGTAGATTTTGATCTCTTACGATTTTCACACCACATTGGACACAAAAAGCAAAGGTTTCTTCGACCAACGTTCCACATTTCGTGCAGAACAACATGGCTGCCGTGATGGCTGCCACAAGAAGAGGTTGGTAACCAAGCACTTTGTAACCAAGCACTTTCTAGTACCCGAGTGAACCTGGTGCGAATTTTGTGTAGTGAAGTTTTAATTTTCGTGTAGTGAATTTCTATTTGTGTAGCGAAGTTTTATTTTTCGTGTAGTGAATTTCTATTTGTGTAGTGAAGTTTTATTTTTCGTGTAGTGAATTTCTATTTGTGTAGCGAAGTTTTATTTTTCGTGTAGTGAATTTCAATTTGTGTAGTGAAGTTTTAATTTTCGTGTAGTGAATTTCTATTTGTGTAGCGAAGTTTTATTTTTCGTGTAGTGAATTTCAATTTGTGTAGCGAAGTTTTATTTCTCGTGTAGTGAATTTCAATTTGTGTAGCGAAGTTTTATTTGTGTAGTGAAGTTCTATTTGTGTAGTGACCGTTGTGGGCCACCGTATTTATCAGTTCCATCTGCCGATTTACACATGAAAAACTTTAATTGCCGTGATCGCTTACTCTGGTAGGATCTGCCCCCTGTTTAGGAAGACAGTTTATTGCCTTATAATGTTGACTAAATTTATACATTGAAGTAATAAGGGATAATGGTTACTTAGTTTCGAGTTATAAATATCTAGTTGTTTTCGCACGAGTGGGAAACCTACGGCACAGAGTTACGGTCACGGTACGGAATCGAAGACATTGCATTCAACCAATCACAGCTCGCAAAATCATCGCTCAACCAATCAGAATGCTTGGATACAGCATGATGATGGCGCGATATAGTCACGGTACGGCACGAACTGTACCTACTTCCCACTCATACAAAAACGACTATATTATAGCATTGTACATTTGTTGTACATTATGGTAACGCTGGTTTTCCATCATGAACAATAAATACACTAAATCCATCCATCATACAGCTATAGTATTTAATATCTCTGTGCCTGACTCAAGGGAGCACGTTAAAATGTTGCTTGTTTGTCGTGGTTTTCGTCGAAAATAACGAACGTATATAAAGAAAACATGATTACTCGGAAAATGAGCCTGGAAACGAACTGGCCTCCGCTGGCCAACACTTTGAGTCCCCGAAGGGGGCGATCCGAATTTCACCCGAATCTCCGACCTCGGTACGAGTCGCGAAGCGACGAGAGGAGGGGAGTGCAACTGTAGATTTGGTATCGACCAAGCGTGTAGCACGTTGCCATGCACATTTAAGTTGCTATGCACAAAAATTGTAAGCGATGACCGACCGACGTGAAAACTACAGTAAAGGAAGTGATCGTGACATTCAAAGCAGAAAGTAAGTACGCTTTTGTTTTGACAAAACCAACTGAATTATTCATTAGATAGATCGTTTGTTTGAAAACAGCCGTTGAATAATTCATTTTGAATTTGAATTTTGTTTTGACTAGAATCGCTAGTTTATTTGTTGCCGGCTGATTCTGGGAATCGTTTCAAAACTCAATCTGCGTATAAAGTCTACGAGGAGGATTGTATTCACAAAAGGTTGAAGCCACAGCCAACTTTGGGAGACTCTTGCTTGATTTGTTTCCATCGTGCGAGAAGAAGCGAAGACGAGTTCCCCGGCGAGTTTCTGAAACGATCGATGCATACGAGTATCAAACCAGAGATGACTCGGTAGAAGCTCTAAATATTATTTGACCTTACATAGGTGACATACTGAGGTGACAAGATCTGACAAGTCTCTAGATTTATTCGCATAAATTAGTTTGTCACAACACGTGATCTAGTTTCGTTTCCATAGATACTGCTACGAGCATCGGCGAAATATATTTTCGAATTGCGTCATTTCATTGGCTGAAAACGATCACGTGGCCTACAGTTGCACTCCCCTCCTCTTCCTCTCGTCGCTTCGCGACTCGTACTATACTCGGATCGGCCCCCTCCGGGGGCTCAAAGTGTTGGCCAGCGGAGGCCAGTTCGTTTCCAGGCTCATTTTCCGAGTAATCGTGTTTTCTTTATATACGTTCGTTATTTTCGACGAAAACCACGACAAACAAGCAACATTTTAACGTGCTCCCTTGCCTGACTCTGCATGTAGTCTAGACTTAATTAAATTTATTGACTTGGCTCTGGGCAAATATAATACCATCTGAAATATTGTATTATTACTGTTATGGAAATAATTATGTCCATCAATGCTTAGATGTATGACATAATACTTGAAGGGGTCACTACAAGAACAATTTAGTGACCTCTGATTAAAACCTAGATTCTCCTCAAGGTTCTTTGAATTCTAGAGGAGAATTTGGATTCTGATCACAAGTCACACACACTGTTCTTGCAGGTACTCCTTCATTTTGTTTTTTCCTTTCTTTGCAAATATCACAATAAGCAAACCAATATTTATTGATTATAGAAAGACTTTTCCAGGTGAAATTTTATATTTATTATGTTAAGATATTTGTACTTACTGGGTGTCAGCAGGGTTCCCCCAGTTAAATGATCCACCCCCATCTCTCTTGTCCTGAGGCTTCACAGACCTTACGGGGGAAAACATAATTAAGCAACATTAGTTGGATGTCTAGTTTCATTACGAAAAAGTTTAGTGCGAAACAACATAGAAATATAAAGTGCAACCAAGTCGTAAATATAACATTAATGTGATCTTTTGAGGGCATAATGGTTTATTTAGGCCCAATGAACATTATTTATTCCCGAGCGCAGCGAGGGCCTAAATGAACTTCATGGGCCTAAATAAACCATTATGCCCGAAAAAAGATCACATTAATATCATTTATATTTCCTAAGCCCTAAATTATCAAGGATTTAGTTCAAAAGAAAGTATAAATCTATCGAGAAGTGACTCAACTCAACTTCACATTTGGCCATCTTGTTTTAATTTTGAAGCAGCTAATTTACATATCGACGCGGAATTATGACGTCACGTAAACCTGCGGCAAATTCAGTAAAATTTGCATAAATCATCATTCGCTCGCACGTCACTTGCGGGCATAAATATCCTAGAATGCCCTCGGCCCTCTGTTTTCCTGGCTTTACAAATGGTTTTCTTAGAATCTACATAGAAATTGTGAGTCATTATGCCCTCTAAATCCTTGATAATTTAGGGCTTAGGTAATATAAATGATAGTTAAGAGCTCATTTGTTGTGTTTAACTTAAAGGCTTTACAGTGCGACTACACTAACCAAGGCCACCCAAGCAAATTTTCATACAAATTATCCAATCACAATTGAGTATTTAAACAATAGAATCTGCACAAATTGTCAAATTTTCGCTTTAAAAGCATATATTTTACTTTATATGTGTATGTATATGATCAAGAGTGAACAAGAAACAGTTTAAAATGTAGAATTCGACATCATTCTGTTATTCAGCGTCACAAATGTGATTAGAAAATTTGATTCAAAATTTGTTTGGGTGGCCTTGGTTGGTGTAGTTGCACTGTAACAAAATTAATTTAGATCCTTTTAACATTACTCTACATTTAGAAATGCTGTATATTTGAAATTTTAAAAGGAGATACCTATTTGTCAGTTTTAATTGATAGGTGTTTATTATTGTGTTGATTATTATTATGATGACGATTTACAGGCGCTTTCACATATCTTTTGACGATCGGATTCCGAAGTTTGTTCCGAAGTTCCGAAGTTCGCCGGCGAACTTCAAACATTCGTTACGAAGTTCGAAATGAACTTGGCAAGTTCAAAACAAACTTCGGAACTTTGTTGGCGGCAAAGTTCGTTATCAGTTCGAAGTTGAGTTCTTTGATGATCTCAGACAATCATGAATTGTTTTTCTAGACAAGGAAAATGGCTTCCTAAGTACGTGCGTGAAAGAATATCGATCGTTGGTTAGAAGCCCTTCGGAACTTTGTTGACAGTAAAGTTCGTTGAAGCGTGACTCAAAATGGGCGAATATCCTAGATCTTTTCGTAGACAACGGGTAAAATGAGCGAGTATCCTAGATCTTTTCGTAGACAACGGGTAATCGATGATTCAGATGGAACATTTTGCGGTAGACAAACGTTATTTTCAACGATACAACGATAGAGTTTTTGAATTTCGAATGCTGGGGCTGGGGCTTATCTATTTAATGGTATTCGATATGTAAACAAATATCATCCGTTCTTGCTGTCCTACGAGTATTTCCTCCATGTTGCGCCTCTAAATTTCCTCTCCTAACAAAGTTGTTGATGATATTGGAAACAGTTTGCTTTGAAATGTTTAAAGATTTACCGATCTGTGCTCGACTTTGGCCTTCTAACCAACGATCGATATTCTTTCACGCACGTACTTAGGAAGCCCTTTTCCTTGTCTAGAAAAACAATTCATGATTGTCTGAGATCATCAAAGAACTCAACTTCGAACTGATAACGAACTTTGCCGCCAACAAAGTTCCGAAGTTTGTTTTGAACTTGCCAAGTTCATTTCGAACTTCGTAACGAATGTTTGAAGTTCGCCGGCGAACTTCGCAACTTCGGAACAAACTTCGGAATCCGATCGTCAAAAGATATGTGAAAGCGCCTGTAAAGATGTTAAACTATTGACAAACTTGGTATTTCATTCTTTAAAGGGGAACTGAAGGCAAAATCTATTTTCGCAAGAAAGTTAGATATCTCTTGTACTAGCATTACTTGAGTATTAATTTATGTAAATCATTCTTAGATATCAACATAATGTATGTTCGATATGGAATTTACCATCGGCTCAGATCTTTTTGTTTGTGATGTCGTTTTAGGGCAATATTAAAAATCCGTTTAGAACATTCTCTCGGGTACAAGAAAATACAATGCACTTATAATTACTCTATATTGTGACTGTACTTTCCCTTGGGATAGGTAACATCTATTATGGGGAATAATTACTGAAGTGAGCCGCGATCATTTCAGCAGTAATCTATGTCTTTTTATAATGAGGGTTTATCATGTAATTTCAAAAATCACAGGACAAAAAATGATTATCATAGCTGGAAAGAGCTCGCTTAAATTAGTAAAAATGTGAAGTTTGGAAAAGATCGCTTCACAAATTGCAAATATATGAATTTTGAAAATTCATATCTTCGCAATTTGTGAAGCGATCTTTCCCAAACTTCACATTTTTACTCTTTCCAGCTATGATAATCATTTTTTTGTCCTATGTCTCCTATAAGTTTTGAAATTACATGATAAACCCTCTTTAAAATTCAAGTTTCTTCTCCATAAAAATGAATGTACACAACATTCTCTTTGTTTTTATCGAAAGATAAATTTAGGCTACAGTTCTCCTTTAATAATAATAATAATCAATCTCTGTCCAGGATGTCTACATCACTAAAGTGTTTTTCAAAAGGATCCTGCTAAAATAACTCTATAGCGATGTTCACTGTTTGTAAACATTAACTTCACATTTGCTTTGTAATGTTAATTTGCCAACCATGATTACAAAAGCTCTTTACAAGTTGCTTTATTTCATCAGCCAATCAATCTCTGGTTGGCAAAAACACACACAAAACAATGGCTTACGTCACGGTGAACATCGCTATTAAAGATGAATTCATAACAACAACAATTAATATAAAACAAAATATTAGAGACGAATAACAGCAGTATAGCAAGCAGGTATGTATTCTTTCTACAGTAGAATTCTGTATCTCGAAATGTTGATAGAAAAACTTGTTTGCAGCAACAACTGTTCCATGTTTGAACGATAAATGATTCCTGAAATGAATGGAATCTTATCGGAGAAGCTAAAGAGTTTCAGCTAACAGAAATTCTACTGTTGAGAAGATAAAATCAGTCTGCTGTGCAACTAATATTCGGATGTGAAACACAGTCTGCTGTTAGCGTACAATTGTATTCAGCATGATGCGGGTGTTATTAAATGGTACATTTAGTATATGTTGTAATATATATAGATGCTAACAGGTGTTATGATTAGAAATATATAGCACAAGCAAGAGTGTTGAATTCACACCTTCTTGAAGTCAATCCTGCACTCTCCTCAGTCCCTCTAAACCATAAAACAAATACTCATATCACTTTTATACTTCAATACTAGATTACAATTTTCACCAAGCTAATGGGAAATTTGCACTCCCATTTTCCACTTTTTCAGTGGGACACTATAACATCTGCTAGCAGCAAAACAATCTATACTGCATTGTCAATACTCATGCTTTAACTTTTATCATTTTAAAGTTCATGCAATGTTTGGCAACAGTCGCAGAGTTTAATGTTTACAAATTATGAGGTCAAGTTTGGGATTTAACACATTCAATTACGGTTGCTGTTAAATAACCTATTCTTCCAGGCAGAACTTATGTTATTATTAATTGACTTCAGATATTACAATTTATAGAGCTCAAGAAAATGCTTTGGCATGCTTTAAGTCTAGCACTACATCAAGAACTGTTGCTACTCACGATCTATCGCTGCCACTTCGTCTTTCAAACTCCCGTTTTCGTCCACCCCCTCTTGCACCACGATCGAACCCTCCTCGACCCCTTCCAACGTTGCCTCCTCTTCCTCCTCTACTAGTACCACGGGCTCCAAAACCCATACTACTGCTTCCACGATCTTCCTTTTTTATCTCATCCTTGACAGGAGAGTCGCCTTCTGGAGCTCCTTCGTTGTCTCTCCTTCGGTTAAAACCTCCTTTCCCACCCCTAGAGGGAGGAATGTTTTCTCTGTTCTCGCGAGGAGGTCCATTAGAAAGCTTGGTGTTTTTCTCGTTTTCTCGCCTCACTCCTCCATCTTTGGAAACTCGTACGCCCTTTTTGTTGTCATAAACTGCAAAATAAACATGACAGTTTTAGATAAAGTTTAAAACACTGTCGTCGAGAAAGCTGGCCGAGCATAAGACTTCGTCGAACGTCTGTTGATAACACCTGAAATCCATAATTTACTTTTCGTGTTTGCATGCATTTTGTTTTGTACAAATATATCTACAAGAATGCTGATGATCTAACACACTTCAAACGCATGGCGTTGTTTACTGCCATCGACTTTGTCCCTCAGTCGCTAAAACATCGACTGAAAACTACGAAACTGAGCCTTCACGGGCAATTCCGAGCTTCAGACTACTTGTGTCGGTGATATTCGCAAGATATCTCAGCAAGAAGCACATTCTAGTCGTTGAAGCAGAATGGAAAATTTCGCAACTCAGCAAACCGCGTGGTACCAACCCCTTCAACATGTTTGAGTTTCTTCTCTTCACTGAACTTTCAACATGATTATCGCCGTTTATACGCTGAAATAAAGCGATGTTCTTGTCAGAACTCGGGTACATTATAGGAATACCCTCGAACATACTGTACTCAGAGATGTCATTTCGAGCGACATGAAGGGAGGTGAAGTCGACCATGTCATATGTTATTTGGGTACAACTCTACATTTTCAACAACATTTCTGTTGTACAATTATTCACAACATCGTTGTAAGCTCACAGAAAACACAGTTCTCGTCTTACCGTCCTTCCTGGTCTCTTCGTTGGCAGCCTCCTTCTCTTTCTTAGTTTGCTGGGGTTTAGCATCCTTGACAGGTCGTACATTTTTAGCCTTCTTCTCCTTTTTATCCTTCGCGGCTTTATCGGCATCCTGAACAACCTCTTCAGGATCCTCGTCATCCGCCAAAAGCCCAAAGCGATTATTGACGCCTATACTATACTCTACTGCATCCATTTTCGATGGATGGCGTAAAAATAGGCTTGATGTTGATAGATTTTAATCTACCTTCGAGCTCAGGCTATGGTTCTGCACTGGGTACCTGTAGCGCGCGAAGCATCACATTGGCACATTCACGTACGGCATACCGTCCCTAGTGGCATGGGGGCTCGCTCGCTGGTGTGAATAAATTAAAACATGACCTAAAAATAGCCATAATTCCGCTTCGCGGAAACGCTGGTATATTTCTCTCAATTTTAGCCGTATTTCAAAAGTATATTACTAATTTAAGATTTGTAAAAGCAAATTCAGCACTCACTATGTTTTTCTGGTGGGTGGAAATGGATTGGGGAGACAATGAAAAAATGAAGAAAAGTGACTTGTTTTGAGGTGTGGTCAGCGGGTGGCTTAACTAAAAGCATATCGAACTGCATTAATTAACACTATGTTGCTCAGAAACCGTCCATGTAATGGAGATATGCCATTATATTTTATCTGGAGAGGGAACAAACGTTTTTAAAACACCCTAAAATGTGAAAGTTTATTTGATTTATTCAGTATGTAAACTGTGCCAGTACCAAATTAGCAGTCATTTACAATTCTATTTCGAATTCAGCAGATTACAAGCAGGTGACCGGTATAAGCTAGTCATTTCGTTTCTTTTTTGCTCGCTTGTTTTCCTCAACTCCGGCTGAAATATAAATTGAATTGAATTGATTTTCAGCATCAGTTTAGTTTATAGTATCAGCGACTGTGTAATAATTTGCAGGAGGGGGGGGATGGGAAAGATAATGGTAAAAACACCTGAGATAAAAATAAAGTGATAATTGAAAAAATATATCAAAAGAACTTCAATAAATGGTCAAAAGTAACATGCGCGGAATTAATGCGCAGTAGGGTAGCGTCATGTAAAGTCTTCCAGATAACTGATAGATAAACAATAGTAAAAAAAACAAGAAGATATAAATTAATTAACTGGAACCGCTACAAAACATAGGTAAAACCAACCATTAAAAACCGCATCGCATTTAAATAAAAGGGTTACTGAAATGCTTGTTTAAAATCAGTTCATTTGTGTTTCTCGTGTCCAGACCCTTCTCAGCTTTCTAACGATAATTAATCGATTTTTCGTTGGTCTTAGCAAGGATCTTCTTCTTTGACGGCTGTGGTACTCCACAATAACACCAGTGATTCCTGTCTTCGGCCCAATGTTCACATTGTTTTGCAAAACAGATTTAGCGAATTTTAATTTGTCCCTAATAATAGAAACTTGATTTTAAAAAGACCCTGTGTCCAATCCCATGATGCCTTGCGACAATGTTCCTATTTTGTATTTACGGAACCTGCTAAAGGCTCGGACACATGATGAATCTTTTCTCGCAACGTTGCGCACAACAGTTGCAGAAGTAGAATCGAGTTCTATACTCCTGCAACCGTTGCGCGCATCGTGTGACACCCCAAAACAACTCTTGCATTGTGGCGCGCAACGTTGCATCGTGTGACACCCAAAAAAACACTTGTGGCGCGCAACGTTGCATCGTGTGACACCCCAAAAAACTCTTGTTGCGCGCAACGTTGCATCGTGTGACACCCTCCCAAAATCTCTTGTGGCGCGCAACGTTGCATCATGTGACACCCCCCCCCCCCCCCCCAAAAAAACCTCTTGTGGCGCGCAAAGGTCCAAGAAAGGCTGCATCGTGTGTCTGGGCCTTAAAGTGCAACTAACCCCTATGAGATTGTTTTAAAAATATATTCAATATATGCTGAATGGTTGGTGGGCTCAGTATTTTGTGATTTGAACTTATATTGAATAGATTTTTTAAACAATCTTATAGGGGTTAGTTGCACTTTAAAACTATATAATATAAAAAGCGGAATACAGTAGAGTGCAGACCATATGTCCGTGAAATAGTACTATTACTAAATAGTACTAAATAGTGTTATCTCCATTGTTTTCTATTGTTTCATCAGTGCTATTTAGTACTAATTAGTTAGTACTGTTTCACGGACATATGGTTTGCACTCTATATTTGACTGTCAGGGCTTCCCTGATATTTGTTTGCGGGTTTTGGAATTACCCCAAAATAGAAGAAAACACACAATTCGTAGCGACCACAATGCACTTTGGTCTGGGAATGCAATATGTAACAATTAAAACCTAGGAGAACGTTATTTATTTGAATTAGCTGTATATTGTGTGATGCGCAAGTGATCATACACACATGAAACTTACCACAATATAAATAGACCTCTTTAGCTTGTATGCAAATTGCCCATTTCAAACCATGTGATATGTAAACATGATATTCTCTGGAGAATTGTTCCTTTATATTTCTGAAATTTATTCGTTCATATTGAAAGGACTAATTCTCCAGAGAACACTATGTTTACATCACATGGTTTGAAATGGGCAATTTACATACGAAGCTAAAGAGGTCTATTATTAGTTTCTGACACTACCATAAATAATGCATTAACAGCCTCATATTTGTAAATTTCGACGCTTTCAAAACTCTCTGTTCTAAAGTTTCAAACGGAGGTCTAGTGGTTTATGCGCGCAAAGGATTGTGGTAAAATTACTGGTCTGCCATTTCTTTGATCCATGCACTTAGTAGTCGAAACCTGTCTACAAAACAGCCTTAAACAATGGGGGCTTGCACTAAAGCCTCGGATACACGAGCGTTATTTTTCTTGTAAAGGAGACGCGATTTTTTGAAATCACCAACGCCCGGTGGTGGCTACACGAGCGACAAATGCTGGCGATAAATTAAGGCCGCCATTTTGAAAAACCAAACCTCGATTTCGTTCTTGCACCTTATTGGCTAGATAAGCTTTAGTTGTGTCGCGAGTGTAAGGAAAAGTTGCAGAGTGACTACACGAGCGTCACGAAAAGTTCGACTCGCGTCGCCTGTGCAAGGGTGGCTACACGGGCGATTTTCACCGCGCGTTGGTGATTTCAAAAAATCGCATCGTCTGTGCAAGCAAAAAATCGCTCGTGTAGCCGTAGTCCAGTCCCGGACTCACTTTCTATCCGCTCCGACAAGCTGAAGTCGCGGAGGAAAGAGAGTCCAGTATAACTTGCATGCGCATGGCAGCTTAGCAGCCAGGCGACCACCACAAATATGGTTACAAAGCCTGTCTGATCTCCAAAATGGCGGAGGCTCCAGTAAATCCTAGTTTAATAATTTAATAATAATTTAATATTTATATTGCGCAGTTTCTCAGTTCTGTATGAGTGATATCAGTCGAATTTTGGGAAGAATTTCATCGATTCCGTGAAGTTTTCCCTCGCAAAGAGTAATTATAATATTGTTCCAAAGTTTGAACAGCTCCAAGCCATTTATCAAGTGACTCGTGGGAAGCCGGTTGTTTTTGTTAATTTGAGTATGGGCTTTGGAAAGTCCCTGATTTATTCTTTATTAATCTGCACGCGCTGTCAGCCATTTCATTCCATTTTATTTTGACAGCTCCGCCTACATAGCTCCGCGTACATGAGGTAAAATAGACAAAATCGGCCAACGCAATGTTTACATTCTTTAACCCAATTCAAACCCTTTGTAAACACTATTTTCATTCTTTTCCATGTCAATGCTCTATTGAAATCGAAATACAACAGACAAAGAACCAACCGTATCCTCAAAAGATACGGTTGGTATCTAGATTGGCATTAGATCATATTTACAGGTAACTTTTGCGCTATATAAGTATAAAAGTATTATTATTAAAAGATCTGAAATGGGTCAAAGAATGTAAACATTGTGTTAGTCGATTTGGTCTATTCAGCTCCGATCTGATTGACTGCTAAGCTGCCATGCGCATGCAAGTTATACTGGACTCTCTTTCCTCCGCGACTTCAGCTTGTCGGAGCGGATAGAAAGTGAGTCAGGGACTGGACTAGTGTAGCCGCGGCTTAAGAGGTCACGTGATCCCAACCCCCTTAAATCGAACAGCAGTGTCAAAATGAACTCCAGAAATGAAAAGAGCAGCACGAAATTAATAAAAGGGCGAAGTTTCAGCGCATGTCTCACAAAGAAGAAATGACATTAAAAATAATTTCGCAAATTTTATTAGGATTCGTATGGGAAAATGTGCTGGATTGCAAGCTCTTGCCATCCAATGCATTTTGAAACGAAATCTTAGAAAAACGTTCAATTTTATTTTTAAAGTCATTTCTCCTGTGTCAGACATCATGAGCTGAAACGTCGCCCTTTTACTAATTTCGAGCTGCTCTTTTCATTTCTGGAGTTCATTTTGAGACTGCTGTTCGATTTAAGGGGATTGGGGTCACGTGATCTCTTAGTGCAAGTCTCCTATTATAGCCATTGGCACAAGGGCATGCGATTCTCCTTTGTGAGCGAGAGATTTATAGACCTTATTGGTTCCCGCACACCCTGGGTTCCAGACGCCGGAGGGATTGGGGGAGAGGAGGGATTGGGAAGAGGAGGGATTGGGAAGAGGAGGGATTGGGGAGAGGAGGGATTGGGGGAGAGGAGGGATTGGGGGAGAGATGGGATTGGGGAAAGGAGAGATAATAACCCCCCCCCGGCAATCTCTCACGGCCTCTGGAACTCATGGCAGTTCCCCCACCAATTCGCTGCACTTTTCCCCTTCTTTGCGCTTTGTAGATCCATGGAGGTGTGAGACAAAGAGTATTTCTCATTAAAAATATGTTTCATTGGTCTTATAAAGACTATGTTATTTTACAGAAGTATAGTTACAGCACTTTTCGTTTAGTCAGCGGAAATAATTCTTGATTCTCTCGTTTCCAGACTTTTTTCCCTCTCATCCCCAAGAAGTGGAGCGGAGAAAAAGAGCCTGGTAACCAGGGAAATGTTATTTTACGGAAGTATAGTTACAGTACTTTAAGGCCCAGTCCACACTAATGCGTATTCGTATCGTTTTTGTATTGTTCTCCTTCCTCAATGGAATAGAAAACAATGGAAAACGCTGCGAAAACGGAGTAGTGTGACCGGAGTCTAATTTTAGTCAGTGGATAGAATTCTTGTGATCCTCTCGTTTCCAGACAGTTTTCCCCTCTCATCCTCAAGAAATGGAGCGGAGAAAAAGAGCATGGTAACCAGGGATGTATGCTTGCGAAATGCGCATAAAATGCGCACCAAGAAAGTCAATTCAAATTTCAATGCAAATTAAAAGTTTTCTATAAAATTATATAACTATCAAAATATCATATAGCTCGATTGTCTTTGACTAGAATCTGCAATGTTTTGCACTGACAAAACTGACGTTCTTTCTATGAACAAGAAACAAAAGCAAGCGAAATTATTTTAGTTGCTTTTAGTTGTTAGTTCCCAGGCTCCTGCTCCATTTTTTTTAGAGGAGTGGAGCCTGGGAACTAATTACCGGTTCGTGTATAATTTTACGATTGAAAGAACGTGTGCGAAACATCGAGAAACATACGACAACAAGGAGCTCTAAAATAACTTTTGTGTGGTGATATTTGATTGTTAGTAATAATTTTTGTAATATTCGTTTTCAAAATATAAGCTTTTGCAGGATATGAGATGTTTTCGATGATTGCTGGCCATATATGGACTAGACCTCAGAGATTCTTAAAAAATCAAACAAATTTAAATCTCCATAAAAAGACTATGTACAATTTCTGGTTATTTCTACACAAACTGCGGCTCACGGTCTTCCTGTGTGTTATCTTCGGGAAACTGTCGTCGTGCTCTTCGGGTTGGTTTCGGAGACGTTCGTGTTAATGGAAAAGAGTTCGTGGCGCGTAATTGTTTCTTTTGGGGTTCTTCGTTGTCATGGTGATTTGTGGTATCGTCCAATGAGATTTCTACCCTTCGAGACACTAGTTTTATTGTTTTTATTGTTTCAACTTTGGAGCTGCTATTTTCTTCGCTGACTTCCGCTCGCGAACTGTGTTCAAGTCTTTCGAGTTTTTCATAGTTAAGCACAGAGACTGAGCTTGCTTCTTCTACCTGGTCAAGATCTTCTTTAGAGGCATTTAATGAACTACTTTTAGCCTTTTTCGAGATATCACTGAGCTTTTTGTAAGTGTCCTTCTTGGCGCCTTTGTCAATGCTTTCAAAAATCTGCTTTCGTGAAGCAATGTTGAAGTTTCCAATCGGAGATTGGGGTTTCGGACTTGCAACGGATATTTCCGAAGTCTGTTCGTCATTGTCCGGTGTCTTTTCGTATCGTCTTCGTCTGTCTCTCACGGAAACGCGAGGAGAACGCATCTTCTGTAGAGGTTCTCCGCTGACTTTATCTTGGGTGGAACCTTTGGCGTTGGTTTCAGACTGACAGACTTTATTTGATTTTTCATTAACTAAAGACTTTTCTCTTGGACTTTTTGGCTTGCTATCCCTACGATAATCCTCTTCTCTCACTGGATCTTGAGCTTCCTCACTTCCGTCTACAGTTTGCTCTCCCGAACTCTCAAGTTCAGAAACAACAGTGTTTTCGTTCTGTTCTTCCTGTTCGACTTCAAACACGACCGGGCTCCCTGTGCCACCAATATTCTCAACCTCACTGGACTCCTGGTTTTCAGCCGGTTCAAATTCAATCGTATTTTCTTTACTGTCCATTTCATGAATGTCATTTTGTTCGCTGATGTACCATTCTTTCGGCTCAGTATTTTTATCATTAGATGTTTTCACAACAATTGGAGTTTCATGGAGGAAGGGAGTAGACTCGGTCTCCACATCCTCAGCTCCAGGGGGTTCCTTGAGTTTGTCAGGGGTGTCCTTGAGTTTGTCTGGGGTGTCCTTGAGTTTGTCTGGCGTGTCCTTGAGTTTGTCTGGGGTGTCCTTGAGTTTGTCTGGGGTGTCCTTGAGTTTGTCTGGGGTGTCCTTGAGTTTGTCTGGGGTGTCCTTGAGTTTGTTGGGGTGTCCTTGAGTTTGTCTGGGTGTCCTTGAGTTTCTGGGGTGTCCTGGGTCTGGGGTGTTCTTGAGTTTGTCTGGGGTGTCCTTGAGTTTGTCTGGGGTGTCCTTGAGTTTCTCTGGGGTGTCCTTGAGTTTCTCTGGGGTGTCTTCGAGTTTCTCTGGGGTGTCCTTAGGTTTGCCCGCATGCTGTAAAATGGGATCGTAAACGATGTGCATTTCACGAAGGGCCTCGCTTATGCCTGGCCGCTTCTTGTGAGAGGATCCAGGATTCAATAACACCTCCTCTGAAGCCCTTGGGGGCTTTTTGGAGATATCTGTCTCACTGCTGGAGGACTTGCTCGCGATTGGAAAGAACCCAAGACGTGACATCATTCCAGGGAGATCGGAATTTCTCTTAAACAACCCAAGGGCGTTTGGCCGAGGACGTGTTCGGCTTGGCACCGATGAATCGTCGACTGTTTTCTTCGGATATGGTCGAACGTAACCCGAAGTATTCTCGATCGGGATGTCGGGTATTTTCGGTTCCCACTCGGAAGGTTCCGAAAAGTCTGGAAGCATGTCATCTGGCATATCAGATCCAAAGCTAATTGACGTAGCAGCAGAATACGTTGACGAACTACGTGACATGACAGCAATGTCAGGCATGGAGAAGGACGAAGGCAAGACAGAAATTGCTTGGTTCTGAGTGAGGGAAGGTGGTGAGTCTTCGGTTTTAAAATCATCTCGACTCATGCTTCCTCTAGAGCTGTCAAGGTCATCGTCTGGAGTGCAAAACCCACTGGTTCCTGTAATGAGAAATTAAGTACGTTACTATGGCAACAATAGACACACAGACAGTCACTCAACTAAGCAGTCAGAGATTCATTCAATGAGCCAGCCTGTCAGTCGGTCAGTGGGCCGGGCAGGCAGTCTGACAGTCATTCATTCAGTCAGTGGGTCGGTTGGTTGGCCAGTCAGTAAGATGTCAGTCAGTCAGTAAGTCAGTCAGTCAGTTAGTAAATCAGACAGTTAGACAGACAGACAGACAGACAGACAGACAGACAGACAGACAGACAGACAGACAGACAGACAGACAGACAGACAGACAGACAGACAGACAGACAGGGGGCAGTCATTTACCTTGAGTAGTACTATCATCATAACTATCATCTGCATCTTTATCATTCTCTTGTTCTTTAGTGCTTCCCGGTAGCAAAAACTCAGGTATGCTGTACTCTTGATCTTTCTCGTTCTGAAAACAAACCACTTCAAAATGAAATCTTTGACAAGTTAATCTAGTCTCTAAAACAATCAACCACGGATTGACAGTCGTCGACATAACGGGTTGTGTCACGTTGTCTTAGCAGCCTACCTCCGTTCGGTTGTTGCTTTTCGCAAGCAAATCCAAAAACCCATTGTCAAAGCCAAGACTCTTCCTAAAATGTGTCAATACGAAAACGTGTAATTAGTATTTACGTTCACATGGAACTTGTACCAGCCTAGCCTGTCTTCAGGCTAGGGGGACTGGGTTTTCTTCTCTCCCTACTCCCCCTTTTTCCCCTCTCCCCTCCCCCCAAAACAAAAACAAAAACAAAAGAGAGCCTTAAGGCAGGCTAGTACCAGCCAGGAAAAGTGGCGCACTCTTCAAACCTTGGAAATACAATGGATCGCAGTTGGATAATTTCAATGTGCAAGAGTTTTGGACATTTCCAACGAATTTCCAAGTAGACTAAAGGTTTGAAAATTCACTAGAAATCCAATTTCCAATGGATTTCCAAGGTTTGAACAGCTCTCCCCTACCAATCCATCTCTACAGTCCACTCTAGCCAGCTTATGTGCAGTAAGACCAGGGGTGTATCTAGGGGAGGGGTGCAGGGATGCGCACCCCCTGGATGAGCTGATATCTACTGCGTTTTTGGTGCTTGAGTTTGTGTACGTCCTGATTATAAAGGGTGCACCCCCTCCTAAAAGATGGTGCACATCCTCCTAAAAGATGGTGCACCCCCTCCTAAAAGATGGTGCACCCCCTCCTAAAAGATAAAAGATGGTGCACCCCCTCCTAAAAGATGGTGCACCCCCTCCTAAAAGATGGTGCACCCCCTCCTAAAAGATGGTGCACCCCCTCCTAAAAGATAAAAGATGGTGCACCCCCTCCTAAAAGATGGTGCACCCCCTCCTAAAAAGATGGTGCACCCCCTCCTAAAAGATGGTGCACCCCCTCCTAAAAGATGGTGCACCCCCTCCTAAAAGATGGTGCACCCCCTCCTAAAAGATGGTGCACCCCCTCCTAAAAATAATCATGGATCCGCCCCTGAAGACCAAACTACTTACGATGGCGAAGAAGTAGACGATGAAACAGAAGAGTGGGAAACTGAAGGAGTCCTGTGAGTAATAAGTTTGCTGCGAGGAGAGAAATCGTGCTCATTAGTCAAGGGTGGCCACACAAAGTAGAGTTGAAATATATATGAATAGTAAAACTACAGAGAAGATGGTAGCGAAAACTACGCCGTGTTCACAACCTACGGTACCGTGACACTCAAATGGCTTCCTTTCTGAACCAATCAAAAAGCGTGCATCTCATCCAATCAAACTCGTTCAATACGACACCTCAGCACGGACAGCACGGACCTGCCGTGACGGTTCCGTACGAACTCAACGAAGCACAGTAGTATAGTGTATGATTACAACGTAGGTAGGTAGGGTTGTAAGTCACGTGGTACTGACCTATCACCATAGTAACCACTTGGCATTAGATTATTAGCTATAAATAGCAAGCCGAGTTTATATTAATTTACATTAATTAATCAATTAATATTAGATCGGTCAGTACTAAAAGTCGTTAATTTATCTCGTTTATTAGCGATAACTTACTTGTCAGTGACTTCAGTATTGGGGTCAACTGGTTCAT
The DNA here is from genome assembly GCA_033675265.1 of Actinostola sp. cb2023. Taxonomy (NCBI): domain Eukaryota; kingdom Metazoa; phylum Cnidaria; class Anthozoa; order Actiniaria; family Actinostolidae; genus Actinostola; species Actinostola sp. cb2023. The sequence goes on along the minus strand of JAUJYZ010000967.1, from coordinate 479,497 downwards.
CTGGTTGAACCGGTTTGACCGGCTTTTCGGGTTCAATCAGGTTTTCGGAAATTAGATCATTGGGGTCATCGCGTGGTGTGTCAGAGCTAAATATAGTATGAATACGTCATTATATTGTCAAGGATGAGTACGATGCGTATGGTCAGCGGATTCTATTTTGTGAATATTTATTACATTTTTTATCGGATGAAAAACGGATGAAAAACGACGGACGAATGAATGAATGAACACAATATACAGTTTCTTATTGCGCATGTCCCAGTATGGTAATCACGAGACCGGAAATGACGTCTATTGGTATCAAGCAATATTGCGCATGCCCTTATATGGTAATCAACACACTGATTATTTCATGCCAAGGTTATGTGGCAGGCTATACACCAACAAAACACGTGATGTCGTAAGGAAAGAATGAATACTTCAAGGTAGTGAATGGTGTGAAGGGCAAATGAAGGCTACAAATCATGTATTTTTACCTTGAACCGTCGGCTGTAATGTTATTTCCAGTTTGCGAGGATTTCGGATCTGACAAAAATATACCACACACTTCGTCAATCATCGATCATCTCTGATGTGCCAGGTACTAAATTCCATATTTGGATATACAATTCCATATTTGGTAACATAATTCCATATTTGGTAATACAATTCCAAATATACACAATTTCATATTTGGCAATACATTTCCATATTTGGTAATACAATTCCATATATGGTAATAAATTCCATATTTGGTTACACAATTCCATATTGTGATATTGTGATAAAATTCCATATTTGGTAATACAATTCTAAATATGGTAATACAATTCCATATATGGTAACACAAATCCATATATTGTAATGCAATTCCATATATGGTAATACAATTCCATATTTGGTTACAAAATTCCATATTTGGAAAAAAATTCCTTATAAGGAAATGGTAGAAAATAGCATACCTCGATTACGAACACTGCAAACATCGCTTAGAATCGGTTGATTTTTGTCGCGGCCAAACTCCTAAAGTAAACAAAAGCTGGTGAGTTGACCTCCTACAAGGCATCATAACTGACTAAGCAGGCGTCTTACTTCTACTGGTGTTTCTTGCGAGGCTGGATCATCGACTCCTGGAGTATCGAAGACCTGCGATAGAAAACAAAGATAATTACGTTAGTCTCATGTCTCATACACCAAATCGTTCAAATTTTCTTCTGATCTGATTTCTTTACTGTTTTCAATAAAATTAAAAAAAAAAAGTTTCGTGCCCGCAAGGTATCATGGGCTCGGACACAGGGTCTTTCATAGGTTTTATCAGCTGGTCTAACAGGATTTAATAACTTGTCTAACGGGTTTTTCCAATACCTGTGGGTTGTTTATAAGGAGTTCAACTGCTTTGGTCTGGTGTTGCATATCCACCAACGCCGACATAGAAATGGAGTCGGTAGTCGCTGACTCGCTGAAAGAAAAACAACAACAGAACTTAGAATGGTTGCCGATGAACACTGACACAACTTGCATTGAAAAAACAAAAAAAAAAAAAAAAAAAAAACGTTGCATTGTACGACCGATGTATTACCGATAATAGAATGCTTGACATGCACGATCTTCTTTGTTATTCATGGGGTTTAGTTAAAACGAAAACGTAGCTGTAAACGCGACCCAACGGTCCAGCTGAAGCGTCAGTTTTGCAAGAGCAATGAAGCATTTTTTTCTTTCTGGATGCAATATTTACCGAGGGCGTAGAAGCGTTGGTCCAAACACAATGCCAAGATTACAAGCCGACATCTGATTCTCTTCCTTGTTCTTGGAGATGAGTTTAAGATGGTTGATAACCATGGCTACTGTTTTGAAGATTGCCCTGGGGAGTTTGACTACCACCTCGCGGAGCTTGCGCAGTACTTCTTTGTATTCGTTGCTCGTTTCGTCACCTAAGTTGGTTACATCCAGGCTCTCCTACAAATAAACAAATGAATAATCGAATAAATGAAACATTCAATGAATGAACAGATGGATGGATGAATGAGAGAATGAACAGATGGATGGATGAACGAGAGAATGAACAGATGGATGGATGAATGGATGAATGGATGAATGAATGAACAGATGGATGGATGAATGAGAGAATGAACAGATGGATGGATGAATGAGAGAATGAACAGATGGATGGATGAATGGATGAATGAATGAGAGAATGAACAGATGGATGGATGAATGAGAGAATGAACAGATGGATGGAATGAGAGAATGAACAGATGGATGGATGAATGGATGAATGAACAGATGAATGAATGAATGATGAATGAGAATGAACAGATGGATGGATGAATGAGAGAATGAACAGATGGATGGATGAATGGATGAATGAATGAGAGAATGAACAGATGGATGGATGAATGAGAGAATGAACAGATGGATGAATGAATGGATGAATGAGAGAATGAACAGATGGATGGATGAATGAGAGAATGAACAGATGGAGGAATGAATGGATGGAAGAATGAATGGATGGATGAATGAATGAGAGAATGAACAGATGGATGGATGAATGGAGGAATGAATGTATGGAAGAATGTATGGATGGATGGATGAATGAGAGAATGAACAGATGGATGGATGAATGAGAGAATGAACAGATGGATGGATGAATGGATGAATTAATGGATGAATGATCGGACGGATGAATGAATGGATGAATACATAACAAATAGAAGGAAGGAGAGAAACGTAGTTGACAAACCTTGGCTATTTTGATAAATTCTGGGTAGAGTTTGTATGTTAGGAGAGGTTCAGGTAACTAGAAACAAAAACAAAACAGGTTCAACTTTTTTGTGAGCCTTTACTACAATGCTCATTAGAGTCATCTTATCATAAGAAGTTATTTAACAATAGCCTCATTAGGAATGACCGGGCTACTTGTGTCACCATTAGTATTTGCTGTCCGTGCGACGCACCCAAGAACGATAATTAAATGTAGCCGCATCTGGTAACTGCGTTGCGTTACCTATCTGGTAACACGGTTGCGTTACCTATCTGGTAACACGGTTGCGTTACCTATCTAGTAACTGTGTTGCGTTACCTATCTGGTAACACGGTTGCGTTACCTATCTGGTAACACGGTTGCATTACCTATCTGGTAACACGGTTGCGTTGCCTATCTGGTAACACGGTTGCGTTACCTATCTGGTAACACGGTTGCGTTACCTATCTGGTAACACGGTTGCGTTACCTATCTGGTAACACGGTTGCGTTACCTATCTGGTAACACGGTTGCGTTACCTATCTAGTAACTGTGTTGCGTTACCTATCTGGTAACACGGTTGCGTTACCTATCTGGTAACACGGTTGCGTTACCTATCTGGTAACACGGTTGCGTTACCTATCTGGTAACCTATCTGGTAACACGGTTGCGTTACCTATCTGGTAACACGGTTGCGTTACCTATCTGGTAACACGGTTGCGTTATCTATCTAGTAACTGCGTTGCGTTACCTATCTAGTAACTGCGTTGCGCTACCTATCTGGTAACACGGTTGCGTTACTTATCTAGTAACTGCGTTGCGTTACCTATCTAGTAACTGCGTTGCGCTACCTATCTGGTAACACGGTTGCGTTACTTATCTAGTAACTGCGTTGCGTTACCTATCTAGTAACTGCGTTGCGTTACCTATCTAGTAACTGCGTTGCGTTACTTATCTAGTAACTGCGTTGCGTTACCTATCTAGTAACTGCGTTGCGCTACCTATCTGGTAACACGGTTGCGTTACCTATCTAGTAACTGCGTTGCGCTACCTATCTGGTAACACGGTTGCGTTACCTATCTAGTAACTGCGTTGCGTTACCTGTCTGAGATATAGCTTTAATACAGCTGCTATGACATGGGGTGGTATGCCACTTAAATCCACTGCACCGCTACTGTTCTCAAATACCTGAAAACAACAAACATTTAGAAGGGGGAGGGGACAGCAGGACAGATCGGAGGGGAGGGGAAGGGGGGGGGGGGGGGGGGGGGGTTAGTGAGCAGTGTACTGGAAAAATACGCTCCCTCTTCAAACCTTGGAAATTCAATTTCCGACTCATTTCCAAACCTTGGAATTTCTTTGGAAATGTCCAAATTTCAAATGAATTTCCAAGGTTGGATGAGCGCGCGTCAACCATGTATGCTGCCAGAGAAGATTGGTTTTCACTCGCATTCTCTTTCGTTATCAACCACATCTTTACCTGACAAACTTTTTCAACTTTTGATTTAACACCAGAAACTCGATAGATCCCTTTAATATCGAGACCTGTCAAATGAACAATTTTATGATTTTAGAAAGATCGCATAATCAAAGTGACGCGAAAAAGTGATGACCTATATACACATATATGACGTCATGAGAAAGTGACTCGACCAATGTGACGCCATATCAAGAAGTGGTGATTTCAAAGAAGTGATTTATTACGATCACATTGCACCATCACAAAAAGTAGTGACGAGTGACGTCACAAACACATATGACGTCATAAAAAGCAGTGACGAGTGACGTCACAGACACATGACGTCATAAAAAGTAGTGACGTAACACACCTCTATTGTTAATTTCCTTGATGCACAGTGACACAATGTAAGGCACACATTCGTCCTGTTTATGTGTGGCTTCTAAATGAGAATAGAAGTCGACACCAAAGGTTGTCATGCGTCTGCCACCATTCTAAAATGAGAAAGATTGTTCGACATCACTGACGGCATTTTATCACTGACGGCATTTTATCACTGACGGCATTTTATCACTGTCTCTGAAAAAATCCTGAAAATGAAATTTTAGAGAACAGAATACCATCAAAAGTAATTTTACTTACATAATCCGAAGCTCGACTACCAGAACCGCGCTGGAAAGAAAAGAAAAATTATTATGAACAACACTGAACAGCAATACCAGAATGACGTGACCGAGATCGTGACAGCATGTTAGCGTGACAAAAAATATATTGGCATAACAGTTCGTTTTCACAGCATCTAATCATAGCAAATAGAAGGTTCAGTGAAGCCCGACGCGTGACAGACTACTTACCTTTTTATCACAGCGATTCATTATTCTCGCTAGGCATTTTCGATGACAAGTGAGCCCGCAATCCGCACACTCAGCGCCATTAAAGTACACGTAGCTATCGCAATCCCGACATCGAGAAGGCGCGCGGAGTTTCTTGAACTTGTGAGTCTTTGCTGCTCCTGACATGCGGACATTCTGGAAAGGACCAGACCCATTACGACCCTTGCCTTTGCTGGGACGGACCTCTGTTGACAACAACATCATAATAACAATCAGATTAATAAACATGTTTTTATTGATGGCGTTGTGCGGATCTTATCTTATGTGAGGATTATAGATAAATGCCGGCCCAAATAATAATAATAATAATAATAATAATAATGGGAATTCATCAGGGGTCGGGTATACTGGGTAATCTTCTTATTGGGTGGGACGTGGTGTAATGTATTTTAAAGGGGACTTTGTGTCCTATTGTACAACACCTGCCTTATGGGCGAATCTTGAAAAAAATAAAAATAAAAATAAAATAATAAATAATAAAAAATAAAAATAAATAAATAATAATAACAATAATGGTTTATTCCACATAGTGGCTCTTCGCCTATTGAAGACTATCTAATAAAACTATCTAAGGATAATTATAACGAACCCTCATTAATCGAGTACAGCAAATTTACAAAGCGCATGCGCTGTATGGAAGTATGTGATTTGTGACGGACGAAGAAAAAAAAGAATCGGCAATTTATAACTCGGGCATTACACAGGAAGCCCGAGTAATAAATGCAGTATGTATGACTCAGGAGGGGAGGGGAGGCAGTGGGAGATTAAAGAAACGGAAGGGAATTAAAAGGACGTTTCACAGAAATATCACTTTCTTGTCGAAACTAGACTTGTTCCAAGCACGTTTATACATCCATTTAAAAAACGTTGTCATAGCAACAAGCATCAAGCCAAGGCCGAAGTGCATGCTGGTTTTGTGCTGACAATAGTCCATTTCCGAGTTCATTTTATCTCTGTTTTAAAACGAGTCTACGTGCGAAACTTTTCATGTGAAAATGAGTTTTATTTACATGAAAAAGGAAAATTCATTTGCATAAGAAAGGTTTCGCACGTAGACTCGTTTTGAAACAGAGATAAAAGGAACTCGGAAATGGACTATTATTTAAATCACAATTGTTTTTATAAGGACTGATTATAAAATGTGAACATTTTCACGTGCTTGTTTGTATATCACACTTCGCTCCATAGAAAATGGGTCTGATTTGAATAATTTGTCAACACAAAACCAGCATTCACTTCGGACTTGGCTTGACGCTTGGTGCTTTGTACGGGACGTTTTTTATATCGGTGTATATAACCAGTTTCATAATCGTCATCGGAGTGAAAATCATGGATGACTAAGACCGCAAGGATGTCTGGGAAAGCAGTTTTATGAACTGGTCACCCTGTGTTTTTTTCCTAATAAGGAAATAACATTACTTACCTTTCTCGACTTCAGTAGTAGATTCATCGTCAGACGAATCCTCATTCAGTGCTTCGTGGTGAAGGTTTTTATGCCTGGTTACCGGGCTGCCTTCCGGCGTGACGGGAGCAGATTTACTTCCGGTACTCTCGGCATCGCTCATATGATCTTGGAGCGTGTGACCCCAAGCCTTGACTGGTTGAGAACTGCTAAGGTGTAGACTGTTCGTACGGCCAGTAGTATGGAATGGTGAGGTCCGGCCAATTTCTTGGGTTGGCGAGTGCATTGTGCGAGCTTCGAAGTTGTTTCGGGTCGGAGAACTTAGTTTGTCCGAACTAAATGAATAAAAAAGATAGGAAAATACAATGAAAGAATTGTTCCAGATAGGTAACGCAATCAGTTATCAGATAGGTAATGCAAGGCAGTTACCAGATAGGTAACGCAACCTGGCAGTTACCAAATAGGTAACGCAAGGCAGTTACCAGATAGGTAACGCAAGGCAGTTACCAGGTAGGTAACGCAATCAGTTATCAGATAGGTAATGCAAGCCCGACGAGTAACAACGGAAGTTCGACTATACTAACAAACAGAACGAAAAACAAGACAATGCAACAAAGAAGTGCAAATATGTACAAAATTTACCGATTGATGTTTACAATAACAATTGAATAAAAATGTAAAAAAAAAATAGAAATAATAATAATAAGTTACATTCTCGTACCCAGACCCTTCTCAGCTTTCTAGGCTCTGGTAAGAGACAAACCGGAAGACCCAGATTCTAGGTCGTCAGATATGCGGAACTTCGCTGAAGTCCGCCATTTTGTCACCGGAAGTTAGAAAATATTGAGCATGCGCATATCTGACGACCTAGAATCTGGGTCTTCCGGTTTGTCTCTTACCAGAGCCTTCAATTTTTCGTTAGAAAGCTGAGAAGGATCTGGGTACGAGAATGTAATAATTTCAAATTAGAACTTTAATAATAAACTTTTAGCAAATCAAAAAAAAAAAGTTTAAGATTTTCCAGTAAGCAATGAAGACACGTCTTACCTTGTGTAGGGTTCAAATGCAAACTCTCGCTCTACTGTGGGCTGTGCGATTGCTTGCTGGTCGTATACAAAGTCAGAGAACTGACACCCAGGTTCGTATGTACGACTAGTCTCGGCTAAACACTGGAAACGAATTGGGGCCGGGGTGGACTGGGAATGCATTAGATGAAAGAAATTACAGGTGACCTGTGGAGAACAAGACAAGTCACGTGTTATGAGACCGACAGGTGGTCACTTAGAGGGGGATTTAATGTATTGCTTGATACTAATTGACGTCATTTCCGGCTGCTGAGGATTTTTTTCCCCTGTTTAATTGCAGCTTTTCAAATACATGCTCTCTGCTTGATAGCACAGCGTTAACTCGTCATTTGAAGGCAGAAGAAGAGATTCAAAGACTTGTAACATATAAATATCGTGTTTAGCGTGTCAAGTGTTTATAGCAGTACTGCTAGTGGGGACACGACTCTCACACTCACTTCTTACTACATTCTATACACCCAACACTCATCTCACTAGTTCGTTTTTACTGAGGGATAAACGCCTGAGTACCCGGAGAAAAACCCTCGAAGCAAGAAAGAGAACTAACTGACAAACTCAACTCATGTTGTATGTATTAATATTGTAAAAAAAATTGGTGTAAATGAAAAAAAAAAAATGAAAAAAAAAGAAGCGCCCGGTCCGTGAATTCAACCAAGGTACCACAGCAGTGAGAGGCGAGCGCCGTCTCACCACTCGGCCAATACATTTTACAATATAGTAAAGTTGCTTACTGCTTTCATGGTCTGGTCGCACTGGTAAATCAATTGCCTGAGTTCCACCAGAACGTGAGACTTGGTTTTAAGTAATTCTCGTTGTCGCACGTTTGCTTCAATGACGCACTGTTTGTACCACTCCTCGGCCTCGTCAGCCTTACGAACGTCATCTTGTTTCTTTTTAGTCGTGCGAGTAGACGACGACGACATTTCCTGGCCATCTTTGGTATCGTTGGTGGACTTGAACTGGGGTGAAAGAAGGAGAACATTATGAGCTACCCTGGTCCATGAGGCACTGACATACACACTCTCTCTCTACCGTAACTACTTCCATGTAAAGAAGTTTTATACTTATGGAATTATCGTTTTTAAATAAAGGTACTATCTATCTATCTACTTCCCATAATGAGGCTCTAAAATACGCGGGTAGAGAGAGTGTGTATGCCTACCTAGTACCTACCTACCTACCTACCAGTGCCTCATGGACCAGGGTAATTATAAGCAAGAAAGGACAAGCATTGATGTAAAGGGAAACTAGCGAGTACACTAGTAACACCGTAAGGCCCCGTCCACACTACTCCATTTTCGTTCGAAAACGCATTGTTCTCTGTCCTCAAGGGAATCGAAAACAATCAGCTCATTACTAGAAAACGCAGGTTAGCATTTTAGTGTGGAAAAAGAGTACTTAACTTTACTGACGTTTACAGCTTTAGCCCTTCGTCAGAGCATTAATGCTGTATTAATGGGTTAATGTAGCAAACAGACGTATTTTCGCCAGGATACTAATAATGGCGGCGGGTGGTGATGCAGGCGATTAAAGCATTGATAATGATAGAGTCATGACAAACATTTTGTTTCTTCAACGTTAGTTTTAATAAAAAACTGATGATAGAGTCATTTTCGTATGAGTGCCGGGAAGTAGTTACGGTGCGGTTCGTGACCGTGCCGTATCCAAGCATTCTGATTGGTTGAGCAATGATTTTGCGCGCTGTGATTGGTTGAATAGAATGTCTTCGATTCCGTGCCATGACGGTAACTCCGTGTCGTAGGTTTCCCACTCATACGACAACGACTCTGATGGTGGTGAGAAACGTTACCTACATATATTCATATCTATAAACTTGGTTTGATTTTTTTCAGAAGACGTTGATGGCAGGTGTCATGATGATGGTTGTAATGTTTTATAAGTGATTGGTTTAATTATGGTGGAGGCGGTCATGGAAGTAACCAAGACGATATCGATGATATCGCATTCCCGCTTACCTTTTCAATCTCCTGTTGTTTTTGAATGTACGTTTGCTTGGCTTTCTCAAGCTTTACAATCGCCTCATTCTACAGATATCCGAACAAACACTGTTAGCAATGTGGGACTGTCTGGGACACACGGCGCATGCGTAGTTGATCTACTTACTAGTTTCTTATAGGCTTTTGTCCATATTTCTTTCAAGTCTTTACGCTTTTTCTCATGAGATGAGCGTCTATTTTGTAAAGGCTGAAAAACAGAAATAGATTTACCACTAATCGTCCATACTATTTCATGATTTTCTAGTTTATGTTGAGAATGTGAAACATTGAACAGTCGCTACTTATTCGTGAAATTCCGCCATGAGTTGAAGTTCGAGTCATATGTTTGTGCCGATGGAGAAATTCCGAGAGGAACCTCGGCACTTCGGTTCTTGTCGGGGAAGATTCGTGAACGAATCGGGAATGTTTCAGCCGCAGACTACTATACTAGAAGTTGGGTCCATGGGATTCCTGTGGTAAGAGAGGATTGTGGTTCCCAGTCCTCCTCTTCGTTACCACAGGAAGACCACGGTCAATCTGTCAAGGAATTTTACCTCTAGAAACTTTGATGATAATAGAGAGCTGTACGTTCGAGCACAACTATCAGCGTAATCAATGTCTTGATCCAGTGACGTCACGTAGATAGTTTGAAATGGGAGATGCCGCTGAACAAAAACAACACAGCCCCGTTAGTTTGATATGACAGTCAAGTCCCTAGGAAACTGAGTATCACACGTGTGCAACCCTAGGTCAATAAATTCCTTTTTAGGTAAACATAGGTAAATGACATTGTTTTCCACGCTCATCCCCAGTCTTCAATAATAGACAACACCATAATAATAATAATAATAACAATAACAATAACAACAACAACAATAACAATAATAATAATAATAACAATAATAATAACAATAACAATAATAATAATAATAACAATAACAATAATAATAACAATAACAATAACAATAATAATAATAATAATAATAATAATAATAATAATAATAATAATAATAATAATAATAATAATAGTACTGACTTGATATGATATTTGAGGGTCAAAGGTTTAGCAGTCTAAGGGTGACAATGTCTTGCTCTTATAAGAGCGCCTTTGGTTTATCAAAAACACGAACAAATGCTTACATCTTCAGTAATGGATGCTCTTGTGGCCTGTGCTAGTTTTGCAAGCTTGTTAGTGAATTCTAGTTCTAAATAAAAGGAAAGAAAGAAAGATTGATGATAAGTAGTCAGAATAAAAAATACGTTGGCTCACAGGTTAAGGCACAGGCAGTCCAACCATTGCTTTTGAGGCTACTAAATAATGAAATAAAATGATATTTGCGTCTTTTTATGGGTTTCCTGTGGTAGACCGAAAACTTAATTGGAAGCCATCTTGAAAGGACAGTAAGGGCCCTCATTGCCCCTCCCCCCTGATCCCGCTCATTAGTACTGGTTTTGAGTCTGTGAAGTTAAAAGAACATCGCTGAGTAAATCCCTACATTCAGTTACCTAGATGAGCTCTTCTCTCTATGTACGTAGCGATATCTTTAGCGTACTTGGACCACACTTTAGTTCTTTGTAGCGTCAGGTCAACGCCATGCTCCAGACCAAACAAAGTCTTGTCCAACTCGTCTGCTTTTTGGGCAGATTTATCGATAGCTGCGCCAGAGTAAAGAAAACATGTTTGGTTAGAATTAACAAGCCAATGATAGTACAGAAATAAAGTTATTATTATCATTATTTAGTCACCACAGACAGTTAATAAACATCATCATCATGTCAGACCTCAAACACCATCATCGATACTCATCTATTGTCATCAACAATCATCACCGTCTTCATCACCACCACAAACATAATTATCTAAGGCTAGGGTTTTTCACAGTCTAACGAAATCTGCTCTATCGTCAGCATTATCATTAGTATTGTCGCATGACAAATATAGTTCCCTTACCGGATTCCTTTTTGTCGAACCCTCTCCTGTCATCCCTGTAATAGTCATCATCCTGGTCATCATCCATGTCATCGCCATCATCTTCTTCCATTTCATCATCTTCATCATCATCTGCGAAATCTTCCAAAGACTGCAATACAAATGAACAAAATAATCAAATTATGGGTTTCCTGTGTCTCACTATCACCAAGTACAGCTTTGGCTTCCTGTGTCTCACTGGGCACAAGTTTTGGTGAGAACAGCAGAAAAAAACATCACAAGTACAGCTTGAGCTTCCTGTGTCTCACTATCACCAAGTACAGCTTGGGCTTCCTGTGTCTCACTATCAACAAGTACAGCTTGGGCTTCCTGTGTCTCACTATCACCAAGTACAGCTTGGGCTTCCTGTGTTCCACTATCAACAAGTACAGCTTGGGCTTCCTGTGTCTCACTATCACCAAGTACAGCTTGGGCTTCCTGTGTCTCACTATCAACAAATACAGCTTGGGCTTCCTGTGTCTCACTATCACCAAGTACAGCTTGGGCTTCCTGTGTCTCACTATCAACAAGTACAGCTTGGGCTTCCTGTGTCTCACACGATTTCAACAAGTACAGCTTGGGCTTCCTGTGTCTCACTATCAACAAGTACAGCTTGGGCTTCCTGTGTCTCCGCTATCAACAAGTACAGCTTGGGCTTTTGTGTCTCACTATCACCACAGTACAGCTTGGGCTTCCTGTGTTCCACTATCAACAAGTACAGCTTGGGCTTCCTGTGTCTCACTATCACCAAGTACAGCTTGGGCTTCCTGTGTCTCACTATCAACAAATTTCAGAAATTATTTTCCTGTGTCTCAGAATCACACAAGTACAGCTTGGGCTTCCTGTGTCTCACTATCAACAAGTACAGCTTGGGCTTCCTGTGTCTCACTGGGGCACGAGTTTCCCAGAAATTATTTTTGTTAGAACAGCAGAAAAAAACATCACAAGTACAGCTTGGGCTTCCTGTGTCTCACTGGGGCCCAGAAATTGTGAGAACAGCAGAAAAAAACATCACAAGTACAGCTTGGACTTCCTGTGTCTCACTGGGGCAAGAGTTTCCCAGAAATTATTTTTGTGAGCAGCAGAAAGAAACATCACAAGTACAGCTTTGGCTTCCTGTGTCTCACTATCAATAAACGGACACTTTTAATACAGCTTGGGCTTCCTGTGTCTCACTGGGGCACGAGTTGTGGAAAGCAGAAATTATTTTTTACTGTAGATATCAGGAAAAAAACACCACCACAAAGCACAGCTTGGGCTTCCTGTGGCTGTCATTACACAGCTTTTACATCATCACTGGAACCCTTCCTTAACAGACTCGCACCCAGTCGCTTCTCTTACTCGCGATGTGGGCGCGCGGTGTGTAGTGGGAAGGGAGGGGAAAAGACTAAGCGCCTTGCGCACTCCTTCCCAAGCGCCTTTGCGTTGCGCACTTTCCGATCCGATTACTTCCGTTTCCATGCACGGTAAGCTGGGTACGAGTCTGGGGCTAAAAACCTAAGAAACTGAATCGAGATAAAAAAACAGATACAGTACGTGTTGGCATGAAGACTAGCTACTTGAAGATAACGTGAGATAACATCAATTACTCTACTGTCGTCTTCAATAAACGGACCACTTTTAATACACTAGTTCTGTTCAGACGATGGTGCCAAGTCTAGGAAAGCATTGTTTGGTCAGCGAGTTCGGTGTTCACCGAGAATTGTGGAAAGCCAGTAGGGGAAGCCATTACTGTCTATTTACTGTACATCATAATTGCTGTGTACCAAACTCACTTATTTACGGCGGCACCTATTCAAACGATAAAGCGGCATCTAACATCAATCGCGATCTGTCACGGAAAACTTTGTCTGGTCTCTACTGTACTGCTATTATTATAAATTCTCTCTCTACGGCCAATACCTAGGCTCAGTATCAAGCCGCTGGGGTTTCGTGCGCCAATACCTCGATTAGCCGGGCTGTTAGAATGCATGGTCTTTGTTTTATATAACGTGACGAATTCGCTTAAGACGGCATAACATGGAATAATCCCCGGCTTATCCGGCGCAGATATATTGTGCGTGCTCATAAGACCTAAAGCTCCTCACGTAATCTCGAGGGCTGTCGTTAAAACGAGGGCTGCGGACTGCGGGCTGCGGACTGCGGCCTGCGGGCTGCGGACTGCGGGCTGCGGGCTGTAGAATTGGTAGAGCTAAGAAACTGAAACGAAATAATAAATAAATAAAAGGAAAAATAAAAGTTCATTCAAATTAAACCGGCACCGGGTATGATAGCTCTTAAATTCAGCAAGAGAATATGAAATTCAGTCATTACCTGACAAAGTAAATCACTCATCACTACACAGACCCTGAAATTTTATATACGCCGTAGCACATAGACATAAGCGGGTTCCCGTCGAGCGGTTACTGATCGAAGCATCCTGGATGTATTCGAATTTCGACAGCAAATGAAATCAGACTAATAAAACAGAAAATAATAACGGAGAGCTTGGACTGAATGAAATCCCTACTTCTGAATGGACTTTTATACGATGAGCCTGCAGCGTGAAAAAGTTACTGAAGATAGTCACGTAAATAACAGTGAAAATGACGTATGTATATCAATCATATCAAGCCGGTTGCGGCGGAGTATCAGTATAAACGCATATGTATGAAGACGATTTCTAAATGAGTGATTTACTTTGTCAACTAATGGCTGACTCTTGCTGAATTTAAGAGCTGTCATACCCGGTGCCGGTTTGTGCATGTTGTTTGACCTTTTGGTCATCACAACAGTATGTGTCGAAGAACTATGTCATTTGCATCAACGATTCCTCGAGTGACGATGACTGAAGAATTGTCCACCTCGGCATTTTCAAGGTAGGTCACAAGCAATTTCTTCAGACCAATCTAAACAAATATCTGTTTGACCAGTCTTTTAAAATATACATGGTTACGTTGCTGGTTATATATACCATTCTGAATTCTCTAGACCCTTTCTTGCCCATATAAGCCTGATAATGCATTCTAAAAATAATTTTAAACATCGTTCAACTATCTAGCTAATGGAAACATACTGTTGTGATGACCAAAGGTCAAACAACATGCACAAACCGGCACCGGGTATGACAGCTCTTAAATTCAGCAAGAGAATACTGATGAAATTCAGTCATTAGTTGACAAAGTAAATCACACTCATTTAGAAATCGTCTTCATACATATGCGTTTATACTAAACTCCGCCGCAACCGGCTTGATATGATTGATATACATACGTCATTTTCACTGTTATTTACGTGACTATCTTCAGTATACTTTTTCACGCTGCAGGCTCATCGTAAAGTCCATTCAGAAGTAGGGATTTCATTCAGTCCAAGCTCTCCGTTATTATTTGGCTGTTTTAGTTAGTCTGATTTCATTTGCTGTCGAAATTCGAATACATCCAGGATGCTTCGAAGATCAGTAACCGCTCGACGGGAACCCGCTTATGTCTATGTGCTACGGCGTATATAAAATTCCAGGGTTTGTGTAGTGATGAGTGATTCAGGTAATGACTGAATTTCATATTCTATTTGATTGAACTTTTATTTTTCCATTTATTTATTTTTTATTTCGTTTCAGTTTCTTAGTTCTACCAATTCTACAGTCCGCAGCCCGCAGCCCGCAGCCCGCAGTCCGCAGCCCGCAGCCCGCAGTCCGCAGCCCGCGTTTTAACGACAGCCTTTGTAGATTCTACTCCCATTGACCATTTTTGGTCAAAAATTCCGGCAGTAATAATGCATGTACACTGCAACAAATCCAATCGTAGAAATGTTTAAAAGTTTGTCTTAGTTACATCGGGATTTGTCAAGTCTGAAGGGACAAATCCCAGGAAATATACCGTTTTTTCGGCGTCATCAAAAGTGGGCATTGTCCTGGGCCTCGAAATGGAGTTTTTCCCGGTGACCGGGAAATGTCCCTGGGAATTGTTTCTCCAACGGGAAATGTCCGACGGGACAGTGAAATGTCCCCGGGAATTGCATTGAGAATTATTGTCACGAGGAACTGGGAATTGTTTATGTGTATGTTAGAGCCAGTACTTTTATACAACACATTGGAATGTAAGTATATTCTCAATTTTATAAATTCACTGTCAGAACGTTTTTCTTTCGATTCCGATATGATATTATACGACTCAACGGCTCAGTGTGTGTACTTTATGTTGTATGCATTTACGAGAATAATTATACAACGAATGAGTCGAAATTCAAAAATTAAAACACTAAAACTATAATCACATTCCAGTGCAGTCAGAAAGTATCTGATTTCCATAAATTTAACAAAATGTGTACAAATTTAGACGCTTTTTTGCTAAGTTATGCGATAACGTGATCCTAAAATAAAACACTGACATCCCCCCAAGGTCTTATATCTATTGACCATTTGTCTATATTCACTAAAAACTACAGTTTATCTTTATTTGATTAAGATAAACCCCCAAAAAACAGATGTTCAAAGTGTACATACACAGACCGAAACTTCTACGAGAAACCACATACTTTTAATAGAAAACGGTAACCAGCATTTAACTTGTCATTACGAGAGATTTTTTGAATAGTTATTTTAGTCAAACAGGAAAAACTTAGTGCATACCAATTTTATAAGGGTAGCACTAAGTTGAACAATACATTGTACAAGCAGAAGACTGATTTAAGTAGTTATAGTGTTAGTATTAATAAAGTGTTGAAAAGTTGTTAAGTATCTCTTGCTTTCTTCCCTCCCAACTGAACACCAGTTAACAACATTTCGTTAGACTGCAAATTTAAAAGTGAAGTTGCTCTAACTGTATATGCGCTTTGGTTTGCTATTAAAAATCAGTGTTTATGAACAATAAAGAACAATAAAGCCGAATCTACACGAACAAATTTATAGCGTTAGTATTAATAAAGTGTTGAAAAGTTGTTAAGTATCTCTTGCTTTCTTCCCTCCCAACACCATGAGTTAACAACATTTCGTTAGACTGCAAATTTAAAAGTGAAGTTGTTCTAACTGTATATGCGCTTTGGTTTGCTATTAAAACTCAGTGTTTATGAACAATAAAGAACAATAAAGCCGAATCTACACGAACAAATTTATAGCGTTAGTATTAATAAAGTGTTGAAAAGTTGTTAAGTATCTCTTGCTTTCTTCCCTCCCAACACCATGAGTTAACAACATTTCGTTAGACTGCAAATTAAAAGTGAAGTTGCTCTAACTGTATATGCGCTTTGGTTTGCTATTAAAAATCAGTGTTTATGAACAATAAAGAACAATAAAGCCGAATCTACACGAACAAATTTATAGTGTTAGTATTAATAAAGTGTTGAAAAGTTGTTAAGTATCTCTTGCTTTCTTCCCTCCCAACACCATGAGTTAACAACATTTCGTTAGACTGCAAATTAAAAGTGAAGTTGCTCTAACTGTATATGCGCTTTCGTTTGCTATTAAAAATCAGTGTTTATGAACAATAAAGAACAATAAAGCCGAATCTACACGAACAAATTTTCCTTGACAAGTTTTCCTTGACAAGGAAGACTTGCTCGTGTAGACGGCAAAAAATTGTCAATTTTTCCTTGTCAAGGAAAACGTGTGAAGGAAAACTTGTTCGTGTAGATGCGGCTTAATGCTGTTATGAGAAAAGAAAGCAACTTACCACGTTCAGTGAGTAGTGTCGTGTTCTCGACATTGGAATACAAGATGCATAACGAAGAAGAGTTGCCATAGATTTACTACGGCCACGTGAATCCTCAAGTAGAAGTATCATTGGTGTCATGTAGTCTTTCATAAACCCGTAAGAAGAAAATCTTCAGTAGCAAGAACGCCACTTCAGTGTTGCGTGTGGCCACTATTATCAGTCTGACTGAATCTGTGAAACCGGTCCCGATGAAACATAACCCAATGAAATAGTCCGTGCTCGTCGAACAATGAGATGCAGCGACACTCAAGCCTAGATGTCAACGATGACAGCTTCATGGGATGAATGATATGGGGTTGTGGTAGAGCGTCTTCCGGTACAGAGATGCAGGAATTTCTACCAATCAAATCCATCTTCTACCGCAAGTGAAACAACACGTAAAAAGAGTATTTTTAACTCTGTAAAATTCACTTCAGATCGTACTACTGGCGTACTGATTTCCGTACGTGTTGTGGTCAGTTTGACAGAAGCTATAATGAAATCCCACTCGACATATGTATAGGAATGTACCATAACAAATATATATCCGTAGTACATACCTAATTTTCAACAGTTCGACAGTTGGAATTATTGAAACCTCAAATATGGCGCCAAGACGTTGAACGAAAAACACTCTGACTTGAGGGAGTGTCGTACCGGAAGTGAAATTTGTCATGCATGAATCATCACCAATCAAACATGGCACTTCCGGTTTTAAGGGGAAAAGTTGGTTGTTTGAACAAGTGATAATACCATTGTTATGAAACACTGACGTAAAAAGATGTTCAATTAGTGCATATCGATATTTTTATCAAATTTGAAGCCGGTCTGTCACGTTTTTGTAAACCGGAAGTAACACTACCCAAGAATCTGAGCTCCCTGATTGGCTGACAACACAGGAATTTTGCACATGTTTCCTCACTTCATTTCGATGTCATCGCGTCAGAATTAAGAAAAATTAAACAATACAGAATTATATCAATTATTTCTTGATGGGTTTTAAAGTGTTTTGTACAGATTCCTGAGAGAGATAAAATACGATAGATAATCACACAGCACAGTTCTTATCAGTCACTTATCGAGACATCGGTACAGTAATCTTTTCATTTCAACACTTTTTTATACTGACCAGTTGTGAACTCTGTTCCCGGTACTCAACAGAGTGTGATACGGGGAGGGTCCGCCCCGAAGTCCCTTACCCTTTTATGTACCATTTTTGACAGAAAAGGTAACCATTTCATATACCTTCCATAGAAAATGGTACCGCTTTCACATGTTGTAAAGACACTTGGAAAGATAGAAAAGCGTTTTGGATAATAATCGAGCGATTTTTACTAAAATTTTCACTTGAGTGAATCCGACTTGGATGAACCAGGTGTGTCTGTTCGATATATTTTTGAATACCTAAATGGCAGTTTTCACTACCCTTTTCTATACTTCAACACGTGAAATCCCTATCCTTTTATATACCTACAGCCTGAAAAAGGTACCCCTTTCGGGCGGAGCCTCCCCGTATAGTCCATGATAGGGAGGAACTTCGATGCTGTTTACAAGTGCGAACACGAAACAACAGAAACATCAAGCAAGAACAACCTTAAGCATTTTTTTTTTTCTACAAAAATTCCAGTCACGTATGCTAACAGTCGCCTACCCAGTCATAGCCCTGAGTGTACATTCGAGGTTAAAAAGCCGGATAACTCGAGGAAAACCACAAATCATTAGTTCTAAAGATATCCATGATGTTCAGTACGCATGGCGCCAGACGCGTTGGCAAAGAGCGAGGGAAAACGCTGCACCAGCGCCAGGTGTCCCATAGGTGTGGGAAACTATACGACTATACAATCCTGAGATTAAATCATGATCATCTCACAATGAGGAGTAAAAGAGAATGACAATGTAAAGGAACAATGGAGGAAAGAGAATGAATGGGAGAAGACACTAGAGAGAAGATGACAAAAATGAATGAAAGGAAAAGAGAAATGATCAAATGAAATATGAGGAAAAAATTAAGGAGAGAAAAGAAAATCAAATAAATGGGAAATAGAGAACGAAGAAGAGGAAATAGAAATAAACGAAAGAAAGGGAAAGAAAATGAAATACGAGGAAAACAATCAAGGAGAGAAAGTAAAACACAACAAATGGGAAATAGAGAACGAAGAAGAAGAAGAAATAGAAATAAACGAAAGAAAGGGAAAGAAAAATGAAATACGAGGAAAACAATCGAGAGAAAGTAAAACACAACAAATGGGAAATAGAGAACGAAGAAGAAGAAATAGAAATAAATGAAAGAAAGGGAAAGAAAAATGAAATACGAGGAAAACAATCAAGGAGAAAGTAAAACACAACAAATGGGAAATAGAGAACGAAGAAGAAGAAATAGAAATAAACGAAAGAAAGGGAAAGAAAATGAAATACGAGGAAAACAATCAAGGAGAAAGTAAAACACAACAAATGGGAAATAGAGAACGAAGAAGAAGAAATAGAAATAAACGAAAGAAAGGGAAAGAAAATGAAATACGAGGAAAACAATCAAGGAGAGAAAGTAAAACACAACAAATGGGAAATAGAGAACGAAGAAGAAGAAATAGAAATAAACGAAAGAAAGGGAAAGAAAATGAAATACGAGGAAAACAATCAAGGAGAAAGTAAAACACAACAAATGGGAAATAGAGAACGAAGAAGAAGAAATAGAAATAAATGAAAGAAAGGGAAAGAGAAAAAAATCGAAATTCAGGTGAGAAAAGAATAGAACAGAGCAATACTACAAAACAGGATGGAACGAATACGAAAAAGAAAGCGAATAAAATCGGAAACAAAATTATAGTTAAAAAAAAGGGTAATTCAATAAGGTCGACGTCTAATGAAAGGTCAAAACTGTCAGCAAAAGTTATCATAAAACTGACGAAACCATTTATTTTAAATCTAATCTCTACATTTCCGCAAATCTGTGAATAATAAAATGAAAGAAATAAAGATTCCAACCACATCCGACACGACATCGTGACCCCTGATCCCCTTGCGTGACACTACAAAACCGTTGCGTTACAAGGATATGCTTGGAACTCTACCCGGTAGGTGCAGCAAGCAATTTTGTCAGGCTTTTTATTCCAACCTATTTAGGTCAGTCGGACAATAAATTTAAACCATCGCAATTATTTTGCTATATACAGCTACCGATAAAATCAGGGGAGTTGTTTTAATGTGATGGAACTACGTCTTCTGGTATATTTCATTATACGATGTCTCCATGCGTGACCTATTGTTATCTTGAAACAGAGGTTATACGCAGTAAAAGCTACAGTGAAAGACGAAAACAGAAAGACGAAAAGAAAAGCTAGCATAGTTCAGTCCCCAACGAACTGCAGTGGAATTATTTTTGTGTTCGCGCTTTCTCTTCTGATGTTGAATTGCATAGCTTATGAGCACCGTTGTTGATATTTATTGTTGTTGTCGTTACACAACCAATTGAACTCAATGAAAACCAGCATCATACAGGAAATAAAATTAGTACAACAAAACGAAATATGCCAGGTATTTCATGTCTTTCATCTGCACCCTTGGTGACTGACTCGCTCCTTCCCTCCCCCACTCAGAAATTAAAATGTGTTTGCGCAGAATTGAATCAATCAATATATATATAATGAATACCATCAGCACAGATCTCTTGTTCAAGTGAGCAGTAAATATATTTTCATTTCCAAAGGCAAAACTTTCATGCTCAGCCAAACGTGACAGATCTAAACATACACCAGACTAAATAGCTATTACCAGCATATACATTATACAGGGCTCAAATTCGTACAATTTGGAATATAGTAGGATTAAGAGAACATGAAATAGATGGCTTTATAATGGTGCCCTAGCTAGAGATTCATGTAATGACCATGTACTCACCCTTGAGTTTTCCCTAGAGGCAGATAAGGGAATATCTTGGTCTCCCATCAGAAAGTCAGATACACTGCAGTACACAAAGCAAAGATCAATTCTTCAGTCTTTCTAATCCTTATTCCATGTATTTCTTTAGGATCTAGAGTGTTATACTTGTGTATGTATGTACATAGATGATATTACATCAAGATGGTTGACAGTTATGTAAGCATGCCAGGAGTTGGAAGTGTAAACAAGATCAAGGCCTATGAGGCCTGATGACAGGAAGTGATTTATTAAAATATCCACCACAGGTAACCCAAGCATGAGTTTTCTAAGAAAATAAGGAACTAAATGCCCCACCTCACCACACCTATTAAACTTGTCCATACAAACGTACATCCTGTGATGATTTTATCTTTTGCTGTGTTTATAACTTTATAGACTTGTTTTTTTGTTTGTTTTTTTTGAGAAAAAAGGAAGTTTCATTATCATTACATCAAAGGGTGTGTTGTCATGTGAATAAATCTGATATCACTAGCAAACAAGAGGGTCCTCCCCCCTCCCCCCTCCTCAACCCCTATGAGTTAGACACACAGGCTACAACTGTGTGTGCAGTACATATACATACCTGCTACTGAAGGCCAAAGCCAGTTGGTCAATGGTCTCACAGCCACCTCCCCCCTCCCCATCCCATATGAGTCACACACCAATGCTACAACTGTGCGTGCAGTACATAGACATACCTGCTACTGAAGGCCAAAGCCAGTTGGTCAATGGTCTCACAGCCACCTCCCCCCTCCCCATCCCATATGAGTCACACACCAATGCTACAACTGTGTGTGCAGTACATAGACATACATACCATATGAGTCAGACACACAGGCTACAACTGTGTGCACAGTACATAGACATACCTGCTACTGAAGGCCAAATCCAGTTGGTCAATGGGCTCACAGCCACCTCCCCCCTTCCCATCCCATATGAGTCAGACACACAGGTTACAACTGTGTGTGCAGTACATAGACATACCTGCTACTGAAGGCCAAAGCCAGTTGGTCAATGGTCTCACAGCCCCCTCCCCCTTCCCATCCCATATGAGTCAGACACACAGGCTACAACTGTGTGTGCAGTACATAGACATACCTGCTACTGAAGGTCAAAGCCAGTTGGTCAATGGACTCACAGCCGCCTCCCCCCTCCCCAATTAGTCAGCACACAGGCTACAGCTGTGTGCACAGTACATAGACATACCTGCTACTGAAGGCCAAAGCCAGTTGGTCAATGGACTCACAGAATTCTTCAGGGGCTTGATCAGACTCCTCATAGTTATGACTTTTAACTTTGTTAATCAAGGTCCCTGCTGCGGCAAGTATGTCCGTAGAATGGAGGGGCTGGTATTGGTTAAGGACCCCTTTTAGGATGGACAGAACCTCCCCTAGCCTTTCATGAGCCTTTACTTCTGGAGGTTTGTCTTCTGGACTCTCTGTTGAAAAAAAAAATGAAGATCAATTTCTGAATATTGTCAAATATAAATTCTGACATAATTGCTGCCGCAGCGAGCGAGCCTGAAGCGAACGAACAAGGCAGCTCTCTAATCGACATATATAAACAATATATATAGGGATCTTCAGGTATTTTGCTTGCAAAACACAAAGAATTGTGGTTAACGGCAAGATCAAAGGTGCAAGGCAGGCTGGTTAATGCGCAAAGCGAAATATCTGAATGCGCAGAGACCACAATGCAAGGCGTCGCTAACACACGTGCACAACCTTTCCCCCCAGAAGCAAATGTCAACGACCATTGAAGGGCTCCCTGCAGGAACGGAGTAAGTGACTTGTGATCAAAACCCAAGTTCTCCTCAAGATTCTTTGAATTTCAAAGACCAAACAGAGAGTACATGTATACTGGCACACTATTGTCATACTACTAGTACAGTAGGATCCACAGGGAACCCAAACTATTATTCTATGCACTCTACCACAGGAAGCCCATCAAAGATCACATATATTTCATTTTCAACAGTAGCCCCAGAAGAAACAGTAATGTTGATCTGCAAGCAGTCATCCAAACATTTCCTCAAATTAAGTATATACATGTATATTTATTGTAGTCATGTAGAAATAAAGGGTTTGCATGATCACGTGCCTGCAGGCAGCTAAGTTAGATGGCAGGAACAATAAAATAATTTTACATGAAGAATAATTCAATTTATATTTTTTATATTTTAGGGAAAGGTATGCTTAATTCACCCTGCCTCGTAACATGGCTGCCATGCAAGTAATCGTGTAAACCCTCTATAGATGTACATGTACTCTGTCCATTTCACCATAAAGGGAGGGGCACAAGTAGTACTAAAGGCTCTCAGCAGACTTTAAAAAAACAGGTGTGTATATATAACAATAACGACGACATTGGTTTAGAAGTTCACATGCAAATTTAAGGTGAATTTTAAAGCCAACACACATGGCTACTCTCATCTTGACAGATTGCAGAATTCATTTACAACTACACATCTATATTTATTGAGTCGGTAAAAAACGTTTACAGTTCTCCCACCAACTTCATTGCATTGCATTCGACTGGTTGTTGGCTTCTACTGAAAACTCCAAGGAGGGTAGCCTGTATGCATGTGGATAAACAACTGGAGGGATTAGACACATGATATGTAAGACATTCTCTGACCTTTAGAAACCCCAATTAAATGGGATCTACTACTAATATGATACAATAACAACTGTGGAATTCAATCAAGACTATTCAAATTCAAAGAAGATTATTTGCAGATTTTGCTCATGAGAAACCATGATAGTGAGAATTACTACCTTCAAATTTGCAACATGAAGTTACAATTTAGTTGTTTAAGACAATCATTTTGTATATAGTAAAATGTTTATCACTTAATTGCATACTAGCCCAATTATGCAGCTAAGCCGAAAAAAATATTATGATGATCTTGAGCTTGAGTGATTGAATATTTGTGTTTCTTTCCTAAATTAGGGGCGTCGAATGGTCCCCGCAAAAAGTCAGAGTCTTGCAAAATTTCTGTCAAATTTTGCAGATCTTGAAGTCTCGTTTTTTCGCTAAAAGCCGCCTCAGAGTCTCGAATTTTGAAAACAAAGGAAATCGGTGAAAAAGTGTCTCGGGCTCGCAAAAAAATGCCTTGTCTCGGAGTCTCGCAAAGTCTCGCCTTGATCATTCGATACCCCTTAAATTGCAAGCTTCTGCAGAAGATTTGTTCAGAGAGTGAATATTGCTATCAGTCCATCAATACTCCAGTTTGGAGTTCTTTGACAAAAGACACATTTGCTCAGTATTTTTAAATTAGCCTCAACTTGGTATAAATTATGCACAAATACCAAACAAGAATGCAAAAATTTGTTGACAAAACTTTTTAATCCCACAGGTTATTCTCTGAATTAATGCTAACACTGAGCAAATGTGTCCTTTTGTCAAGAAGTACAGCCGTGCCAAATCTGGAGTATTACCACAGGCAGCCCAATCTCTACTATTAGTATTATCAGTACGATAACTAGAGTCAAATTTCAAGTGATTTACGTGTTCAATAAACGTCTCAATACTTGGTCTCAGTGTCTCAATTATTATTCACATCAAGACAATGTGATGTGTTATATTTCTTCTACTGTCACTTTGTGATTTGGTGACAGTAGAAGAAATATATACAGCACACTATCCACTCTAGGGACAACTGCTGGAGCTTAGCTACATGTATGCAACAGACAAGCTCATGGTTATTAAAGTGTATATATGACACGAAAGTTTTTCTTTTGAAAATCGATTACATATGAAGTGAATAGTGGGATGGTTCAGTATTTTGTGATTTGAGCTTCGCATTGGCGAGTTATAAAGGATTGAAATCGTGATTTATGCTAATTCGGTGACATCAGAGTGTGTTTTGCCGTAACTTATTTATATTTTTCCAAGCAGCACTCTTTTCTGAAATAGAAAAACAAAATTAACATCATGTATATCAATTGTAGAAAACTTTTTGCCATATTAAAAAATGTCAATAATTTGCACAATGGCGCTTTTGTATAATAAATTAAACCCACTCTGACGTCATCGAATTAGCATATCACGATTTCATTCCTTTATAACTCGCCAATGCGAAGTTCAAATCACAAAATACTGAACCATCCCACTATTCACTTCATATGTAATCGATTTTTCATGTCATATACGTTACTCATGAACCTACATACATCGTGCAATCTGATTGGTTCTCTATCTCGGGCTATTCGACATTAGCATAAACCATCCAGTGGTCTATCGCAAATCCTGCAATCTGATTGGTTCGCTACTAGTGGTCTTTCTGCTCATAGACCCCGAGTAGATGTAAACAAACAAAATGGCGGCTTCATCGTCGTGTTTTGCTAATGCTTCGGAGGAGTTTCTCGACGAATTATTGTCTGTTGCTTGTTTCTGTCATTTTCTACTGACCTACTGGATGGTTTATGCTAAAACATTTAGACTACTCGTTCTCATTTTCTATGAGGATAGTCAACTCGACGCTACGTGCCTCGTTGACTATTGCCTCATAGAAGCCTCAAACTCGTAGTCTAATTGTTAATTAGTTTTGTCATTTTGCCACAGTTTCAGAATTAATATTTTTTTGATACTGAAATATTATTTTGAGGTTCCTGAGCTGGTATATATACTAAAACAATATTATTATTATTCACGTCAGGCTTAGAGGATATTATACACTTAATGCCTGATCCCGAGGGAAGCAGTTAGTTTTGTTTTCCCTCGAGTATAATGCTTCCCTCGGCTTTGCCTCAGGAAACATTGAAACTCTTGGGAAAACAAAACTAACTGTTTCCCGAGGGATCAGGCATTAAGCGTTTTGTTATATAGCTAGAGTGTCGTCTTTGTAGTCTCTGTTCATTCACCACAAAATGCCGTGAGCATCGCAACAGTCTTCGTCACTTTTTGTGTGTTTCCTGAGTCTTTATGAATTATTATTATTATTATTATTATGAGCTACCATTTGGTTTATTTCCTCTGTCAAGAGGTTAGAAATACGCTTTTTATCGGAGACTCCATTTTGTTTAAGTGAAACTCCACAATACAAACAACAACTCACAGAAAACAAACAAATTTTCACATTTCTCAGCTAAGCGAACGCATCAAATCCTGCCATTTTCCGAGCAGGCAACGATTGATATAGCAACAATAAGGAATGACGAGAAACAATATTTTATTGCGATTGAACGTTAAATACAATACGTGTTCATATTTTACTGAAACAAATGACGTTTTTCATATAAAATGTTGGAAAGTTAGGAAAACCTTAATTATTGTTCTTCATTTTCGTATTTAACTTTGATTTTTTTTGCCCTGCAGTGAGACTCGCTAAGAAAAAGTTTCTTCGTCGCACGGTGAAAACATTGCACACGTCATTTGATGGAGCACGGGCGTGCACCATCGAGTTATGGATGCACGCTCGCGCTAATGAATTTGATCGCACGATAATATGAACTACGGTAATGTTATCATTGAATTTATTCCCTGCCACGTGACCTCGAACCAGCCAATGGGAACGCACAGTATACCCAGACACTCTAACTATGAACAATATTGAATATATACCTTTACCATTCAACAATTAATATTCACTTCACCTTGTTGAATAATTGTTAATTATACTTTAGAATAACCTTGGACATTACATTCATTACGTAGCCTGAATTTCCACAGACCTCCTCTACAATGTATCAATAATACTCCAAACAATTTACACTGAATTTGAGGCTGAGGAAATTAATTAATTATGACAGCAATAATAATAATAATAATAATAATAATAATAATGATAATAATAATAATAATAATAATAATAATAATAATAATAATAATAATAATAATAATAATAATAATAATAATAAATAATAATAATAATAATAATAATAATAATAATAATGATAATAATATAATAATAATAATAATAATAATAATAATAATAATAATAATAATAATAATGATAATAATAATAATAATAATAATAATAATAATAATAATAATAATAATAATATAATAATAATAATAATAATAATAATAATAATAATAATAATAATAAATAATAATGATAATAATAATAATAATAATAATAATAATAATAATAATGATAATAATGATAATAATGATAATAATAATAATGATAATAATAATAATAATAATAATAATAATAATAATAATAATAATGATAATGATAATAATAATAATGATAATAATAATAATAATAATAATAACAATAATAATAAAAATAATAATAATAATAATAATGATAATGATAATAAAAATAATAATAATGATAATAATAATAATAATAATAATGATAATAATGATAATAATAATAATAATAATAATAATAATAATAATAATAAATAAATAATAAAATAAAATAATAATAATAATAAAAATAACAATAATAATAATAATAATCCGAATGAGGAGAGATTTGGATAAACATTTAATAAGAAAACATTGCGACAGTAAAACTCTAAAATTCATACTAAAGATATAGTATAATAAAAGCGACTATCAAGTCAAAAAATGAAGAGAAAACTTGACTTGATAATGACGTGAGCTAAACGTCGAAACGTCGTCGCGTTTAAAATACTATATCTTTAGTATGAATTTTAGAGTTTTACTGTCGCAATGTTTTCTTATTAAATAATAATAATTATTATAATAAATAATAATAATAATAATAATAATAATAACATTTATAATAATAATTATAGCACAAAAACCACAATATTATTATGTACGAGGTAAAAGTTTGCTAACTTCTTGGTACACTTGCTGCATCTTTAATTTCTTATTAATTTTTAAATTCGTAGGAACATTATATGAGTGGAACAAGAACACATAAAAAACTTACAACAAAAACATGGAGAAAAACGTTATGCAGATGAACTCTAATATTATTACAACCCAAACTATTAATCTGCATATAAATTTGGATTTTCACCAAACAAAATCCTAATCAAAGACTGGAAATAATTTATTTGCAAAGAGAAAGATCACGACAACAAAAAGCCAAAATGTTTCAATCGGAATTACAGCCTAATCTACCAAAATCACGAAAACATAGCACAATAAATCGACGTTACGCTTGAAATTATGAATGAGTTTATAGAAAGACTACGATCAAATTTGAAGTAAAACTTACTTATAGTAGGAGCACGTAATTAATGGTTCAAATCTGTTATTATCACGCCAAATTATGGTGATCGAGTGAAGAAAATCATGCGAGAATAAAGTATGACACAAAATGTTATTAAAATTCGTTCACTCTCATAATTGCCATGATCGATTCCCGCCTTCCTATAAAGTGTTTTGAAGCTCAGCCTTGTAAAACTTTGGTTTTTTCCTTTTTTTGCCCAGAATCGAATTCCTTCATACTTGACATAGCTGAATACTCGATCGAGATTTGTAAATTTCATCAAAATTGTTCATTGCAAAATTCAAAACATTTTCTCTTTAATAGATTAGCATGCTTGCGTGGAAATACTTCGAGTTGAATAGAATTTGCTCCAACAGTACAAACTATTTACTGTTAGCAGCTTTAACAGCTAAGAAAAGGATCTCGGAAGATAAGTAACTTTGCGTTGTTTGAGAGATTAGCATTAGAATACCTGAGACATTTCTGTAAACATTGAACAAGCAGCTTAGTATGCGACTAAAATTAAAATACCTGATTGTTCGAAGAATGTATTCCTTAACACCCCAAGAGCATCAGAGAAAGCTCGAACATGGTATGTTAAGGCTATGATATCTTCTTGATCGACCATCGGAGCTTCGACCAAGTCACTATCCAAGTAAACACTGTTTTCGCTATTTACTGACCCACTTCGGCCATGTACTGAAGTCAACGATTCACGATGGTTTGAAGGCCGCCTTTGGGGCCGTGGGCTTCGTGTAGTTACTTTTGACTCCACCAATGGCAGAGGCAAAGGACAAAGAGGGATCTCTATAGACTCGGCTTCATGTTCTTTAGCAATTACAGAGGAATTGGCGTTAAGCTGCCCATCAAACGCCTTTGACTCGAAGGCCGTGTCACCACTTATGATTCTTCGTGAAGCCTCCTTTCATTCAAAACAAATCAGAAAAAATATACTTTTGAGCAAACTGATGCACACAAAAATACCTAAAAGACTTCAAACAATCCTTCGACTATTGATAAAGCTACGAACCGGGGTAAGAGGTCGAAATATTGAGCTTTGAGAAGTGCTTGGAGTTAGTTGACTCGAAGTCGACCCAAGTTGTTGCGGAACGCTGGCTTGGCTCTTGGGTTTCCGCTTGATCGATATGGATGGAAATATCGCCTTTACCGATGACATGCTCTTCAATATCCAGTCCTACGCATCAACACTCACATGGCTCCAGGTCCAGCGTTAGAATTGTTTAAAGGCTTAATGCTAGGCCTATCAAAAGAGGTCAGAACGGAGGCCAATATCATTCTCCAAATGCGGCCATTTTGCAAGTATCGAGAAACCTATTTAGTGGCATAAATTAACTTTGATTGACACCTATTGACGTCTATTAGTTTAGGTCGGATGATCAGGTGATCAAACGGATTGATCTCATTGGAGCCTGGTCGTTGGGTAATTTTAGTATGGCTCAATAAATCTATCTAGAAATCCATGTTTTGATTGTCAATTATCTAAAGACCAATTAAACCAGATTACAAACGTTCGTGATTTGTAATGCATTTTTCATTTTTATCAGTTACCCTTCGTTACCCTGAGTAACATTTACCTTATTTTAGTTAAATTGAAAAATAGTAATTGTAAAAAAGAAACAATTTTAGGTAATAAAATTATTGTTGTTGCAGTGTTGCTGTATGGGGGAATTTCATTACATAGCCATAGTATAAGTAATTTTATCGGGAATGGGGAAGATTGTTTATAGATGGGTGTCTCCAATTAGTATAATTACTCCATTGTAAGCTAGAATATTTGACACATAAATAAATTATTTTTATTTTTATTATTTTTATTTTTTCTCTCCCTCAGTAGGGAGTTGGACCGCTCACTTTATATTCATATTCCCACTAACTTCATTTTGACTTGATAATGACGTTAGCAAAAACTGTCGCAATGTAACGTTTCATTTTAAAATTATAAAATTATTATTATTATTCGACGTACATTTGATACATTTTAGCACTAACTCAGTTAGCTAGCTTATGCTATGCCTGGAAATGGTTAGAGTGATACGGCTACGTTTAAAGTCTTTAAAGCACCTCCCTCCCTCATATCAAGGATGGTTGGGATGCTCGTCGGAATTTTTGAAAATAACCAGTACCACTGAATTTCGGCCTAGTAGGCGTGGCAACAAATAGTTTTTACCCCTAAAAAGTAACACTTCTAAATTAGTTTCCTGACAAGTAGGCCATCATTTTATTTACTCGCAAATCTAATAATAATAATAGGTACCTGGATGACTAATGGTGGTCGCTGAGCCAAATTTGGGTAATATATATTTAAAAAAAATAACTTTTTAGTTACCATGGTTACATACCAGCATTAAATACACTGTCCTCTTCCTCCGTCTCTGTTTGCTCCTTGTCAGACGACGTTTCTGCAAACATGAAAGGCGGAAGTGTCATTAACTTGAGGGGAAGAAGGGGAAGGGGAAGGGGAAGGGGAAGGGGAAGGGGAAGGGGAAGGGGAAGGGGAAGGGGAAGGGGAAGGGGAAGGGGAAGGGGAAGGGGAAGGGGAAGGGGAAGGGGAAGGGGAAGGGGAAGGGGAAGGGGAAGGGGAAGGGGAAGGGGAAAGGGGGGAAGGGGAAGGGGGAGGAGGTATGAGTTGGAGGGGCCGGGTGCAGAAATGTGATCCGTGGAAATATTTGGTTGTGAGTGGTCCAGAATACAGAAATACAGGAATTGATCAATACCAAGAGAAAAAATACAATGGCACATATAAAGCAATGGACACAAGAAGCAACAGCATGTGCGCAATATATGAATACAGCATGTGTCCACCCCTGCAATTGTTGTGACCAAGCTATTTGAAGTACAATGCGACATCCTTGTATTTCCGTCTGCAAGTTGTACCGTGAACTACATGTTGCAAATCACGACCGCACAAGCTGTAGCTTTAACACTTTTATCGTGTATAGATACAGGATCCCATCATTATTAATGGGCTCCTGATAAAAGTTATTATTTATTTTATTTTATAATTACGGTCATGGAACGAAATCGAAGACAAAGACGACAAACCGGTGATATCACACGAACGTCACGCACGAACACGAACCGGCGACCGCACGAACATGAACCGGCGACCGCACGAACATGAATCAGCGCGACCGCACGAACATGAACCGGCGACCGCACGAACATGAACCGGCGACCGCACGAACATGAACCGGCGACCGCACGAACATGAACCGGCGACCGCACGAACATGAATCAGCGCGACCGCACGAACATGAACCGGCGACCGCACGAACATGAACCGGCGACCGCACGAACATGAACCAGCGACCGCACGAACATGAACCAGCGACCGCACGAACATGAACCGGCGACCGCACGAACATGAACCAGCGACCGCACGAACACTGACCGTAGGAACATGGAACCCGAGTTAAAAGCGCACGGACCGGGACAGTAAAAAATGTTGTCTTACCGGCGTTACTGTGGTATTGAAACTCTGCGCCATTTAGTTTTAACAATGGTGACTCTAGCACACGGTGAACTGTTAGATTATCAGCTGCACCTAAGAATACAAATACATTCATGAAAGTGAACTTATCTTGGGAAGAAACAGTCCTATTTACGTACTTGTGACGTGTGGATATAATCGCAATGCGTATACAGCTAATTCAAAAAACTTTTTCCTAGGTTTTGTTGCACATTGCATATTACGTACTAACTCCTCATGATTGTAAGCTGCTCGGCTGCCGTAGGCGCCTTTCATATGCAGCCCGAAAAAGTCCAGTCCATCGGTTTTAAAGCGCATTGGAACGAATGTGAAATGCGCTATAAAAGAACGACCATTATTATTATTATTATTATTATTATTATTATTTATTATTATTATTATTATTATTATTATTATTATTATTATTATTATTATTATTATTATTATTATTATTATTATTATTATTATTATTATTATTATTATTATTATTATTATTATTATTATTATTATTATTATTATTATTATTATTATTATTATTATTATTATTATTATTATTATTATTTTAATTGTTAATTGTTATTGAACAATCCAAGCGATCATTTTATATTTTGTAAATAAGGATTTTTATCTATTTTTTATATCTCTTATTTGTAATTTGTTTTTATTATTATAAAGTTATCATTATTATTATTATTATTATTATTATTATTATTATTATTATTATTATTATATATTATTATTATTATTATTATTATTATTATTATTATTATTATTATTATTATTATTATTATTATTATTATTATTATTATTATTATTATTATTATTATTATTATTATTATTATTATTATTATTATTATTATTATTTATTATTATTATTATTTATTATTATTATTATTATTATTATATTATTATTATTATTATTATTATTATTATTATTATTATTATATTATTATATTATTATTAAAAATTATTAATTTAATTTAAAAATAAAAAATAAAAAATAAAAATAAATTATTATTATTATTATTATTATTATTATTATTATTATTATTATTATTTATTATTATTATTATTATTAATATTATTAATATTATTATTATTATTATTATTATTATTATTATATTGCATTACCAGACCGCCGTCCGATTCCGATCCCGATCCCGATCCCGAGTCCGATCCCGAGTCCGATCCCGAGTCCGATCCCGAGTCCGATCCCGAGTCCGATCCCGAGTCCGATACTGACGCTAGTGTGAACCAGGCTTCAGCTAGTTTTATATCTTACCTTTTTCTCGTATTTCTTTAAGTTTTAAGGTTGGCGACCAACGTGGTTTTTCAGAACCAGTCAAACTATTTGAACGCGCAGCTGAAATAGAAAAAAACAATGCTTATTAAGTATTGTGGCGGATCTAGGGGGTGCACTGGGTGCACGTGCACCCCCTTGCTACCCAGGAACAATGGCCTCAATAATACGATTTTTAATACAAAAAATCGTCGCGCGCAGCATTTCCTTCTGGGGTGAACCCCCACCTCAAAATCCTAGATCCGCCCAGGTATATGGCCATTGATACCTAGTGAGTATATCGTGAAGATAAAGCTTAGTTTTGCAAGTGTTGCATAATTCTGCATAACTGGTCTGCAATGATATGTGCGCACAGCAAATTGCACTCGAGGAAGACAAACCATGCTAAAATGATAGCAAATTAAAAATGGTACAATGATACGAATAATCCTTTAACCAGCTAACGCTCCCGACACGTCAGCCACGACGCAATCCATTGCAATATTGCGCATCTATGATTCAAATCATTGCATGCAAAATTGTGCGCAATATAGAAATGGGATGCGATATTTTTCTGCAATATCTTCAGTAATAAGTTGTTTTACCTTTGGCTTTAAGTTGTTTTAACTTAAAAGGTGACAGAGACCATCTACCTTTGTCTTCACTGTGAGATCGCTTGTAGAACCCTGCATGAAATACACTGAACTAGGTAAATGTTCATTACATTACATTTCAGTGGAGTTTAGACTGAAAAGTCGACGCCCACAAAGCCAGGGATATCTCCGTGCTTGCTTAGGCGAATGCTAGTCCCTGGTATACCGTGTTATGATGAATTCTCTTTAATTATGGTGCGAGTAAGAAAAATAAAAAAAATGATCCTTGCCTTTATGCTTGCGCCGCGTATCAGCTATTTCAAAAAAGGTTCTCTCGTGTTTCGTGCATATTGCACATTGCGTATACTAGTCGTATACACCCTATGCATAAGTGGTAGAATCGTAAAATCACATTCACTTTGTTATTGGGAATATGTTACAGTAATATCTGACCATCTCTTTGAAGAAAGTGTTATCAAAAATGAACACACCAAATTTTAGGGCTGTACTATGCAATCTTGAAAAGTTATAGTGACTTGAAATTACAAAGATTTGTGCCAGAAACTGAACTTTGGGCCTACCAGCCTCGTTTCCATGTATTTTGCACCTTTCAAACGCTTATTACTTTATGATGGTTTCATTTTTATTAATGCACTTTTGGGGTAATTACTAAACTGTGGATGATCTTTCAATCTATTATTTTACCTTTACTTAACTCGTTATTCTTTCAGTTTTTGCAAATTTATGCAAATTACATAAATCGATTTATGCATAGGGTGTATTGCATTGTGTATTCGATGATTGAAATGCGTCTTAGGTGTATAAAACAGTCATGCCGCCACCATATATAGCGATTGGCTTCGATGGAAAGTTATTTGGTTTGTCGACATGTTGAGCTCTGTGAGTAGAAAAATCATATGCAGTATAATCATATGCAAAACGCAATGTGCAATGCGCAATACGCACGAAGCACATGCAGGACGATGCAGGACAACGTTTTTTGAAATAGCTGTATGCGCTTGAGAGCACAAGCACAAGTACAAGCACAAGCACAAGCACAAGCACAAGCACAAGCACAAGCACAAGCACAAGCACAAGCACAAGCACAAGCACAAGCACAAGCACAAGCACAAGCACAAGCACAAGCACAAGCACAAGCACAAGCACAAGCACAAGTATTAGGAGAGAAGATCATTAGTATTTTGGAAAATAAATTAGAAATGTTAACGGTAAGATAATTATGATTATGTATTAACTAATCTACCGTTATCTGAACGTTCTTCAATATGTTTACTTTGATTGATATATCTTTTTCTAGTAACTTTGATATTTTGTTACTTTTATTCTCGCTTTCTCTTTTAGTATTTTCTAATCGGATACAATATATTATATACTATATATTTCGACCTCTTTTGGTATTATTCTTATGTTATAGTTTAGGCCGTAAAGCTTCGCTAGCTCTACAGCTTTTTCGTTAGTTCACTCGATAGTCATTTCGTTCATTACTTTAACCAATAAGAATCTTAGCTTAGTCATTTGCTGACGCACCGCACCTTTTGTAAACACTATATAACTAAGCCTAACACATGAATTGTAGTTAGTTGAGTTGGATACAGTGAGAATAAAGATCTTGGTACCAGCTAGCTTTTTTTTACTTCACAGGCACAAGGCCTAGCTTATTTCAGTGTGAAATTGAGCCTGACGCAAGAATGATTACAAGCAATTTCTTTAATCTTTAATCTTTAATCATAGTTCTCATGCTTGCATCAGTAAATAGAAGTGTGCTTGCTCTTAATAATAATAATAATAACCTTTATTAACGTGTCAAATTACCTAGCTTACACAAGTGTAAACTAATTGAGGACACCTATCTACCTAAAAAATTATGTTTGCGTGTAGCTGGTGAATCTGCCGGAGGTAGCAGCCGCTCAGAGAACTGATAAGCTACTATGATGCTGATAAAAATCTAAAACAAATCCCGAATATATCCGAAATAGAATTAAACAGTTTCGTACCTTTCTTTTGGAGTTTCCTGTTTTGGCTGGGTGATTTATAGAATTCTGTTGAACTTGTGCTGTCAGGACTATCAGCTCCCTTGTTGCCCTCGGCTACACCCAATAAAATTCGACGATAATTTAAGTTAATGTATATATGTGGATTCACAAAGATGATCTAAATTATCACATCTATATATATTTATGCCATCCGAATCAGTCATTTGAAACAAGGTAATGAAAATCAGTGAAATATAAAACGGCTGACCAACAATTACGAAATGTTTAGTTTCATAGACAAAACAATGCCAAAATTCAATTTTGTTCATAGATTTCATTTCTGAAAATAAATAGACTTGGTATAAATAGTGGAAAACACGAAAATGCATTTGGACAAATATCACGGACAAAAGTGGATGAATATTTATTTACACCTTGTAACTGAATACTATAATGCAGACATCGTTTTCTAAACAGAAAGCTGACGTCGGCGTTTGACGTCAGAGAAGCTATCAGAAAAGCTATTTTTTTAAGTAGAAGAATTTGCTGATTAAGAAAACAAGCTGCCTGAAACGGGAAAATACACAATTATGAATGCAGATTATTTTAGTTTTGGTGATTGGTTATCGCTTAAAAGGTGATAATTTTGTTTTATTGTTCGTATTTCCGGACTGAAATTGTCAACACGACCGTTCTAGAGCAACATGTTGTACTGACACTAGTTCGCAAAATTTCCGAAAATTACTCTATCGTTTTCGCTGGGCAAATCGTATGTCTATAAAAGCAACAGGTTTCTTCGTGTAGTTTATCACGAAAATTCGCTGCTCATTTATCGATATAATATATAATCCACGCTATTGTTATATCAAAGTTTTTGAGAAATGTTCTGACCTTCATTTTCGGACTCTTCCTTCTCGGAGAGTTGTTCTGGATGAGTCTTTCGTCGCAATAATGGGCTTAGATTGAGAGCTGCCCAGCTTAAACTTCTTCGAGTAAACCTCGGAGAGTTCTTTGAGTTGCTCATCGTCAAGACGCATTTGCAGCTAGTTGTGACAAGGTTGGTTTCGAAGTCTCTTTCGCGTCATTTCGCTTTCATTTACTCCCGTAGAAACTGGCCGAGGACGTATTCGCCGTACAACTCGAGGTCCTGTTACCTCTTGAAGATGATCCCATCTACATAATTCTAAGAACGGCTATTACCACAGATTAATCCAGCCCAAGGGTTATCGGCAGAAGCGATGTCGGGGTCAGTAGTTCTAATGCGCAATGGTCCTCAGTCAAATCCCAAAGGGGATGTGGAACCAATGCTTGTTCGTAGTGCTTTGAAAGAACTTGAATATGATTGAACGTTGAATGGAACAACAACCATTGACGTATTTGCTAACAAAAGAAAAGTACATTGAGTGAAAAAGACGGCATTCAAATTGAATTCTAATTGATGCTAATTCGCATAGGCTTCTAAAATGCTCCAAAGTGACGTTAGTAGAACAGAGAGAACTTTGAGATTCTTTCTTCGCAGTTTATAGTTTTTCCGTTCTTTAATTCGACAGGAAATATGTGGGTAAAATTGAGCGAATAAGAAAACTACATGGAATTACCCCGGGGGGAGAGGGAGTGCGTGCCGTCCGAAGAGGGTCAAGTATAAACAGGGTAGTAAACTAATACCCCGTTCACACCAAACCTTGTTTAGTTAAACTGAGTTTATTCTCGCTTCTCTAATTCGAGGGAATTTGATTTCACAAGAATCAAACTACCTGGAATTTCTACTGTGCAACAGAAAGGACAGTTTACCAGCAGCCATTTTGTGCCAAAGGTTGCATAGCGTTTGTAGATAATTTCCTAAACCCGTTTAGTTAA
Source organism: Actinostola sp. cb2023 (assembly GCA_033675265.1). NCBI lineage: Eukaryota > Metazoa > Cnidaria > Anthozoa > Actiniaria > Actinostolidae > Actinostola > Actinostola sp. cb2023. The sequence goes on along the minus strand of JAUJYZ010000967.1, from coordinate 442,032 downwards.
ACCACCTTAAACCATGTTTAAGCCTTGGTGTGAACGGGGTATAATTTTCATTGATAATGGCGATAAGTTAGTCAGATATACATTTGACCGCTACGATCGTCTAAAACTGTACATGTGTTCAGCGATCAAATGGAAACAACGCTCCAGCGATCGATCGTGGAGATAGATTTGGCCAGCTATCTCATCGTTACGATTCGGGATCCAGCTACGATCGATGTGATCCCTGAACACCGGGCTTAAGAAATTGGTTTAATTGTGCGGCGAGGTCTTCAGACTTGGATCTCCTCGCAGCAGGTCGTGGGTTCGTTTCCCACCTGGGGCTCAGATTTTTCTGTAGTGGTTGAATTGTGTTGTAACGTGGGTTATTTCTTCTTTATTCATTTATATGTTTTTTCTTCTCGGTTGTTTTTTTGTTTTTTTTTTTTTTTCCACCCCACAAACCTTAGCCTCCCTCGCATCCGCTTTTAGTTGTGACGCCGGACCTAAAAACGGTGCGAGGGAGGCTACACAAACGGCCTCGTATGTATGTCGTTTCACGTAATAACTCACCGGCTCAGGTTATCAAAATCGATGTGTTTTTTTTGCACTGCAGAGACAGGTCATGGTTCAGAGGTCCAGTGTCCTCATTTTCAATTTCCGAGATTTTGGACATTTTCAAAGATTCCAAGGTTTGTCGATCGGTGATTTTGTTTTATCCAGTTGTAAAAAGCATTGTTTTTTTGAAAATGCGTTTTTAAGAAATAAATTATTATTATATAGCGTGGGATGTTGTCCCGCGTGTTCGGGTCTTTACAGAGGTATGACGTCATACAGTTTGATCAACCACTCTTTATTCTATATCTCGATAAAGCACAGCTTGCAGAGTTTTTATAATTCTTTTATAAAATACAATTATGATTTAACATGTAAGGTAAGTTTTCAATTTTGTTCGTTACAAAAATTGTTGAATAGAGTCATTTTCGTATGATGGCTTCCTTTCTGAACCAATCAAAAAGCGTGCAGATGCATCTCATCCAATCAAACTCTTTCAATACGGCAAGGCGCGATGCGGTAACTTTCCCACTCATACCGAAAACAACTCTATCTGCGCGCGCGTGCTGTGTGATCTACACGCGGCATAATTGTACATCCTTTGGCCAATCAGAACGTGCGTTATATCATAGTTATTTTATAATTATTCACTCTGATATATTCCATTATTATACACCATATTTTCCATTCTAAAATAAACCGACATATCATGCCCTATTTTATTTACAGTATGCCATAAAACACTCGTTATTAAAAGGCTTTTTATTTTTGTTATAAAAATTAGATACAGTGGAACCCCGTTATTCCGACCATCAAAGAAATATGACCGTATTAACGAGGTGGCCGTAATAACGGGGTTCCACTGTAATCATATTCCTACTCAGAGTAGCCTTCGAAAGAGGATCGTTGCTCAGAACTGTTACTCTGGTGGCTTCTCTACTTTGCTTTGAAGCAGACTTGTGAGGGGAGAGGAGAGGATGGTCGAGGCTCTTCCCCTCCCACCCCCCAAGTCTTTCCCTTCACTCAAAGATGTTTCTTGAGTTCATCTAATAGTCGATCTACACTGACCATACCATCACCAGTACTACTTGTATCAATAGCGTCATCGATGACATCAGAGCTAAAATCAAGTCTGTAGACTAAGTTATAGTTTGTAACTAATCGTCTAATAGCGTCATCTTCAAGAAATCCTGAAAGAAAATTCCAACATCAAATTTCATGAAGACTTACTTCTTAGGAGTGGGAGAGGGTGTGTGTGTGTGTGGGGGGGGGGGGGGGGGGGATAGACCTCCTTAAATATTGAGACAATTGAGATATGCGTTTTTTAAGAAATAAATTATTATTATTATTATTATTATTATCCATTCCCTCACTTCATCTCTGGTAGTATTTCATTTTTTAAGTCACAAGATCAGTTTGTAGACTGTGAACAGTCCTTCTTTTCCCTGCAGACTCAGTCGAACGAGAGGAAAACAATCCCACACGAGCGAGGATTGGGCTTTTCCTCTCCCCTCTTGTCCCTGTTCCCTCGCATCCACGGGATTCTAAAAACTCGTCTTTACTGAGTCTGAAGGAAAAAAACCAGACTGATCGCAGTCTAAAGGCTGATTTAGACGGCACAACTTTTGACTAAACTGTCGCATGTAGCTAGATTTTGATAGTTGTGAGCAAGTATGTAGGCTGATTGCGCATGAAGCGATTTGTGTTGCATGTATGGATTGAGCATGCAAGCAAGTTGTAGGCTGATTTACACAAAGCAATTTGTTTGAAATGTATGGATGAGCATGCGCAAGCAGTTGTAGGCTGATTTTGCAAAGCAATGAGTATGTATGTATGGATTGAGCATGCACAAGCAAGTTGTATGCGACAGTGTACAGTACACTACCTGCACGATTCTGCAACGAGATTTTGATATTGTCACGTATTGCGTATTGCGCACAAAAAAGACATGAAGAAGACACATTGAAATCATGCATGATACTGGCAATCAGTTGCACGCAATGTTAGACAAAGAAAATGTTGATCCCTTTACGTAACCGCCTGGGCAGTACACTGACCTACCCAGGGAGCCCATCAAAAAAGACGCGCACATAAAAATGAGCATTATATTCTTTGTTTGAGTGACATCCATATCTATGTCTCTTCTCAAGTGTTACCGATAGAGAAAGAAATAATACTCAGGGGAATGACACGTGGTCTGAAATGGGAAAAACATTACACCAAGCTAAATGGGTCTATTCTCTTTATTCACAAACACGGAACAACACAACAAGAACAACAACAATCAACACCTGATCCAAGGGGATCATAGTGAAACAGAGAGGTCGAAAGGAGAGGAGGAGGGGGAGGGGGTGCGGATGAGGAATTCTTTCCCCTTTCTTTTTTTCCTCTCCCCTCCCCTTAACCATCCCTAATACTCAGATTAGACCATGTGTCATTTTCCCCTGAGCCTTTTTTCTCTATCGGTAACGCTTGAGAAGAGACATAAACATGGCTGTCACTCAAACAAAGAATCTAATACTTTAGGACACATGGCTTGAAATCATTCCACCCAAGCTATTAAAAATGGGTTATTCTCTTGTTCACAAACATGAGTTGCAGGAGAGTCTGTTGATAATCTTACCTGATCCACTGCTCTGCTACATAAACAATGCACGTGCAAGACGCAGGAAGCTCTTCACAGTGCTTTTTCCATGTTCTCAGTTGCCACGTTCCATTTGTCCCTATGACTTGCTCCAATTGTTCCTTTGGTTCTGATTTGCTTTCTGAACACTGTTTGAGTGAGTTCAAACTGTTGCTGCAATAACTTTCTCTGTCTTTCCTCTAGTTAATGTTGCTCCTGTGCGACATCGTGTTCAGGAGGTTGTGGGACTCTACTTTCATCGAGATCTCTGCTCAGATGTCCATACTGTGCTATGTGGTCTGTAATTTGAAGTGCTTTTTGCCTTTTGTCCAGGCCAAGTTGATGTTTGTCTAGGACTTGCGACAATTGTTGACTTTGGTCTTGCAAGTGCTGATCTGAACACAGAAGTTTGAATTGATTAATAAGAATAAGAATAAGAATAAGAATAATAAGAAGAATAATAATAATAATAATAATAATAATAATAGTAATAATAATAATAGTAAAAAAAATAATAATATTAAAAAAAATAATAATAATAATAATAATAAAAATAATAATAATAATAATAATAATAAGTTCTTATATAACGCGTTTCACAATGTCTCATTGCGCTTTTCAACCGATGGAGGACTTTTTTCAGGCTGCATATGATAGGCACCCATTGGCAGCTGAGCAGATTACAATCGTGAGGAGTTGATACATTTGTATTCGATCTGGATATTTTTCCTATGCATTTATACTGTTGTGTAGTGATTATTGCAGATAGCAATATTGCCAGCAATAGCTCAGTTATAGTAGTATGTAATATCACAGAATTAGGATGGCACTGAACAATAATAAATTGGTCATAAAAACTACAGATGTGGACACATGCACTGCAATCACATTGCCAAGTAGTATTGCACATGCATTCTGTAATGCTGCAGACTGTAATAGACCTTATGCATAATGACGTAATATGACAACAACTACCAGAATGCTTTGCGCATCTTCTTTTGTGAGATAATTAGTACCCTTTGTCTTAGTGAATTGTGAACTGTGAATTGTTTATTAAACATTACTTGGCAGCTAAAACTGACTTACATAATTTACAATTGAATGAATTACCTCACGAGTGAATAAAAATCTAGAAAAAAAAAAAAAATTCGCAAAGCATTCTGGTAGTTGTAGTCACATTACGTCATTATGCATAAGGTCTATTGCAACCTTGTCATGAATCAGTTACAGATACTCAATTAGAAGGTTCCATTGCAAGCTTGCCTTCAACTAACCTAATAGCCTTTTCTGTTCATTGTACATCTCTTCTTGCTCCAAGGCTGCAGCCCTAGGAATCACTTGCTGTCGTTTTGATAATGCATGTAATGGCTGTCGTGTTTCCCAGCTAGGCCGAGTGGGGGGTGTCTCCACTACACTATGCAGTGACTGGCTGTGACTAGATTCTGGGCTGCCAGCTGAACTCAAAGGCATTGCTCGTTCTACAAATGTCATAAAGTCTGTCCTGTCAACTTTACCAGAACCTCTAGGGTCAAATCTGTCCAGAATTCTGTCCAGTAATGAACCATTGAATGGTACATGATGTCTGAGGCAAATGGACTTCAACTAGTGTTCAACAAATCAAAGTCACCACAAATTATTGAAAATATATACAAAGAAATACAGTTGAACCAGCTCCCATAAGTGGACATACTGTACTTGCAGGGATCAAGTGTACATGGAGGTGTCTCCTTGCAGGGGGTGTCTGCTTTATGGGAGGTTATAAAAGCAATGTCTTAGTGGATAGACATGTTCAGGGTTTTTGGGATGTACATTGTATCTGCTTACAAGTGTCCATTAGCAGAGGTTCGACGACTGTAATGTACATGTATTGCTACAAGACTAAATCATGTTGGGCTTCCTATGGTATACTATTGGAGTTTTTGAGAAGTAGTGAGATATGCAATTAATTTATAAGAAAACAGATATGAATAATTAAGGCATGGTATAATATAAGAATGTGGGGGCAATTGGCTATTGAGGTATAGTTTTGGTCTATCAATGGGTATTTATATGTAGTTAAATTGGTATTATATTATTATTATTAGAGAGCTGAAGCAGCAGACATTTTCTTCAAAACGGTTGGTGCGCGCACTGACGAACTTGTTCAAAATGACCGTTGACGTCTGTGATGACAATCTACGGCAGCATTTCACCTGTTTTCACGTTGTAGATTGCTGTCACTGGCCGTTTGAACATTATTCATCTGTGCGCACACCAGCCATGTCGACAAAAATTATTTTCATCTCCTTGTCACTTGTACTACCCCCCCTACCCCTTCCCCCTGGGGTACATAGACATGTGTACATAATAATTACCTTTTGTGTGTTCATCATCGTGTTGTTATTCTGATCGCTATCATTGAGTGTTTGTTTCAAGCTCCAAATTAATTCATTGATGTTATTAACTTGCTTCAGAAGTCTTTCCATTTCCACCAATAGATGTGCGTCCTGTCGATCTTGAAATGCATGCTTCACCAGCATTGTACTCTGTCTACCAGTCGTACTACCGTCATTCACACTGTGTGGAGACAGTTGATTGGGTTTTAAAGAAATGTCCTCATCTGGTGAATTATTGGAACTGAAATCAAGAGTGGGAACACGTCCTTCTATCCTTTCTTCATTTCTCACAACACCGTTAACATACTTCAACATTTGCTCGTAGTTGATCCAATTTGGTCTTCTTGCTGCCATGAACTTGGATAAAAGTGCATTCAAATATTTACCATCAATCGGTATTCTACACTTGGAAAACACTTGTTTAACTTGCCCAGCATCTACAAACCCAGACACAGTTGAATCTAAACCAGTGAAATGCAGGTATGCATCTTTGAGTTTTGCTGTATCAAATCCATATAGCTGTATCTTGAGTTCTTGCAGTAAACTATTACTGTCGTTATTACAGTGAGGATCTGGAATTCTTTGACTGGTAATAGGCGGTAAAATCATCGAGGAACCTGCAGACATTTCAGATGATCTGGAGCCAGACCTGCTATTTTTCCTACTCGTGGCAGCTGTGCTGACTGGACTGACTTCTAACGGTTTTAACATCTTGTTAGGTGGAGTTACTCCTCGTATCCACGGTGGGACAGAGGGACTTTGACTTGAATTACAATTCTGTATGTTCCGTTCCTCGGACAACGAGCGTGAAAACCTCGATTCGCTTCCTTTGGGTTTGTTGTCTTTATTCAATGGTTTTCCATAGCGATCGACTACTATCTCTAACCGTTTTCCTCCAACGATTTTGACATCAAGAAGTGGTTGATCGTCTCTCCCAAAAGGTGCAAAGCCAGCCATGGTAATAGCAAGATAACAAGAAGTTTCAATGATCGATAGATTTAAATTAATCAAGTGATATAAACAACACTTCGTTCAACACAAGACCAGTCACATCTTTGCTGCTGTCCGCCATTGAAGACGGCTTTGTTTCTCGAAAACGAACTTGCTGGAAACCTTATTGAGTTAAATGTCACTTGAAAAGATCAATCAAACAATTAGCTTGAAATTTTCCTCAATCGAAGGCAGTTTTAATCGCCAGGAAACACAAAACAAGAAGTGAATTGCGCTACTTTGACACTTCAAGAGTGAGCAACCACTGTATGCAAATGATGTCTGGTTGTCATGGTGATTTTGAAAATGGTTTTAATCGATCGAGTAAATAAATATATGAAACAATTTCCTTCCGCCTATAAGTGAAACAGGCAGGACAACTTTGCAATGTATGATATATCAGAAAGCTCGATCGATCGGATTTGTTTGGGTTTATTTTTCGTAAAAGGCCACAGGCAGCCCAACCATACAGCGTTTACTCGGGCTACTTTATTTTCGAGCTTCATTGAAATGCCCAGGAAATACGGAGCACCATGATCAAATTGTTTGTTTGATTGGTATTGCCGCACTGTACCAATTGCAGAACCTATGCTGTATAACTACGGTGCGCAATACGAACGCACGACATGGCATTGCCATTAGATTCAGCACCCATTGTGGACACGCCCTTTAATTTAGAATTCATTTATTTTTGGTACTTATGCACTTTGTCCTAGCTCCTGAGCATCCCGAAAATCCGTGACATGTATTTTGGCTGTTCAACTACAGGATGTACAAGTGTTCAATGGTGTGCAGGGTGTACAAGGGTGCGCAGGGTGTACAAGGGTGCGCAGGGTATTCAAATGTGCGCAGGGTATATAAGGGTGCGTAGGGTGTATAAGGGTGCGCAGGGTGTACAAGGGTGCGCAGGGTATACAAATGTGCGCAGGGTATACAAGGGTGCGTATTGGTGTACATAAGGGTGCGCAGGGTGTACAAGGGTGCGCATGGTATACATGGGTGCGCAGGGTGTACATGGGTGCGCAGGGTATACATGGGTGCGCAGGGTGTACATGGGTGCGCAGGGTGTACAAGGATGCGCAGGGTATACAAGTGTGCACAGTTGTACAAGGGTGTGCAGGGTGTTAATGGGTGCGCATGGGGTACAAGAGTGCGCAGGGTAGAAAAGGGTGCGCAAATGTGTACAAGGGCGCGCAGGTATAAAAGGATGCTCAAGGTGTACAAGGGTGCGCAGGGTGTACATGGCTGCGCAGGGTTTACAAGGGTGCGCAGGGTATAAAAGGGTGCGCAATGTGTACAAGGGCGCGCAAGTATACAAGGATGCTCAAGGTGTACAAGGGTGCGCAGGGTGTACATGGGTGCGCAGGGTTTACAAGGGTGTGCAAGGTGTACAAGGGTGCGCAGGGTGTACAAGGGTGCGCAGGGTGTACATGGGTGCGCAATGTGTACAAGGGTGCGCGCAGGGTGTACATGGGTGCGCAGGGTGTACAAGGGTGCGCTGTGTATACAAGGGTGCGCAGGGTGTACAAGGGTGCGCAGGGTGTACATGGGTGCGCAACGTGTACAACGGTGCGCAGGGTATACAAATGTGCGCATTGTGTACAAGGGTGCGCATTGTGTACAAATGTGCGCAGGTATACAAGGGTGCACAGGGTGTACAAGGGTGCGCATTGTGTACAATGGTGCGAAGGGTGTACAAGGGTGCGCAGGTGTACAAGGGTGCGCAGGGTGTACAAGGGTGCGCATGGTGTACAAGTGTGCGCAAGTATACAATAGTGCACAGGGTGTATAAGGGTGCGCAGTGTGTACAATGGTGCGAAGGGTGTACAAGGGTGCGCAGGGTATACAAGGGTGCGCAGGGTGTACAAGGGTGCGCAGTGTGTACATGGGTGCGCAGGATGTACAAGGTGCGCAGTGTGTACATGAGTGCGCAGGGTATACATGGGTGCGCGCAAAGTGTACATGGGTGCGCAGGGTGTACATGGGTGCGCAGGGTGTACAAGGGTGTGCAGGGGGTGTACAAGGGTGCGCAGTGTATACAAGGGTGCGCAGGGTATACAAGGGTGCACAGGGTGTACAAGGGTGTGCAGGGTGTTAATGGGTGCGCATTGTGTAACAAGTGTGCGCAAGGGTATACATGGGTGCGCAGGGTGTACAAGGGTGCGCATTGTGTACAAATGGTGCGCAATGTGTGTACAAGTGTGCGCAAGTATACAAGGGTGCACAGGGTGTATAAGTGTGCGCATTGTGTACAATGGTGCGAAGGGTGTACAAGGGTGCGCAGGGTGTACAAGGGTGCGCAGGGTTTTACAAGGGTGCGCATATACAAGGGTGCGCAGTAGTATACAAGGGTGCACAGGGTGTATAAGGGTGCGCATTGTGTACAAGGGGTGCGCAGGGTGTACAAGGGTGCGCATTGTGTACAAGGGTGCGCAGTGTGTACAAGGGTGCGCAGGTATACAAGGGTGCACAGATGTACAAGGGTGCGCAGGGTGTACAAGGGTGCGCAGGGTGTACAAGGGTGCGCAGGATATACAAGGGTGCGCAGGATGTACAAGGGTGCGCAGGGTGTACAAGGGTGCGCAGTGTGTACAAGGGTGCGCAGGTGGACAAGGGTGCGCAGGTATACAAGGGTGCGCAGTGTATACAAGGGTGCGCAGGTATACAAGGGTGCGCAGGTATACAAGGGTGAGTAGTGTGTACAAGGATGCGCAGTGTGTACAAGGGTGCGAAGGGTGTACAATGGTGCGCAGGGTGTACAATGGTGTGCAGTGTATACAAGGGTGAGTAGTGTGTACAAGGATGCGCAGTGTGTACAAGGGTGCGAAGGGTGTACAATGGTGCGCAGGGTGTACAATGGTGTGCAGTGTATGCAAGGGTGAGCAGTGTGGACAAGGGTGCGCAGGGTGTACAATGGTGTGCAGGGTGCATGTACAAGGTTGTGTGGGATGTACAAGGGAGCGCAATATATACAATGGTGCACAGCGTGATCAATAGTGCGCAGTGTCTAAAATGGTAAGCCGTGTACAAGGGCGTGCAGGTTATACGATGATGTACAAGGGTGTTCAGGGTATAGAAGGGTGCGCAGGGTGTACAACGGTGCACATATTATTGGGTAAGCGCAACATGAATAACATTTGCCGTTGTCATGGGGTTCCTGTGGAATTTATTATTTGGCGCCAATAACACAGGAAGCCCAAAGTGATGACAGTCAGTTTTCTGAGGTCGCCATTTTGATGTGAGCACGAAGAAAGAAAAATAATTCAAATATCAAGAAATGGTAAGTGCAAACTCCAGCTACATGTAGACCCTTTATTACTGACATATCAGCTGTACATTGCAAAAAAAATGCAGTATCAGTACTACAACGATATGGTGTATGCAAGTATGATTGATTTCTTTAAGCTTACTTTTGTTAACGTTTGACAATGAAATGAACAATCAAGGAATGAAACATGGGTGATCTCTGGTGTAATATAATTTATGTGCTGCTCTTTTGTTATCTCTATTGTGATACGTTCTATAGATTGTAAAACTAGTAAGCTTATGACGTTGTTTTACTACAAGTACCAGAATGCTTTGGGAATTTTCTTTCTTATTCAGATTTGTATTCCCTCATGAGAATAGTAAGACAATTGGTGCTAATTATCTAACAAAAGAAAATGGGCAAAGCATTCTGGTACTTGTAGTATATGATGCAATCATGCAAGTCGCCTAGGCTATTGTGATGTCAGTTGTGCTGTAAGCTTATATTACACCGGTGATAACCCTGAAACGTGGTCTGAAATGGGAAAACATTTCCGCAATCGCTGCTAAATCGACAGTATTGTTTGTGGACGTTGAAAATATATATTTACTACCAAGCTGAAAGGTTCTATTGCAGTTCAGGGAAATATATTCCTTGTTGGTTGGATGGGATTCCCTGCAAACTTAGAAGACTTACACTAGCTTGGACAACATGGGTACCCAAGAACTACTACCATTTCTTAGCATATTACCCAGTGGTCTATTGCAAATCCTGCAATCTGATTGGTTCGCTACTAGTTGTCTATCAGCTCATAGACCCCGAGTAGAGGCAAACAAACAAAATGGCGGCTTTGTCGTCACGTTTTGCTAATGTTTTGGAGGAGTTTCTCGACAAATTATTGTCTGTTGCTTGTTTCTGTCATGTTCTACTGACCTACTGGATGGTTTATGCTAGAACAATTCTAAGACTACTCGTTCTCGTTTTCCATGAGGATAGTCAACTCGTCGCTACACACCTTGTTGACCATTGCCTCATAGAAACCTCGAAATCGTAGTCTAATTGTTAAATAGAAAACCTTCAAGACACATCAACTGACACACTTGTATTCATTTTTTTCAAAGAACAATACATGACTGGAATAAGCTAAGCGTATCAGACTCACTAGTACTATAGCGACAAGCCTGAATGCCTTCCAGAGCAGACTGTGGTCACATATATATATAGCTGAAAACTGCTTATATTTAATACATCATTTTATGATTTTTATTCATATGCACAGCATCATCACTTATACTTACACACACTGCACAAAGCTCACAATAATCTTCAAATGAGAAGGAGGTGAGCTTCACTTTGAAGAAGGGTGCAGTTTATTTTGTCCTTAAAAAATCAAAAGCAATATGTACATGTAGTCTCACCAGCTATTGTAAGGGCAAGCAGGGAGATAATCCAATTACAAACCGGCTTTAATATCCATGCAGCAGCCTTTATTACCAATGACCTCAAGACACTGAGTTTTAACTTACAGTAACACCTAATTTTGATGTCATTTCCAATTTTTCTCATTTATTTTTATTCTCATTCTGCTTCACGATACGATATTTAATGAATAGATAAATGCTCATACATATAAATCACTCGAGCCTAATTATGACAAGATTGAAAAACAAGGTTCATAAATGTATATTTGTTTGTTTGTTTTCATACGTTTTTTTTCTGCATGTTTAAATGCAAACTCTTCTGCAACTACTCATTAGTAGTGTTAGTAAAGTCATCTCAAGTCTCCATTATAACATACAGTACCTATATAGAGAATTGCTTAATTAACGGCTGCAATACTTATTGAAAACCAGCTGTAATTTTCCAGTAATGACACCATTGAAAGTAGGATTTAAACAAATAAATAACACAAGTCACTAATACATTCATTTCTATGTCTGAAGTGTGATCAACTAAAACCAAATAAAAACTGTTTATTTTGGTACAATAAATACTATTTGTAGTTGTATCATGTCTACACATCAACCAGCCCACACAATCCAATCTGGGAATTGCACCCAGTCCTCAAGACAACTACACAAGTAGATGTCAAGTGTGCTCTTTTACACCAACTAGATCTGATGTGTGGGTTGTGGTTGGGCCAGTGATTAAGAAATATCAATAGAGTTAGTGACAATACATGGACATCTTGAATTGGCCCATGACCTTCTAGACATGTAGCATACATATATGGCCTTTTAAACACTTGGACTGTTATCTCACTTGCTCATTGTCCCATTCAGATTGCCAGCAATAAACAGTTGAACCACTATTAAGAAGTCACCCCCCTTTAAAGCGGCCAGTTATCAAAGTCGTGAAATAATTCTTGTTTACTGTAAAACTCCCTCCATTAAGTGGCCATTTAACCATGGCTATTATGTATAGATGTGCACTTGCCATTTCACTGAGGGTGGCCATGCACTTACTGGCAATAGGTTGTAGTTGTATTGAACCTTACTGACAAATACATCACCTGATTTCAAGATGACAACAACCTGGCGTAGACACTGCAGCTTGTAACTTCAAGTGAAACTATACTGTACTCTGGCCTTTGAGCTGAATAGTTCCTGCTTGACAACATGCTGGAACGTATGCCAACTATAAACTTGTCCACTCCAACAGCACTCGGACTAATATTCCTGGTTGCTTGACAGATCGAGTGATCAAATGGTAAATGTGAAGTGGAACAGAGGCAAATAATTACCAACAAATATTTTCTTTGTCAAGTGAATGATGTTTATTTTTAGGCATCTTTTTGGGTTGAATGGTGATTCGTAGGAGTGCCATAATCATGAAGTCATTTGGTACAAAATACACGACTGACAATGTTATGACACTCCTTCCCTGCTACGCCACGAGGAGGCTACCATTCCTGTAGCAGATAGCCAATGTTCCAAAATATCCCTACCCCCAGAGAAAGTTCCAGAATTTTAAGGTCTATATGAAGTGAGGTTACGATTGTAAAACCCAGCCTTTATGAACATTTGTATAAATATGATTAATACAGCTACACCAAGGCTACAATGATGTGCATTCATTTTAAATCTCTCAGTGCATCTGTATTTCATCATATTTACCCTGTCCATTTCTGTAAGGGTTAATGTTAGTTGTTAGTTTTACTGGTTAGGTGTTATCGTTTATGGATTATTGTTATAAACAAAGGCTAGGTGTTGCAATGTCATAGACTAAAGCATCGATATAGACCATGAAAATACTTTACCATCGTCATTATTTATGGTTTCGATAACTCTGTCAACTTCAATTACAGCTTTGTGAACAGACAAATTTGGAATTTCTTCCAAAATGCATTATAAAATAATGCATGCTCAAAAAAAGATGGCCTCCAAGACATACAATGTCAGAATGTAGAAAAGCAAAAGATATGTGATACATTGGTCCATGACCTTCACTTGATACATTAGTTGTCATAAGATCAGATACACATTGCATCTCTCAAGCAAAATGCATTATAGTTTAATGCATGTTATAAAAAGATGGCCTCCAACCTCCCCTATAGCCATCCCTTTCCACTCATTAAAGTTGTACATCTCAGATATGTACACTCGCAGAATGAACAAGTCACCTGCATCTTAAAAGTAGTCTCCAAGGGTGGAGACAGTGAATGTGGCTTCCTTGATGATTGTCACTGAACATAGCAAATGACGAATCAAAGACATATAATGAAAGAATGTAGAAAAGCAAGTATGTGATACATTGGTCCATGATCTTCACTTGATACAAGTTGTCATAAGAGTGAATTCAAAATTGCATCCTTCAAGCAAAATGCATTTTAAAATAATGCATGCTCAAAAAAAGATGGCCTCCAACCTCGCCTATAGCCATCCCTTTCCACTCATTAAAGTTGTACATCTCAGATATGTACACTCACAGAATGAACAAGCCATCGATCTGCATCGTAAAAGTAGTCTCCCAAGGGTGGAGACAGTGAATGTGGCTTCCTTGATGATTGTCACTGAACATAGCAAATAACGAATCAAAGACATATAATGAAAGAATGTAGAAAAGCAAGTTAATGTGATACATTGGTCCATGACCTTCACTTGATACAAGTTGTCATAAGATCAATTCAAAATTGCATCCTTCAAGCAAAATGCATTTTAAAATAACGCATGCTCAAAAAAAGATGGCCTCCAACCTCCCCTATAGCCATCCCTTTCCACTCAATAAAGTTGTACATCTCAGATATGTACACTCGCAGAATGAACAAGTCATCTGCATCGTAAAAGTAGTCTCCCAAGGATGGAGACAGTAAATGCGGCTTCCTTGATGATTGCCACTGAACATAGCAAATGACGAATCAAAGACATATAATGAAAGAATGTAGAAAAGCAAGTATGTGATACATTGGTCCATGATCTTCACTTGATACAAGTTGTCATAAGATCAGATACACATTGGATCTCTCAAGCAAATGCATGTTATAAAAAGATGGCCTCCAAAGATGGTATACCCTATAGCCATCCCTTTCCACTCAATAAAGTTGTACATCTCAGATATGTACACTCGCAGAATGAACAAGCCATCTGCATCATAAAAGTAGTCTCACAAGGATGGAGACAGTAAATGCGGCTTCCTTGATGATTGCCACTGAACATAGCAAATGACGAATCAAAGACATATAATGAAAGAATGTAGAAAAGCAAGTATGTGATACATTGGTCCATGATCTTCACTTGATACAAGTTGTCATAAGATCAGATACACATTGGATCTCTCAAGCAAATGCATGTTATAAAAAGATGGCCTCCAACCAGTATACCCTATAGCCATCCCTTTCCACTCAATAAAGTTGTACATCTCAGATATGTACACTCGCAGAATGAACAAGTCATCTGCATCGTAAAAGTAGTCTCCCATTGATGGAGACAGTAAATGTGGCTTCATTGATGATAAATTGCCACTGAACATAGCAAATAAGAAAAGATACACAATAAATGTAGAAAAGCAAAAGATATGTGATACATTGGTCCATCACATTCACTTGATACAAGTTGTCATAAGATCAATTCAAAATTGCATCTCTCAAGCAAAATGCATTATAGTTTAATGCATGTTATAAAAAGATGGCCTCCAACCTCCCCTATAGCCATCCCTTTCCACTCATTAAAGTTGTACATCTCAGATATGTACACTCACAGAATGAACAAGTCATCTGCATTGTAAAATTGTCTTCCATGATGAAGACAACTCTGTGTTTTGAAGCATTCCATTCAACACAACAAATGCAAGAAAGGATGGAAGAAAGAGAATTAGAGATGCAGCACAGATGACATCCATGATACATTACCGGTAGTAATTAATCCAGAATCTTGGTTTCCATGGAAACCCAATTTTCCAATTTGACTTCATGATTTTCCTGACGCAATACTGAAGTACAAAGAAGCCATTATCAATCAATCAATCAATTCCTCATTTTATGATCCACAGTCAATACAAACCACCAAGAAACCATCATGATTGCACATCATTATTTGCATTCTCCTCTTCTTCTTGTTCACAACAAAATTATCTGGTTTGTTCTTCAATCTTACATGACCAAATGGTGCAATATTAAATAAATAAGAAATTTACCTTGAAGGTGATGGCTTCCAACCTCCCCTCAGGTTCCCCCTTTCCTCTGGTACCATGGCTTCTAATTTGTCTAGTAGTAGTAGTCTAGACATCTGTAACTATAAATTTAAGGTCATCACATCTAATTCCCGGAACAGACGTCAAACTTTTCATGTGCCAAATGCATTAGAAACAATGGATAATTAGGTGCTCTTGTTTGATGTAATTAAGTTCGGCACATGAGTGGCGCGATGCCTAAGTCGCACCATTTCTCGTGAAGTGTCCCCAGTTCATTTTTGTCTGACCAACTGCTGCATAATACAGTCCTGTACGAAGGACTTTATGTGGAAATTGATGTCTTCCAAGATTCCTGTACTCATACCATATGCACGGTCCTTGTTAAATGTCGTCTGGACGTTGGTACATTGGTGACTAATTATCTTGCTAATTATCATGAAGTCTTCCATCATCTTTGCATGACCAAATGTTGTAATTACTAAGGATTTTTATTATGTGTAAATTGGTGCCTCCAATCTCCCTTTACAGCTGTCCCTTTCCTCTTGTTGCAATGAAGTTGTACGTCTCACCATAATTGCCATCCATTGTAGGGTAGACGACTTCCAATATTGCTTGAACAGAAAACTTACTTGTGGACCAAATCAAAGCAATTACAAAATGTATAGCCGCCAAAGCCAAGAGACACTGCCATTTCACTATCATGACAATTTCCATCATTGCATCTCCAATTTCACAATATTCAATCACTTCAGACTTAGTACTTATCAACAATAATGCAATAGATAAAAGTGCCTACCAGGTAATAGATCGATGTCATTGATCAATGGTTCCAGAACCTATATATATAATATAAATAGCCAAATGTTTTTCAATCAAACCAAGAAGTCAGACATTTTGTCCATAAACAGAGTTATCCAAAATCTAATTTCTAATTTAGATTTAGACTGTTTAAATATTTAATTAATAATTTTAATGGTTTTTAACATTATATTTAAAGTTTTTAATGGTTTTTAATATTATATTTAAAGTATTTAATGGTTTTTAATATCTTTAAATTTATCATTGCAAGTTCAAGTTTTTCTCGGCATGTACATGCATATAGTTATAAATCACATCTACTCACTCCACTCGTTTAAACTACATGTATCTCGGATAACTCTGATAACGAACAAATGACTAACAGCTTTGTTTGACAAAAATCATTTTCCTAAAACTCCACCACATTTGCAGTAATTCCTCAAAGAACACCTCAACTAATCACAATAGTCGTCGTTATAATTACCACTGATATCCATGGAGTTATTGCAGGTTATCCTCAACGTACAAACCACTAGTCATCATCACCATATATTGCATGGCATTATCTGACAGCTATCAATCATTAGTCATCAATATCATTAGTTACCACTGATATCCATGGAGTTATTGCAGGTTATCCTGTACGTACAAACCACTAGTCATCATCATCATATATTGGATGGTATTATCTGACAGCTATCAATCATTAGTCATCAATATCATTATAGTTACCACTGATGTCCATCGAGTTCTTGCAGGTTGATCTTATCCTCTACATACTAACCACTTGTCATCATCATCATATATTGGATGGCATTATCTGGCAGCTATCGATCATTGATCATCAATATCATTATAGTTACCACTGATATCCATGGAGATATTGCAGGTTGATATTATCCTCTATGTACTAACCACTTTTCATCATCATCATATATTGGATGGTATTATCTGGCAGCTATCGATCATTGATCATCAATATCATTATAGTTACCACTGATATCCATGGAGATATTGCAGGTTGATATTATCCTCTATGTACTAACCACTTTTCATCATCATCATATATTGGATGGTATTATCTGGCAGCTATCGATCATTGATCATCAATATCATTATAGTTACCACTGATATCCATGGAGATATTGCAGGTTGATCTTATCCTCTACATACTAACCACTAGTCATCATCATCATATATTGGATGGCATTATCTGGCAGCTATCAATCATTGGTCATCAATATCATTATAGTTACTTACCACTGATATCCATGGAGATATTGCAGGTTGATCTTATCCTCTACATACTAACCACTTGTCATCATCATCATATATTGGATGGCATTATCTGGCAGCTATCGATCATTAGTCATCAATATCATTATAGTTACCACTGATATCCATGGAGATATTGCAGGTTGATTTTATCCTCTATTCTATGTACTAACCACTTGTCATCATCATCATATATTGGATGGTATTATCTGGCAGCTATCGATCATTGATCATCAATATCATTATAGTTACCACTGATATCCATGGAGATATTGCAGGTTGATATTATCCTCTATGTACTAACCACTTTTCATCATCATCATATATTGGATGGTATTATCTGGCAGCTATCGATCATTGATCATCAATATCATTATAGTTACCACTGATATCCATGGAGATATTGCAGGTTGATCTTATCCTCTACATACTAACCACTAGTCATCATCACCATATATTGGATGGCATTATCTGGCAGCTATCAATCATTGGTCATCAATATCATTATAGTTACTTACCACTGATATCCATGGAGATATTGCAGGTTGATCTTATCCTCTACATACTAACCACTTGTCATCATCATCATATATTGGATGGCATTATCTGGCAGCTATCGATCATTAGTCATCAATATCATTATAGTTACCACTGATATCCATGGAGATATTGCAGGTTGATTTTATCCTCTATTCTATGTACTAACCACTTGTCATCATCATCATATATTGGATGGCATTATCTGGCAGCTATCAATCATTGGTCATCAATATCATTATAGTTACCACTGATATCCATGGAGATATTGCAGGTTGATCTTATCCTCTATGTACTAACCACTTGTCATCATCATCATATATTGGATGGCATTATCTGGCAGCTATCAATCATTGGTCATCAATATCATTATAGTTACCACTGATATCCATGGAGATATTGCAGGTTGATCTTATCCTCTATGTACTAACCACTTGTCATCATCATCATATATTGGATGGCATTATCTGGCAGCTATCAATCATTGGTCATCAATATCATTATAGTTACCACTGATATCCATGGAGATATTGCAGGTTGATCTTATCCTCTACATACTAACCACTTGTCATCATCATCATATATTGGATGGCATTATCTGACAGCTATCAATCATTAGTCATCAATATCATTAGTTACCACTGATATCCATGGAGATATTGCAGGTTGATCTTATCCTCTACATACTAACCACTTGTCATCATCATCATATATTGGATGGCATTATCTGGCAGCTATCAATCATTGGTCATCAATATCATTATAGTTACCACTGATATCCATGGAGATATTGCAGGTTGATCTTATCCTCTACATACTAACCACTAGTCATCATCACCATATATTGGATGGCATTATCTGGCAGCTATCAATCATTGGTCATCAATATCATTATAGTTACTTACCACTGATATCCATGGAGATATTGCAGGTTGATCTTATCCTCTACATACTAACCACTTGTCATCATCATCATATATTGGATGGCATTATCTGGCAGCTATCGATCATTAGTCATCAATATCATTATAGTTACCACTGATATCCATGGAGATATTGCAGGTTGATTTTATCCTCTATTCTATGTACTAACCACTTGTCATCATCATCATATATTGGATGGCATTATCTGGCAGCTATCAATCATTGGTCATCAATATCATTATAGTTACCACTGATATCCATGGAGATATTGCAGGTTGATCTTATCCTCTATGTACTAACCACTTGTCATCATCATCATATATTGGATGGCATTATCTGGCAGCTATCAATCATTGGTCATCAATATCATTATAGTTACCACTGATATCCATGGAGATATTGCAGGTTGATCTTATCCTCTATGTACTAACCACTTGTCATCATCATCATATATTGGATGGCATTATCTGGCAGCTATCAATCATTGGTCATCAATATCATTATAGTTACCACTGATATCCATGGAGATATTGCAGGTTGATCTTATCCTCTACATACTAACCACTTGTCATCATCATCATATATTGGATGGCATTATCTGGCAGCTATCAATCATTGGTCATCAATATCATTATAGTTACCACTGATATCCATGGAGATATTGCAGGTTGATCTTATCCTCTACATACTAACCACTTGTCATCATCATCATATATTGGATGGCATTATCTGGCAGCTATCAATCATTGGTCATCAATATCATTATAGTTACTTACCACTGATATCCATGGAGATATTGCAGGTTGATTTTATCCTCTACATACTAACCACTTGTCATCATCATCATATATTGGATGGCATTATCTGGCAGCTATCAATCATTGATCATCAATATCATTATAGTTACCACTGATATCCATGGAGATATTGCAGGTTGATTTTATCCTCTACATACTACTAACCACTTGTCATCATCATCATATATTGGATGGCATTATCTGGCAGCTATCAATCATTGGTCATCAATATCATTATAGTTACCACTGATATCCATGGAGATATTGCAGGTTGATCTTATCCTCTATTCTATGTACTAACCACTTGTCATCATCATATATTGGATGGCATTATCTGGCAGCTATCAATCATTGGTCATCAATATCATTATAGTTACCACTGATATCCATGGAGATATTGCAGGTTGATATTATCCTCTATGTACTAACCACTTGTCATCATCATCATATATTGGATGGCATTATCTGGCAGCTATCAATCATTGGTCATCAATATCATTACAGTTACCACTGATATCCATGGAGATATTGCAGGTTGATATTATCCTCTATTCTATGTACTAAACACTTGTATTCATCATCATATATTGGATGGCATTATCTGGCAGCTATCAATCATTGATCATCAATATCATTATAGTTACCACTGATATCCATGGAGATATTGCAGGTTGATCTTATCCTCTACATACTAACCACTTGTCGTCATCATCATATATTGGATGGCATTATCTGGCAGCTATCAATCATTAGTCATCAATATCATTATAGTTACCACTGATATCCATGGAGATATTGCAGGTTGATTTTATCCTCTACATACTAACCACTTGTCATCATCATCATATATTGGATGGCATTATCTGGCAGCTATCGATCATTGATCATCAATATCATTATAGTTACCACTGATATCCATGGAGATATTGCAGGTTGATTTTATCCTCTATTCTATGTACTAACCACTTGTCATCATCATCATATATTGGATGGCATTATCTGGCAGCTATCAATCATTGGTCATCAATATCATTATAGTTACTTACCACTGATATCCATGGAGATATTGCAGGTTGATTTTATCCTCTACATACTAACCACTTGTCATCATCATCATATATTGGATGGCATTATCTGGCAGCTATCAATCATTGATCATCAATATCATTATAGTTACCACTGATATCCATGGAGATATTGCAGGTTGATTTTATCCTCTACATACTAACCACTTGTCATCATCATCATATATTGGATGGCATTATCTGGCAGCTATCAATCATTGGTCATCAATATCATTATAGTTACCACTGATATCCATGGAGATATTGCAGGTTGATCTTATCCTCTATTCTATGTACTAACCACTTGTCATCATCATCATATATTGGATGGCATTATCTGGCAGCTATCAATCATTGGTCATCAATATCATTATAGTTACCACTGATATCCATGGAGATATTGCAGGTTGATATTATCCTCTATGTACTAACCACTTGTCATCATCATCATATATTGGATGGCATTATCTGGCAGCTATCAATCATTGGTCATCAATATCATTACAGTTACCACTGATATCCATGGAGATATTGCAGGTTGATATTATCCTCTATTCTATGTACTAAACACTTGTATTCATCATCATATATTGGATGGCATTATCTGGCAGCTATCAATCATTGATCATCAATATCATTATAGTTACCACTGATATCCATGGAGATATTGCAGGTTGATCTTATCCTCTACATACTAACCACTTGTCATCATCATCATATATTGGATGGCATTATCTGGCAGCTATCGATCATTGATCATCAATATCATTATAGTTACCACTGATATCCATGGAGATATTGCAGGTTGATATTATCCTCTATGTACTAACCACTTTTCATCATCATCATATATTGGATGGTATTATCTGGCAGCTATCAATCATTGGTCATCAATATCATTATAGTTACCACTGATATCCATGGAGATATTGCAGGTTGATATTATCCTCTATGTACTAACCACTTTTCATCATCATCATATATTGGATGGTATTATCTGGCAGCTATCAATCATTGGTCATCAATATCATTATAGTTACTTACCACTGATATCCATGGAGATATTGCAGGTTGATCTTATCCTCTATGTACTAACCACTTGTCATCATCATCATCATCATATGTTACCACTGATATCCATGGAGTTATTGCAGGTTGATCTTATCCTCTATGTACTAACCACTTTTCATCATCATCATTATCTGTTATCACTGATGTCTCCCAGCTGTCACCTTGGATGGTATAATCAACTATCAATCATTAGTCATCATTATATTATAGTTACCACTATCTCCTTGTCATTGTCAGCACCCATTACCACTGATTATCTCCTGGTCATCATCACCATCCATTACCACTGATTATCTCCTGGTCATTGTCATCATCCATTACCACTGATTATCTGCTTGTCATCGTCGGCATCCATTACCACTGATTATCTCCTGGTCATCATCACCATCCATTACCACTGATTATCTCCTGGTCATTGTCATCATCCATTACCACTGATTATCTGCTTGTCATTGTCAGCATCCATTACCACTGATTATCTCCTGGTCATCATCACCATCCATTACCACTGATTATCTCCTGGTCATTGTCATCATCCATTACCACTGATTATCTGCTTGTCATCGTCGGCATCCATTACCACTGATTATCTCCTGGTCATCATCACCATCCATTACCACTGATTATCTCCTGGTCATTGTCATCATCCATTACCACTGATTATCTGCTTGTCATCGTCAGCGTCCATTACCACTGATATCTCCTTGTCATCGTCAGCATCCATTACCACTGATATCTCCTTGTCATCGTCATGTCTCACCACTGATATGTCCTGGTCATCATCATCCATTACCACTGATTATCTACTTGTCATCATCATCATCTCTCACAACTGATATCTCATCATCCATTACCACTGATATGTCCTGGTCATCACCATCCATTACCACTGATTATCTCCTTGTCATTGTCACCATCCATTACCACTGATATCTCCTTGTCATTGTCAGCATCCATTACCACTGATATCTCCTTGTCATCATCACCATCCATTACCACTGATATCTCCTTGTCATCATCACCATCCATTACCACTGATTATCTCCTTGTCATTGTCACCATCCAATACCACTGATATCTCCTTGTCATCATCAGCATCCATTACCACTGATATCTCCTTGTCATCGTCAGCATCCATTACCACTGATATCTCCTTGTCATTGTCACCATCCAATACCACTGATATCTCCTTGTCATCATCAGCATCCATTACCACTGATATCTCCTTGTCAACGTCAGCATCCATTACCACTGATATCTCCTTGTCATCGTCAGCATCCATTACCACTGATATCTCCTTGTCATCATCACCATCCATTACCACTGATATCTCCTTGTCATCACCACCATCCATTACCACTGATTATCTCCTTGTCATTGTCACCATCCATTACCACTGATATCTCCTTATCATCGTCAGCATCCATTACCACTGATATCTCCTTGTCATCGTCATGTCTCACCACTGATATGTCCTGGTCATCATCATCCATTACCACTGATTATCTACTTGTCATCATCATCATCTCTCACAACTGATATCTCATCATCCATTACCACTGATATATGTCCTGGTCATCATCATCCATTACCACTGATTATCTCCTGGTCATCATCATCATCTCTCACAACTGATATGTCATCATTCATTACCACTGATATGTGTCCTGGTCATCATCTGCATCATCATTTGTCATCATATATTACCATCTGCTTTCATACCATTGTTCCATGCCATCTACCATTGTTCATCCTACCATTCTCCACCAAGTAGATGCTGATGATCGACTGACAATCTGTAGACATTGTAAAAGTACTCGCCTGTCTATTAGTATGGATATAATACATTTCTATTAATTAATACCAACTAAAATGAGCATTATACAGTCTACAGGACTAACTTCTCAATGGATAGATAGATACTTCTTTTCAGGAGCATGTAAACACTGAATAGAATATACTAATCAACTTGTGGTCCTCATTTTCAATTTCATTTCCTATTCATTCTGACTTTTATTCAACTCCAATGAATATTTTTTCAAGAGAAAATATAATAAAACTGTATCATCACAATGTGGAGTTTCTGATTTCATCCAACTTCCATCCATATATTTCTTAAATTCAATATCCATTGATTCAGTTCATTTGACTTCAGTTTCCTTTCATTGGTATTTGTATAATCCATGCATGATGCATTGTAACATTCTACTGCAAAGATATCATTTCATATTCTGCATCTGTTTCCATGCAATAAGCATCACATTGATTCTCCATTTAAAAAGTCAATTCTTATTTTGAGAACATTTAAAAAGTAATTTAACTATACCTCTTACCCTTGTTGTGTGCTCTACAAGGTATTCTGCACCAGTGTCAATCTGAAATGAAAAGTTAAAAAATAGAGAGAAAAAGTGCTCAAGCTAATATGGGTATAGCTAATATAACCTATTATAATATTGTTTTCTTGATTTTCAATGGTACTGTCTTGTACAAAATTTTCATTTGAATTGTGCAAATATACAATATTATATTCATGTCATCCAGCAGATTTTCAATACAGTTCTGTTCAGTGCATCAATGATGTTCTTATTCATTTTCAATGTCATTTAAATTATAATCTGTATTCATTATATGTAATTAGATTTTTCAGAAATTTCTTTCAGTATAAATTCATTAATTTTCTCATTTTTTTCTTTTTCATAAAATAATGGTATTGTAAAGTATCAGTTATAATTATTATAATCTGTATTCATTATATGTAATTAGATTTTTCAGAAATTTCTTTCAGTATAAATTCATTAATTTTCTCATTTTTTTCTTTTTCATAAAATAATAGCATTGTAAAGTATCAGTTGATTCCCTACATCGATCTTCCTTCAAGATTTGCATTAATTACTTAACCCATGCATTTAAACTGTGATACATTGTCTTTACCATAATCTGCAAATTACCTCTTGGTAGATAATCTGAAACAATAGAACTAAAAATTAATGTTCGATAATTATTTTCATATTTTCAATAAGATGGTTTTAATTCACGATCCATCAAGTTTGCATCAACTTTTCTCAGTCATTTACATATACACTTGCAGCATGTGAGTCATCATCTATTTGATTTGCAATCACTTTTCATTTATTGTTCCATTTGTTCAGTTTCATCCAGTTTCCATTTATTTTCCATTTCTCATATTTTGAAAGTCATCAGTTTTGATTCATCATCATTGTTTGAACTAAATATTATATTTGATAATTACTTGGGCTTCCTGTGGAATGCCCAAGTCTAAGATTACAGACGGTTATTCTTGTTTCTACAAATGTGCAAGTGGTCACCATAGCGCATGCGCATGTTCTCTGTATCGTTCCAATTTTTGAGTATACAGAAGTTGTGGTCAGCAGCTTATCAACGAAATTCAAGATGGCAGACGTACGTAACGATAAATCAAATCACCAGCAGCATTCAAAAAGGATTTTGCCGTGCTCCCTTGCTCGAGCCAGTCGAGTCGTTCATAATACTGCTTAGTAAATATGCAAATATCCTAGAGAATACTTTTTGGCCTTGCAATTCTGTCTGAAAGTGTATTTCTAACAGATGTCTGTGGCTTAGTAAGAACTCGATCGTAATTTTATTGAGTTTGTGAAATCGTTTCTTGCAAGGTAATCGAAATGTGCTTCGCCAGCTTG
Organism: Actinostola sp. cb2023; assembly: GCA_033675265.1. NCBI lineage: Eukaryota > Metazoa > Cnidaria > Anthozoa > Actiniaria > Actinostolidae > Actinostola > Actinostola sp. cb2023. The sequence goes on along the minus strand of JAUJYZ010000967.1, from coordinate 416,495 downwards.
TCAGCTAGGAGTGTGAGTGTTGAAGCTAATTACGTATGCATGCTCTACTGAGTCACGCAACGAGTGACTTAAATTCTGCAAGTAATACATGTAGGCTAAAACTACTTCTGTATGACGATACAAGCTATTAGGTTTCACATTTAAAATCTATCAAAACAGCTTTATTAAGAAGCCCAAGTTCACGCTAGTAGAGCGTCTTGTTATATAATATATCCGATGTATGTGATACGTCATATTACCTCTTCGTTCGACCGAACTTACCTCTTGGATGAATACCTTAAAAGGAAAAGAAATGGGAATGAGTATTGTGAATTGCCAGATTGTGCAAATACTTACCAGTTCCTGTTGTGCCATTAAAAAATCCTCTATCCAATGATAACTTGCAGCCATTGAAGAGTTGGAGCCAAAATAGCATGCAACCTCAACACTCACACACACACTCTCTCTCAACCATAACAAGTTGTACAGTATCAACAGTCACTGCATGTCTAATATACACTATACTTACAAGCCAGTAAGTTGTGGCTTGATACACACACACTTTCTCTCTCTCTCAGCCATAACAAGTTGTGCAGTATAATCAGTCACTGCATGTATAATATACACTATACTTCACAAGTGTAGTGTATATTATCAACTTTCAGATAAAGTTTATTTGTCTTTTATTTATTTTCCAGAATTATTTACAACATGACTGAGTCCAAGTCAAGATATCCAATCACCATTGAAGAGATTTATTTTTATGCCAAAATTGTCAGAGTACTTTTTGTCGGAGGATGCAGACACAGAAACAAAGCGCGCAACCAACAGCCAATTAGTCCGCAAACACATTCTACTGTATAATCCCTGGAAGGGGAATCGCTGGAGACCCACCTGACCTTTAATGGGCCCAACTTAAAGTTTTAAAATAATATGATTGTAACCTTTTTTCAAGTACTCTGACAGGCCAAAATTTTATTAATTATAATAGATTATTACTTATAATAAATTATAAATATATATTAAATTAAATAACATAACTAGAATATTAATCATGCACTTGGTGTATTTAAGATGTAAAGCATCTCAAATTGAACCAAGTAAACTTTGTCATGCTTCCCATAGCTAATTTAATGTATGAGCGCAGCCGGAGATACATGTAGACACATCTAAATTACTAATAATCTATGTTTGAACTAAAATCCAACCCCCACAGCCGATCATTTAAACAAAGTTTAAACATTGGATGGGATCATCTATTGTTACACAAACTGTGAAACAATAGATGGACGCCGCCCAGTGTTTAAGTTTATTTAAATAATCAACCAGGCATGACAACGTTTGCATGAATTGTTGCAATACAATAATTGAAACCATGCATACAAAGAGAGCTTAAATAGCTTTCTTGTATACATTCAAATTTCGTGGGAATTTCTAAGCACCATTTCCTAAGCCTTAACCTATGAACTTTACAAAAGGAGGAATTACAGTAACCATAAATAATAATAATAATATTAAATTATTATTATTATTAACATGATGTCATATCCATTAAAGAGGAGGTCCAGTCTATGGCTTCACAGGCTAGTCCCACCATATAAAGGACCCTCAGTAAGAATACACTTGGAAATATAAGAACAGTCTTAATCCTAACCATGGCCTACCTTTAATCCAATGCGATGTCGATCCTCCACTACATATATTGGTACATGTAGTATAAAACTACATGAATAAGATATGTAGGTCCAAGTGCAACTGCCTCAATGATGGATATGACATAGTAATTCCCCATCTAACTAATAGCTTTCATCTTGACTGGCAAAAACACGGTGTTTTGCCACAGAGAAATTCACCATGAAATAACAGCCAAATACCACCAAGTAACTCAGGACAACGAGATGTGATAACAGGTCAAATTATCCAACCCTAATTTCCCATTTCCTCAAATTTGGAGTTATCAATCTCAGCAAAATTTGGAACCATTTTCTTATTCATAATAACAGAAACTTGAGGAAATCGAAGAGATGCCAGAGTGCAAAAAAAAAAAGTTTCATGAATAAGAAAAAACAGTTTTTCCTTACCACTGCCAGCAACAGAGGATTCTTCTAACCTTACCTAACAGCCTGTGCGCAGATCAACTAAAATTTGAAGACGAATGTGGCGTGCGGACGAGAGTCCAAAACTGAGCACAGATTTACTTAAATCCCCAAAAACTGAATTAAGTTAAAAAGAAGAATCCTCCATCTCTGTCAGGGTGTATGGTGTCAAGACAAAAGCCCTAAACCTAACATGCGTAGTCACTGCAATTTCCAGTGACTACGAAACCAATAACTACACAATGACATTACAGACATGCTAATTAATTGTTGCCAATTATTTTGAAAGTCTAAGAGAGGGATACCCCAAATAAGAAAAGTTCAATGAACCTTGCATGTGGGTTTTACGCCACATGTTCGAAGTCTTCATCTGTGTTCTTTTATTTGAATCCATGACATCGCACTTGTGCTGCTGTATGCAATCCATGACATCACTCTAGGCTTGTGTAGATGCTGTATGCAATCCATGACATCACCCTGGGCTTGAGCTTGTTGATGCTGTAATATATGCAATCCATGACATCACCGGCTTGTGCTTGTAGATGCTGTAATATATGCAATCCATGACATCACCGGCTTGTAATTGTAGATGCTGTAATATATGCAATCCATGACATCATCCTAGGCTTGTGCTTGTAATTGTAGATACTGGAATATATGCAAACAAAGAATTTAGAATAAATACTTCTGTTAAAATTATGCCAAGTTTAAGTTGCAAGGGTGTTGAATGGTCCCCGTAAAAAGTCAGTCTCGCCAAATTTCGGTCAAATTTCTTGGGTCTCGAAGTCTCATTTTTTCAAAAAAGCTGTCTCAGTCTCGAATTTTGAAAACAAAGGAAATTGGTGAAAAAGCGTCTCGACTCGCAAAAATATGCCTTGTCTCGAAGTCTCACAAAGGAGCCCTATCCAAAAATATGATGTTGCTTTGCTCATACAACCATGCAAAACAATTTCCATACCATAGTTCTACACCAAAAGTTTCTAGTAAGCATTTGACACAGAAACAGAAAACAAAATTTCCTTTCCCCCTACCCCCTCCCCCCCCCCAAACTTTTTTTTGCACATGTGGCATTATACTGACACTTTTCCTCAAAAAACATTTACCCCTTCTTCTCAATAACCCTCCTTTCCCCTACCCCCTCAAAGATGAAATTACTCCTCCCCTTCAAATGTTTCAAAATTTTTGTCTCAAACAAAATTCTCATGCTTTTTAAATGTTAAAGAACTCTCTTCTCCTATCCCCTATTCTCAAAAAATGTTACCCCCTCGCAACTAAAATCCTCCCCTACCCCATCTACCCACAGGCAGCCCAACCATTGCTTTTGAGGCTACTAAACAAATAAAATGATATTTGCGTCTTTTTTGATAGGTTTCCTGTCAGTGGTAGAGCACGCATGCGATACATATTATATTGGGTTCCCTGTGCATAGAAATGTATAATATTGGGATCCCTGTGTACGACCTGCGGGACGCGCTCGCAGCAATGTGTATATTGAAAGGAATGGTCAACACTTCAGCTGTGCATCCATCGAGTTGTGGATGCACTTGGTCGGCTGCTAAGCACTCAAGAAGCTTCTCTCATGCTTAGCAGCCTCCCGCGTGCATCCATAACTCGATGGACGCACGCTGAGCGTTGACCATTCCTTCATTTGTAACATATTTAATTTGATCTATTAGCAGATTAGGGACTACCAGAGTAATGTTATTTCCAATCACAGCTAATTCATTATGTGAAGTTCACTGATAATAATAATAATAATAATAATAATAATAATAGATTTATATAGCGCCAATTACGAGGTTCAATGGTAATGGTTCAATGGTTTCAACTGATAAAAATCATACCCCATTAAGGAGGAGGTTCTAAAACCATACCCTATTCGGGGAAACATATGGCCTATATAGCATATATATGGGAGTACCACTCCCAGTTTCCCTCTCCCTCCCCCAGTTTCCTCCCCTCCAAATATTTACCTTCACCCATCCCCTCCACACTCAAAATTATTCCAAACATTTGGCGCTAGAGAAATTCCCACATTTTTTTGAAGATAAAAAACCCAAAAGTACAATCATAACAAATACTATAAAAATAAGTGAACCAAAGATTTATGATAATTTTACCTTGGTCGTTGTCTTTATCTGCTTGGGCGACATTCACATGACGAGACCCTTCGTCTCGAGGAATTCCAGTAAAACACTCCTGAACACAAGAAATAAATAACTGGTAAGAAGTAGAATAATTATTTTATTAATAAATATCTCCTACCCCCTTCAGAAAAAAGAACTTTCCTCCCTCCCCTGGCCTTATCCCCACACCCCTCCACACTAAAGAGAGAGAGAGAAAACACAGAAAAGTTGCCACAAAAGAAATTCCCATGCTTTTCAACGAAAGTTCAAAATAACTCCCCTCTCAAAAATCTTTATCCCTTTTTCCACCAAAATCCTCCCTTCCCCCACCCCCTCGGTATAAATTAACAAAAAAAAAACACTGAAAATTGCCACAAAAGAAATTCCCGCGCTTTTCGATGAAAATTCAAAATAACTCCTCCCTCAAAAATCTTTACCCCCTTTCCACAAAGCCATCCCTTCCCCCACCCTCTCAGCATAAATTAACAAAAAACACTGAAAATTGCCACAAAAGAAATTAACGCGCTTTTTGACGAAAATTCAAAAGAACTTTCCTCAAAAATCTTTACTCCTTTTCCACCAAAACAGTCCCTTCCCCCACCCCCTCGGCATAAATAAAAAGCAGAACAGAAAAGTTGCCACAAAAGAAATTCCCGCGCTTTTTGACGAAAATTCGAAATAACTTTCCTCAAAAAATATTTACCCCTTTTCCACCAAAGCCATCCCCTTCTCCCACCCCCTCAGCATAAATTAACAAAAAAAACTTACACTGAAAATTGCCACAAAAGAAATTCCCGCGCTTTTCGACGAAAATTCAAAATAACTCCCCCCTCAAAAATCTTTAATCCTTTTCCACCAAAACTGTCCCTTCCCCCACCCCCTCAGCATAAATTAACAAAAAACACTGAAAATTGCCACAAAAGAAATTCCCACGCTTTTTCACGACAATTCGAAATAACTTTCCTCAAAAAATATTTACCCCCTTTCCACCAAAGCCATCCCTTCCCCCACCCTCTCAGCATAAATTAACAAAAAACACTGAAAATTGCCACAAAAGAAATTAACGCGCTTTTTGACGGAAATTCAAAAGAACTTTCCTCAAAAATCTTTACCCCTTTCCACCAAAACAGTCCCTTCCCCCACCCCCTCGGCATAAATAAAAAGCAGAACAGAAAAGTTGCCACAAAAGAAATTCCCGCGCTTTTTGACGAAAATTCGAAATAACTTTCCTCAAAAAATATTTACCCCTTTTCCATCAAAGCCATCCCTTCTCCCACTCCCTCAGCATAAACTAACAAAAAAACACTGAAAATTGCCACAAAAGAAATTCCCGCGCTTTTCAACGAAAATTCAAAATAACTCCCCCCTCAAAAATCTTTAAATCCTTTTCCACCAAAACTGTCCCTTACCCCACCCCCTCAGCATAAATTAACAAAAAACACTGAAAATTGCCACAAAAGAAATTCCCACGCTTTTTCACGACAATTCGAAATAACTTTCCTCAAAAAATATTTACCCCCTTTCCACCAAAGCCATCCCTTCCCCCACCCTCTCAGCATAAATTAACAAAAAACACTGAAAATTGCCACAAAAGAAATTAACGCGCTTTTTGACGGAAATTCAAAAGAACTTTCCTCAAAAATCTTTACCCCTTTCCACCAAAACAGTCCCTTCCCCCACCCCCTCGGCATAAATAAAAAGCAGAACAGAAAAGTTGCCACAAAAGAAATTCCCGCGCTTTTTGACGAAAATTCGAAATAACTTTCCTCAAAAAATATTTACCCCTTTTCCACCAAAGCCATCCCTTCTCCCACTCCCTCAGCATAAACTAACAAAAAAACACTGAAAATTGCCACAAAAGAAATTCCCGCGCTTTTCAACGAAAATTCAAAAGAACTTTCCTCAAAAATCTTTAATCCTTTTCCACCAAAACAGTCCCTTCCCCCCCACCCCCCTCGGCATAAAAAAAAAGCAGAACAGAAAAGTTGCCACAAAAAGAAATTCCCGCGCTTTTTGACGTAAATTCGAAATAATTCTTTCCCTCTCAAAAATCTTTACCCCTTTCCTACCAAACCGTCCCTTCCCCCACCCCCTCAGCATAAAATAAAAATCAACACTGAAAATTGTCACAAAAGAAATTCCCGCGCTTTTTGACGAAAACGTCCCTTCTCCCACGGCATAAAAGAAAAACAGAAAAGTTGCCACAAAAGAAATTCCTGCGCTTTTCGAAGAAAAGCTGCCTAGTTGCCACCGCAACTAGTCAAGCTCTTATAATAGCGACACTCTTTGAAAACGATGCAAAATACAATATACAATATATTCTATTGTTATGCAAATTAGTTGCGAGGTATTCTGAAATGTATGGCGTACAGAATACCCTGCAACTAGTCAAGCTCTTATATCGACACTCTTTGAAAACGACGCAAAATACAATAGATTCTATTGTCATGCAAATTAGTTGCGGGGTATTCTGAAGTTTAGCCAAAAATTATTTAAACCGATAAAAATAAATAAAAACAAAGATTTACAAAATTTTACCTTGGTCGTCGTATTTTTCTGCTTGGGCGACAGTCACATGACGTGACCCTTCGCCTCGAGGAGTTTCAACAATTCCAGTGATTTCGAGTTCTGAAAACATAATAAATTTAGGAAAAAACAGATATAAATATATCCTACCCCCTTCCCACTGAGAAAAACAATAACCCTCTCCTCTGGCCTTACCCCCATCCCCACCCCCCCCCCCCCCACATCACACATGTACAGAAAAGTTGTCACAAACGAAATTCCCTCACTTTTCGACGAAAATTCGAAATAACGCCTTCCCCCACTTTACGAAAAAACTTTTTATTTTAAAAACTCTAAAAATAAATAAAAACGATTTACACGAGAATGTTACCTTATTCGTCGTATTTGTCTGCTTGGGCGACAGTCACATGACGAGACCCTTCGCCTCGAGGAGTTTCAACAATTCCAGTGATTTCGAGTCCTGAAAACAAGAAATAAATGTAGGAAAAAGTATTAATAATAAGTAGAATTGTCCTTTTTTCGCCTTTCAAAGAGTTACATTCGAAAGTGGCGGGAAACGACTCGCTCAGTGCAAACTCACAAAGTTTGAAGAATGACTTATTTTTTCTTTTTAAATTTGAATAAGAAACTCTTGTTCAAAGAGAAAAGCTACGATAAAGCGGACTCTCTAAGTCGAACTACTACGTACCTTGTAGTACTCGGCACGTTGCTCGTCAGCCATTCAAAGCGACTCGAACTGGCCGTGAATCAAAAGCTTTCTAAACGCGTGCTAGTTGCGGAGGTTTCTGACCGTCTTCAACACCATGAAAACTGTTTCTGCAAAAGGAATAGAAATAAACAAACTTAGTATTGCTGAGCACTAGATAAACGTTGAAAGGCCGAGATTTGTGGAATATTTATGCCGAATTCACGGCTCCAAAGTTCCAATTAGGCGCCAACTCGGCGTTACAAATTTTGGATATAATTTTTGCACAAAAACACATTCTAACGGGTAGAAACTGCTCAAACTTATACAAAACAGTATCTTCTAAAGGAAGAGGTAGGAATAATACGGCCTTGTACTCACATTTAGGAAGTTTTCGTGGAAAACTTTCGTCTCAGTTGTGTTCACCATGTGCTTCGGAATTGCAACAAGATTTTCGCAAAATTCCATTTGAAAAATGCCTCTCGGATGTAGCCATTAGCAAGTACGCTCGAAGAACTTTCTGAAAATTGCAATTTAAGGAAAATAGATTAAATTTTGTGCAAAATGTTGAACTAAATTCACAGAGGTCTCTCACCTTCCTGCTGCACTCTCCAAGTTCTTCTTCGCAGTGCCAAACGCGCCAAGAAGGAAGCCCTTCGAGTGCACATAGCCCCGTGCACTTGTGGTTTCAGCCAATCAAAAGCGATTTAGGAAAATCGACGAATTTTAGGAACCAATCACAATCCAACCGGTCATACGATGATTGACAGGTTTGGAAAACTATGGGGCGGACCAGGCAATTTTTGCAGGGAACACACAGGTAACGAAACAAGAAGAAGAATTAGCCACTTTAGAAACGAGTAAAGGACTGGGAACGAGTTTTGAGAATTAATCTAATTAAAAAATGAACCCCATCACAAGAAAGAGCATATCAGAATTAGCATTATTACAAAGTTTCAAAAGGTTTTGTTAGATATTGAACGAGTAACAGCTTTCCAAAAATTGCAAAAATTACAAAGAAATGTATGTTTAGTAGGGAAGCTTCGGTCCCGAGTAACCATACATTTCTTTGTAATTTTTGCAGTTTTTAAATGTCTGCAGTTCAGTTGCTGTTTCTCCAAACCCTATCAATATCCTAAAACTTACTAATTCTGATATGATCTTTCTTGTGATGGGGTTCATTTTTTAATTAGATTAATTCTTAAAACTCGTTCTCAGTCCTCCACTCGTTTCTAAAGTGGCTAATACGGAAGTAGTTTGGTTCAAGCGTGCATTTTTCAAATTACAGTGTGAAGACCCGAAACTTTGCGGGACCAAAAACTTTGTAAAGCTCGAATTGGAAAACTTGTAAAAATGAAGCAAATTGTAGTTGTAAGTTATATACCGTATTTTCTCGATTTTATTCAGTACAAACTTTGGTTTGCATGCAGGCTTCTTCCTTTCTCTCTTTCTTTAATTTTTTCTTTCTATCTGCTGTTATTTCTCGCTGCCATGCTTTCCCTTTTCTTTCCCTCTATTTTTTCTTCCTTTCAATCTTCCATGGCTTTCCCAGTGGCTTTCCATAGACGTCATTTTAGCGGCAATGTACAGAGGTCGATAGGACTACGTCACGAAATCTTGTAACCCGATAACAATCGATGGATGGTCGTTCTTTTCCAGCTTTCTGGACTAAAATCTGTCACCACCCTCCCCTCCCTAGCCTCACAAGACTACCTGACTTGTACCCAGATCTCTTTTTTCTGACGCAGCTCGGAGGAAGTCAAAATGGCCGCCTTGACTTCGACTCAGTTGTTGTTGGCACTTGGAATGCTTATTTCAGGATCTATAAACACTCTGTCAAAGAAAGCACAAAACGACTGCTCGTAAGTGTTGTTTGGGTTGCTGTAAATGAAGCATTGCTGTTGTTTGTGTACACGATTTTTGGTCGACCGCGAATCGAAATAAGCTTATTCAAAAAAATATTTTAGTTTTAAAACTAACTTATATTTGATTCTTGGCTTCAATTATTAGTTGCAGCGTAGTTTTAAATGTTTAAAAGGGTTCAAACGTGAGTGATTTACAAGCTTTTTATTTATTCTTTAAACATACCGCGGTAAGTGGTAAGGTTTTGATATACAAACTCGTGACTTCCGTGACAAAATATGGAACACGTGACTGTGTATGTGGATAAAGTATAAATATGCATTGTATGTACTCTCTTTACACTGAAATCCCATCAAGCGAACCTAATTTATAATAAGTTAAAGTATGGACTTTTAAATAAATGAAAATATAAATTTTGTTTCATATTTCCACTTATCTAATGAATGAAATGGAATATGAAATTATGAGACTCAATATGAACAAATGATTTTTTTTTTGCACAAGTAATTAAGAAATTGCAGATGGCAAAATCTACGACGGCGATTGCAACCTGAAGTGCAAATAAATTCAGTTTGAGGTTTCATACGTTAATATAGTTGGTATTCCCTGTGGATGAAGTAACCTCACAGACAAATTAAGGCTTGGACTAAATCTCTAATGTACGATACCCTGAGCAGAAGTTATCTACACTTCCGGTTGACATTGCCGTCATAGATTTTGGAAATCTTAAACTCCCTATTGACACACACTTGACGCCATAAAATGTTCAAAACCCAAGTGGAATCGTGACATCGTGGTGCCAGGCCATGCTGGGGTTTCCAGGGATCATGCGGATCAGGGATCACCATATCTCTCAACATGTACATGGAGCTTAAACCAAAGTATAGAACACTCTCCCCTCCACTTCTGGTCCCAGTTGCACGAAAGGTGAATAGCGCTATCCACTGGATAAGTCCTATCCAACGGATAAAATTTATTGGATAACTGCATCAGTTTTATCCGTTGGATTATAAGACTTATCCGGTGGATAGCGCTATTCAGCTTTCGTGCAACTGGGGCCTGGGTGTTAAGGGCATTAATGCCAAAAATCAGTTGTTGATAAAATTGTTATTTACGTACAATGCATACATGTACATATAGGTCCAAGGGACTGAAAGATGAACATGGCAATGAAGTCCACAAGTTTGACCATCCATGGTTTCAGACAGGTCTAATGTTTATTGGTAAGAATAGCATAGATCTTGTAACTGAGTGATTTGATTAGCAGAGCAGTATGCAGTCAAACATCTTGCAAGTCTACACTTCAAATGTCCACTGTGACCAAAATCCAAGTTCTCCTCTTGAATTCAAAGAGCCTAAAAGAGAATATACATTATGATCACGGATCTTATTGCATATATATATAGACCTCTTTCATTCTGAAATGCGTCATTGTTGGTAATGAGTGCTTTTTCTAACAACATTTTTTAAACATTTTTGAGCAATTAAATCAGTGAGCATTATTCCCTGGAGCCTCACTCTGAAACTATTGTATGTGACATATGCTGAAAGTCGACTATTGTATGTTATAATGTAATCATAGCTTATTTTCATCAGGGGAAACATTGTGTCTGATTAGCTTGTATTTTCACAGAAGAAAAGAAAGAAAGAAATTTAAACAGGTGTGATTTTATTCTTTAACATTAATTTTTGGAATTTTTTGGAAATGAAATATTTTTGTATTTGGTGGAAAGTTTATTACCTTCCATTCATTCATCCATTCATCCATTCATCCATTCATCCATCCATTCATCCATTCATCCATTCATCCATTCATCCATTCATCCATTCATCCATCCATCCATTCATCCATTCATCCATTCATCCATCCATTCATCCATTCATTCATTCATCCATTCATTCATCCATCCATTCATCCATCCATTCATCTACCCACACATTCTTCCATCAATTCAATTCATTCCTTCATTCACTCCTTCATCCATTCATCCATCCATCCATTCATCTACCCACACATTCATCCATCAATTTATCCCTTCATTCATTCATTCCTTCAGTCAGTCAGTCATGTATCCAACCACCATACATTTAATCCACCAGTCCATTGGTTGATAATTGACTTCAATCTATTTATCTTCTATTCATTTTTTCTGTGTATTGTTTAATTATTGCTTGTTTTTGTAATCAGAACTTAATGAATGTTAATCAAGATGACAGTGGAGAAGTGTCTGCTGAATTAAGTCAACAACCAAGGTATACAAACTTGTACATGTATGACTATAGTAGAAGGGCCATAAGTTTTTCAGCTCAAGCTGTTATATGTTTTTTCCCTTGTAAAATAAAGTTTATTATTATTATTATTATTATTATTATTATTATAGTAGAGAGGGAAATCTTTCATGTACTGCACTAAAATATGAAAGTCCTCACCAGAATCCAAACCCTGAAACTTCACTGTTGTCATTTTGTTTACCGCATCCATAGCTCCATTTCGAGGGATGGTGATCGATTGGATCCTGAGATTTGCTTGTAGCTGGACAGCAGTATTTTACCCAGACCAAAAGTCCAGATTTTCCCCAATATTTGTGTAGCTACACTATCTACATGTATTTACATATACATACATACATTACATAGTTTACATATTTTGTGGACTTATTCTTTATGTACAATGTGTTTTATCCTTGTAGAGTATTTCAGTGGATTTTTGTTTTCCCCACAGTCTGCGATTTGTTTGGAACAACTTTAGGAGGTGATTAAAAAGCTTGCAACATTGCTAATGCTACTCATGGGGGAGGGTGGGGAGGGTGTACTCATTGTAAGCTTGGATGGTGTAAATGATTTTTGTGGATTCATATTGGATATAAATTTGGAGGGGAGCTGTGGATAGTTTCTTAGGCGTGACCAGAGGGGTAGCTTTGGTAAGGTCCACTTTTTGAGGGGGTATAATTTTGGCATGTCGGGGGGGGGGGGGGGGGAGGAGGGTGAGGAGGGAGGGGGGGGGGGGGAGATATTAAATTTTGGCTTCAGTGGCACCTACCCCCTATCATTGTTATTCTCAAGTCCCCCCTGGAAGTAGGTGACAACTACTGGCCTAGTAGTCCATGCATGGTCAGGAAAGTTCATAAAAGTTTCAACGATTTAATATTAGATGCGTATATTTATCAATATTTAGAGACATTTGTGTGACTGAATAATAATAATAATAATATTATTATTATTATTATTATTACTGAATATGAATTCAAACCTTTTTGTCATTATTAGGAATTGGTTTACTTTATGTCAATGCCTCTGTGTGGCAGATGCTAAGAGGGTCAATCATTATTTTTACTGGAATACTGTCTGTGAGTATAAATAATAGTACTGTTTATCCAAACTCTTTTTTTCCAGTATTGGATATACTATAGACCAATTCGGCTAACGCAATGTTTACATTCTTTACCCCAATTCAAAACCTTTGGGAATAAGAGCTTTTTGTTCCAAACATTTCCATGTCAATGCTCTATTGAAATCGAAATACAACAGACAAAGAATCGTATTCCCAAAAGATCTGAATTGGGTCCAACATTGCGTTAGCCAATTTGGTCTATGTACAGTTGTACAGTACTAGTGGTGGCTAATCACGATGATGCAAAATGCAAGACTGTAAGCCATTTCTTTTAGCCTGAAACTTTGGCTGTAAAACGACACTTTGACATTAGCATGATAGAATTTGAAAATCCAAGATGCATAAAGAAATTGAGATGTTGAGATCTGGATAAATTTTGACCACATGACATTTAGCCACAATGCAAACCAGAATACAGTGCATACAGTATGTTGAGGATCAAACATTTATCACTGGTTTAAATGTTTTAGGGCATTGCTTTACTGTCATATTATAACCTACACATGTACATGTACATGTACATCCTTTTAGTTTAAGAAACTCCACTGATAAGAGTTAATGGAAGTAGACTTTACACGTCTCTCCCATTTTCGTCTCACTCACCTCGCTTCTTTTCGTCTCCACATTCTCTAGTTGCCTGATCAGCGACTCGATCAAACTTCAACTCTTCTTGGCGGAGTTTCGCGAAAAAGTAGTGATTGTCTTGCAGTCTAAGCATACACATGTATGGGTGTCGATTGGTTCCCGCACAAAGTCAGAGTCTTGCAAATTTTTGGTCAAATTTCGCGGGTCTCAAAGTCTTGTTTTTTCGCAAAAAGCCGTCTCAGAGTCAATGGAAATTGATGAAAAAGCATCTCGGGCTTGCAAAAAAATGCCTTGTCTCGGAGTCTCGCAAAGTCTCGCCTTGACCATTCGATACCCCTACATGTAGCTGTTTTCATTCCTGAGAATAAATATCCAGTTATTAATTCAGTTTTGTGTTGTTATTTTTTCTTAGAAAATATTCCTCAAGAGAAAGTTATGGCCAATTCACTGGATTGGCATGATTGTTACCATGGTAATATACTGTATACAAATAATCCTTCCCTTTCCCTTTCACACTCTTAGCCAGGTGGGGTTCGTGCAAAAACAATGACTACTACAAGTTACCTTTGATCAAAATCTAAATTCCCATTGAAGTTATTTTAATTTCAAAGGAGAACTTGGGTTTTGATCACAAGTTACTTAGTTCGATTGACCATATTCCAGAATGGGAATACACGGAATAACATCCCTAAGTCGCTGTCACACAGCTACTGTCCACTGTAAAATGAAACGATTCCTTGTTGTATCATAATAAAGTTACAAGGAACAGTTTGGAATTTTAAATGTGCTGAAATAAAAGCATCCAAGTGTTGTTTATTCCGTGTATTCCTATTCTGGAATAGAGTCAATCGAACGCACCCTTACACTGTTGTGGCACGGAAAGGGAAAACAGTTTATAATGCTTTGTAGTCGTAAGATATCCGATGTCTAATGAGACAAAGCCGAGCCCTTGATGAAGATTGTATCTTGGTAATTTACTGATCATTTACTGAAGTACATACTTCACAATCGTTCAGTTTGGTTTAGTTCTTGTTGGATTATCAAGTGTTCTCAGAGACAACCATCAGGGATCCACTAAAGCACAAGTTTTTTTAGGTACAATGTAATGAATGAGTGCTAAATAAATGATGATGGTGGTGATATGATTCCATTGTGCAAGGATTTGTCTAATAATTAAACCTTCATTATAATACCAAATGGTAATGATGATGATGATGGCGATAATGATGATGATGATAATGATGATGGTGATAATGATGATGTCAGATGATGATTATGGAGGTACTTTACCTCGATCTTGATTTACCAGTACATTTCACCCTGCATCATTTAATTTATTATTATTATTATTATTATTATTAATACCAAAAAGTGTCAATAAAACAATCATTTGAATAGGTTTCACAGGTTCAGTAACTGAATAGCAATAAATAATGTGCTTTTTCTTTTACCATGTACTGTATTTAAGCCGGCATTACAGCTGGAACCAAGTATTGGGTTTGGATCTGGCTGTAACGCAGGCTATGTACTTTATGACCAGGTATTGCTTTAATCTTGGCTGGACAGAGCGTCAGTGCCACACAGATGATTGTAGAAGAATTGTTCCTCAAGAGAAGAAATTATCATCCTCTACAGGTCAGTTCTTGTATCAATGATGAAGTGAATGGTGTTTTTTTTAAGCCAAGGAGGTCAGCTACCAAATAAGGTGCCCTTTTTGCAAAAGATAAACTTTAACTTTTAGTGTTGAAAGAAAAGACTTAGACTGCAAAACAGCCCCTACTTCTTCGTGACACTCTGTTGAGAAGAGTTGAAGTTCGATCGAGTAACTCTTCTCAACGGAGTTTCGCGAAGAAGTAGGGGCTGTTTTGCAGTCTAGAAAAGACTGTCAAAACATGTTGTATGTAGAATTTGCATGGCCTCTTATTGTCAGCACGTTTTCTGCAGTACAGGAAACCTGAACAAGAATTTTCGTTTGTTTGGTTGCTGTTCAAGGTTTTTGCTGTCTTTCACTGTACATGCAGTAGTTACAGGAAAGGCTTTCAAGAATTTGATGTTACATCCTGAAGCTATATATGCATCAGACTAAACGTGATTATGTATCTCTGTGAGATAGGTTGTTGGAATGGAAGGCATCTTTGGAGTCGTCTTCATGAGCTGTGTAAGTGTTTCTTTATTGTAAATAATGTTATAATAATGTTGCAAGTATATATGTCATGTATGTTGGATTCAAATGTAGTTTTTAAGAGCGACAAAAGCGTAAGTGCAAGCACAACAAGCACAAGCATTGTATTGCTATGAAAATATTCCTGATGCACACATAAACACATTAGGATCTAGTTTATTATCATTAATAATAATAATAATAATGGGTTATTGAACAATATATCCACAGAGTGCATGGCTCTTCACTTGTATATATAATATTCATTTCTAGCTTGTCAGCTTGTGCTTATGCTTATACATGCATCGCTAGTTAAAACTAGGTTTAATTGATCATAAGTTGAGATATGAAAAGTTTTAGTAGCTATTAATATGCATCCCTGGTTATTTATGTAACAGTTAGTCCTACCAGTGCTATACTACATTCCTGGGGATCAGAACCATCACAGCTATGAGAACAGCCTTGATGCGCTTTTGATGATGAAGAACGACACCAAACTGTTAATCATGTCAGGTGTGGAAACTATAGATGTGTTGATTAGCCAAAGTGAATTTCGCTTCTAGATTTTCACTGATCCGTCATTAAACTTGCTGGTGATCCTTCCTCCCCTTCTCTCCTCTCCCCTCATCCTGGCCCCACTGAGTTTGCAAATTCCCTGGCCCCACTGAGTTTGCAAACTTCCTGGCCTCACTGAGTTTGCAAACTTCCTGGCCCCACTGAGTTTGCAAACTTCCTGGCCCCACTGAGTTTGCAAACTTCCTGGCCCCACTGAGTTTGCAAACTTCCTGGCCCCACTGAGTTTGCAAACTTCCTGGCCCCACTGAGTGTGCAAACTTCCTGGCCCCACTGAGTTTGCAAACTTCCTGGCCCCACTGAGTTTGTAAACCCCACTGAGTTTGCAAAACTTCCTGGCCCCACTGAGTGTGCAAACTTCCTGGCCCCACTGAGTGTGCAAACTTCCTGGCCCTACTGAGTTATAGCAGTGGTAATGGCAGTAGCAATTATAAAGTAAAACTGATGTATTTTTTCTCGTTTTGCAGTTTTGTATATATGTTCTATTTCGTTTTACAATTTCTTTGGACTATCAGTGACAAAGTCATTAACAGGTAAGGCCATTTTGTATCTGATATATATGAATACAGCTATTTCAAAAAATGTTGAATACTGCATACTGCATTCGTTACAGCGATAGAAATATAAAGACTACGAGATGCGCGCGCGTAATCTAAGAGCCCGGACACGGTGCAACTTTTCTTGCAACGTTGCGCAACGTTGCAAGAAAAGTTGCACCATATGCGCGCAACAGTCTTTTCATCTGGACAACCTTTTTGAGAATGACTGTATAAACTACTCAGGACTGGATTCTAAACGACGTTTTTATTTCCTTTCCAGCGGTTCACAGAACATTAATAGACGCTTGCAGAACCATTGTTGTGTGGCTTGTCGACCTTTTTGTGTACTATGTCTTTCATGAGGTAATTTATCGAAATATAAACGCATTTTACTTGAAACGTAAACAAACCAACAGCTTTACAGAAAAAGATGGTGGATTGTACATTTGACCATAATCCTTTGCGCGCAGAAGCTACTATGCCCCGTGTAGAAATTGAACCCCAGAACAGAGTGTTGAAAACGATAAAATTTGTAACGGAAAATATTTATGGCCTCTGCTTCCACTATACTGTTGTTAGTAGCATAAATGTACCTTCTTCTTGTAGAAAACAAACGGACAATCAAAATTACACATGATTCCTTTCAGTCTTGTCACGTAAGCTTGCGTGCTTTGGTTCCCGCATAATGAATGACCGGTTTGCCGTATTTTTCAACTCGCTCGCTCCGCGTCAATATTGCTTGGATTTTATTGTGCTTAACATAAATACTATTTCAACTATTCTGCCTTTGGACGGTGTATTCAAAATTATCATTGTAAGCCGCGTTTGTAAATGCCAGCTGATATTCAAACGACACTATTTTCACTAAAACTGCTGCCAAGCGTTCTGATTCCTAATGTTCTGACCACAGGGAGCCCAAGCATAAATTCAGTAAATAAAATTCGAAATAAAGTATTTTTTTCCGCTATACACCTTTGTTGTCTGTTAACTTAACCTTCCTGGTGAAAAAAATACTTTATTTCGAATTTTATTTTTTACTGAATTTATGCTTGGGCTCCCTGTGGTTCTGACGAGGTAAGAAGGAAATTGATCGAGCCGAAATCACCAGTTCATATTTTTGTTGTCAATATTTGTCCAGACCTGTCAGTTGTTACGTGATTTCGGCTCGAACAGTGATGATAATTTTGAATACACCGTCCAAATACAAGCACTATTGACGCGGAGCGAGCGAGTTAATAAATACGGCAAATCGGTCATTAATTTTGCGGGAGCCACCTTTAAGCGACAACGTTTATATGCCACAGCTTTACCGAGTAATAATAAATACAAATGACAACAGCTGTCACACAGTTTGTAAATCTGATCACTTCTCATTTGGGTTCGCAAAGGATTGTGGTTAAATTTACAGCCGCCATCTTGTTTTCATTACTGTACTGAGATGACCGAGATAGGTATTTGTAGGAAAGCGTCTTACTGTTGTTAAAATTATTCCTAAAGTGTCTTCGTTTTGTTTTAATTCACTTGTGTCCGTGTTGATAGGGTTTTGGTGAAACCTGGGACAAAAAATATGGCATATTTCAAGGTGAGAACTCTTGATCTGTATGTATGAACTTGTTGCGAGTTTCTTTGCTTAGTCGAGCAAATCTACGGTATTTTTCTATCTTTTTACGATCGTTGAGTACAGAAAAAAATCATACTACGAATATTTTGTAAACAAAGCCGGCGGATTTGCCCGAAATTGCCTCGCTTCCGTGTTAATCCACAGGGTACCCAGAAATACGTCATTAACCGCGAAATGGGCCATTGGTACTACAGCGCATTATCTAGCCAACTACAGCAAGACCGCTAAAACAAACGGCATCAAATAAACAAACCAACAAGCAAACAGACAGGTAAACAGACAAGCAAACAAACAAATAAACCAACAGCAAAAAATAAACCAACAAATTTAAAAACCAACAAATAAACAAACCAACAAACAAACCAACAAGCAAACAAACAATATTGCCTAGTACTTCGCATGGATTCTATCATCCATGATTCTCGGAATCAAGTACTGAATAAACAGGGCTCCTCGCTAAAAGACTCTTCTTATAGCTTCAGTCACATAATGACACATTACTGTTGTGCCTCATATTTTGAATGTTTAAAGCCACTTATTAAATTGACTCATGATTTCCATCCACAGTTGATGGGTTCCTTTTCCTTCTGCTTGGCACAGCTCTTTACAACGAGCTTTTAATTATTCCACCGTTAATGCCCAAGCCCGACCCGCCACTACAGGTGAGCATACGGGACCTTGCGATCCCAAATTGGTTTGTTTATTTCCCTTTTGTTTTTAATATTCTGTGACTTGGTGTTTGTTTTCGTATGAGTGGGAACCCTGTGGTACCGTGACACTCAAATGGCTTCCTTTATGAACCAATCAAAAAGCGTGCAGATGCATATCATCCAATCAAACTCTTTCAATACGGCACAGCACGGTACCGTGACTTTCCCACTCATACGAAAACGACTCCATAGAGGGTTTGAATTGAATTCTTTCTCATGTAAAATGATTTTATTGTTCCTGCCCCCTGTCATGGCTGCCCTCTATTTGTAGTGTGCACAAACAGTTGCGTACGCTGACTGTATAATATATAATTTGGCATATACCGTACTCTATTGTATTTACAACCACATCGTTGAAGTGCAATCTTCAATAAGTCTTGTCTGATTGAAAATAGCCGCACGTCAATCAGACAACATGGGCGTGTCCAGACTTTAACCAATCATAGCAAAGCTAGTTTGATTGTCTGATTGGAAATAGCCGCACGTCAATCAGACAACATGGGCGTGTCTAGACTTTAACCAATCATAGCAAAGCTAGTTTGATTGTCTGATTGGAAATAGCCGCACGTCAATCAGACGACATGGGCGTGTCTAGACTTTAACCAATCATGGCAAAGCTAGTTTGATTGTCTGATTGGAAATAGCCGCACGTCAATCAGACAACATGGGCGTGTGCAGACTTTAGCCAATCATAACAAAGCTAGTTTGATTGTCTGATTGGACAATAGTCGGACGTCAATCAAACAACATGGGCGTGTGTAGACTTTAACCAATCATAGCAAAGCTAATTTGATTGATGGCCGTCTAGACAGGAGTTTGTCTGAAAGTGTTGTTATTTTCGTGTTCGCACTTCAACGATTGTGATGATGGTAAAATAACACAGTGTAATTAAAAGCATTGTCATTTGCGTACAGGTCCAAGCCTCTGATGATCCAGACAATGAGAGCCCAGGCTTAGGGGAGAATGAACCATTACTCAAAGGACGTGACCAATCAGGACCTTACACTGCAATCGTTTAATCACGTGCGCTCGATTTTGGACCAATCAGGATCTTACACTGCTGTCGTTTAATCACGTGCGCTCTCTTTTGGACCAATCAGGATCTTACACTGCTGTCGTTTAATCACGTGCGCACGATTTTGGACCAATCAGGATCTTATAGCATGGATAAATAAATTACGTACAGGGGAGCCGGAGGGCCTTAATAGAGTGGATCCCTGTGCACTACGCACAGGGATCCCAACTTAGATCTGGGTGTTCGCTGACACGCAATCTTAGTCAACTAATATTGTATCACTGACGAGGGCTGTGAAGCCGAAAGGCCTTTGATATCATAAAGAACAACGTAGCTGTATGGCGTGTTTCATTGTCTTCATATATATTATAGGATCTTATACTGCTGTCGTTTAATCACGTGCGCACGATTTTGGACCAATCAGGATCTTGCTGTCGTTTAATCACGTGCGCACGATTTTGGACCAATCAGGATCTTATACTGCTAAAACAATGGTAAACAAAATTATTTAAAGTGTCAATTGTATTGTATTTAAAAATACAATTGACACTTTAAATAATTTTGTTTACCATTTTATCTAAAAAGTAAGTGTCACGCATCTCAATCAAGAACTTCTAGTTCATTTTCTTACACTGCTGTCGTTTAATCACGTGCGCACGATTTTGGACCAATTAGGATCTTATACTGCTGTCGTTTAATCACGTGCGCACGATTTTGGACCAATCAGGATCTTATACTGCTGTCGTTTAATCACGTACGCTCGATTTTGGACCAATCAGGATCTTATACTGCTGTCGTTTAATCACGTGTGCACGATTTTGGACATTTCAGGACCTTAAACTGCTGTCGTTTAAATCACGTACGCTCGATTTTGGACCAATCAGGATCTTACACTGCTGTCGTGTAATCACGTGCGCTCGATTTTGGACCTAAATTGTAGCCAAAAATTACAATTTTTAATAATTTATATATTATCTACTAATAAAGAAAATGATTATATCTTGTGTGTGTTGTGACTGCTCTGCGATTTTAAATCTGTCATTTTAAATCGCCGCATATCTTTCAGACGAGTTCATTGCTGCGTACTAAAATTGTGTGTTCACTTTTGAAAGCAGTTTTTTTCATTCAGCGAATTGATAGACTTATCCTAGACTGATCAAAACGACTTTTGCACCAGTTATCGGGCAAAGATGGAAATTTAGAATAATGTCAATTTCAGCTCGATAGAGGTTTCCTTGGCAACGATAAACAAAGATCGTTGAAATCGTTTTTTCTAAAATATCTCAAGATTTCGATGAGCGCTCTAGATAGACTAGCGACTATATGCGTGATAAACTACATTTTAAGGCAAAGTAGCTGAGACAGAATTCAAACATTTTGATCAGCGATTTTGAATAACTCGCATAATCATTCTTTATGTTGGGCTGCCTGTGCGCGCGCCTCATTTATTCAACATACATACATACATACATAAACTTTATTCAACCTACAATATTATTCAATATTATATTATTTAACTTCGTTATGAAACGGTTGGACCAAAGATTCTAAGAAAGTGCATGATAGTCAGTTAAATTTCTCTGTTATATTGCTAAGTAGGTGGCAAAGAGTTTCAGAGCAACAACCAGAAGGTGGTAGGTACTTCATATATGGTACAATATGGTGGACCATAGTACATTGTCTATATACAATAATCCGTATTTTTAAGTATATTCTTAATGTTTTGCGTACTATGAGATGTTAAAATACGATATAAATATGATAGAACGACGCATACATAATAAAAATGTACCATTTGAGAGAACGAGGCATAACTAATAAAAATGTACCATATATGAAGTACCTAGGCAGAAGGTTTCTGGGACCACTGACTTAGTAATGTAATTGAAGCCATAACTCAAGACACTTCTAATATCTAGTATGTACAGCCACTATAGCGATAAAGGCCCGTTTACTCAACGAGAAAAGACCGTAAACTGACACAACATAAAGCTGGGTCACTTGCACTAAGAAGTCACGTGACCCTGACCCCCCTAAATCGAACAGCAATGTCAAAATGAACTCCAGAAATGAAAAGAGCAGCTCGGAATTAGTAAAAGGGCGAAGTTTCAGCTTCTTATATTAATGTCTCGGACACCGAGGAGAAATGACATTAAAAAAATAGGATTCGTATAGGAAAATGTGCTGGATAAGCATTACTAATGCTTTTAAAAAGCTCTAATCGATTTTATTTTTAATGTCATTTCTCCTGTGTCAGACATTATGAGCTGAAACTTCGCCCTTTTACTAATTTCGAGCTGCTCTTTTCATTTCTGGAGTTCATTTTGACACTGCTGTTCGATTTAAGGTATCAGGGTACCCCAAACGACCATCATGCACGCAACACGCTCTAGCGCGTACTCGCTACGTTAAAACCTTTATAAAGTATACATTTTCTGAAAGCTGAATAAATGCAGAATTCAATAAAACAATTAGTTTTTAGAACAAAAACAGTATATTTGAAATAGGTAAAAAAGTTCAGATTTTGACATCACTATCATCGCAGAGGTCCCATACAGCCGCAATTTATCGGAAATCCTCGACTAATACCTTTATAAGCTCATGAGATATATAGCTTACAAAAAAGGTGTCTCCGTTTATCGATAAATTAACCTGTTGCATTTTTATACGGTGCTAAACTTCGAGCTCTGCAAAAACTGGGAAACACTTTACAAAACAAGTTATAACTTTCGAAGGAAATTGAATATTAAAATTCGGAGACACATATTTTAAGAATATTTATCTGAAAAAGCGTCTACCAAATTTCAGCTAAATCGGATAAAATTCATTTGACCCGGAACTCGGGTGTTTCTTGGTGCTACAGTCTGCATTGTATTCTTGGTTAGGTTTCTTTGTATGCAGGGTATTTAATTGTTTTGGTTCAAGTTCATTCTTCTCGTTCTTTGTGTTCATTGTCTAACGTCATCTGGTGTTCTGCAACACCAAGAAACCTCCCGGAACTCAAAATGTGCGCTTGATTCATGGCTATTTTGTTTCCGAAATAAAAGGCAAAAGAGTTTTCAAGTCAAGTGGCGCCTTTGTTTACACAAGCGTGGATAATCCACCACGTGCACAAATATGTGATCCAATACCTGATGACATATGAATGGCATTCATAAGTAGATCGCCTTACAGTACGTAGCGTTCGTAACACAACGAGGCAGGAAAACAAAGTTACTGTACGTTGGCGGAAAATTCGAGCACTTTGACCGTGTGTGGTTTAGCATCGTTATTCAAGGATGTTTTGAGTGAGCAGTTACGATTTTTGGATACTCTATTCGCATCTGAATCTTTGTGGGAAGTCTGTTGTATATCTTTTTGCATCAAATGAAATCCAAAATTCGTTTTTTGATTCTAACTTTTTAGGAAAAAAATATTTTTAGATTCTATTTTTGTGGCTACTGCGCTTGTGCAGCTAGCCACTATTGCCATCGTCTGAGTTTTCCGAAAGTAAGTAAGTAAGTAACAACTCAAGTATGTTAAGGCCTGGTTCAAGCCCAAAAACGAGAAAAAAATGTAAAAAATTATAATGTCACTTCCTTTTTACCAAACATTACGAAACTTAGCACAGCCATAGAGTTCGACATCCTTAATTGATTGAAGTAAACAAAATACCCAAAAAGCTGAACACGTGATTAACCACGTGACAACAGTCTTTGAAAATTTACTTTAAAATGCGGTCGCGGTTTTAAGAACAGTGTAAAAACAAACAATTGCATATGTTGTCAATGCTAGTGCTCTACACAACTGCGTTTGGAAAACTTGTCTCTGATTTCTCTTAAGAGAGATATTTACGAAAATAGGTCACGTGACCATTTAGCCAGAATACGTTTTCTCAATTTTCTCGATAACTAAAATTATGGGACAGGTTTTCCAAACGCTATCTTTTTTCATTAGTTGTCCTTAATGTTGTAGCATAAAAACTATTTCAGCATATCTTAAACTCGCGACCGCATATTTAAAAAACGAAATTTCACATGCCCAGGTCACGTGACCACTTGACGTCAGTATTTTTATGACTAAATCATCAAACATCTTGAATATAATCTTATGCTTAAATATCAATGCCATAGAAATGAATCGTGGGGAATACTAAAAATAAACGTAATTTTGAGTGATGGCTTCATGAACCAGGCCTTAACATACTTGAGAATAGATAAACTTCGGAACCAATCACTACCCAAGTAGAGAAATCTCGCCGATAGATAAACTTCGGAACCAATCACCACCCGAGTAAAGAAATCGCCCTATCACTTCGTATTGAATGAATGAATGAATGAACTTTATTTAGACACGGAATCAAAATCACTAAAATTAAAAAATTAATTACAAAGTGCTCTCCCTTTGAGCCGTGTAAAAAGATAATTCTAACTAATTATTGCTGCGAGCGTAGCGAGCAGCGAACTAATCTTGACGGAGTTCCTGTGTCATGTGTGGTCGTGTGGGATCTGGGCACTTATGTGGATGAGTTGCGAGTCTCGACTGAGATTTCACGGAGTTTGTGGAGATGATTTTTGTGAGCCACGGTACTTCCGATCAGCGCACTCACACCACGTATTGAACCTCGTGTCTTCTGTTACTACAACCCGAGACAGGATATATAGGGACAAAGGGTACCCAATGGTCAATATCGTCACAAACTTTACTTTGGGCTTCCCTTCCCCTCCCCCCTTCCCCCACGAACAATGTTGGTGTCCACGGCTGCATGTCAACTTCCAAAGTGTTCCGGGAGAATCAACATTGTTCGTGGGGGTGAGGGGGAGGGAGGGGGAGGGGATGAATTTCAAGTCCCTATCAGTCACAGTTGAAACATTGGGTAAAATGTAAAGGTGTCCCAATGAACTTGTCTCAGGTTGTAGCCTGGTTGGAGTATCGTTTATTTTTCGCTGATTCAAGCCAGGAAAGTGTTCGTTTTCTACAAATCCATGATGTCAAATGCAACTTTATTCATTGCTGGAAGCATTCATCCGGGTCATGAACAATTTAGTGACATTTCAAGGGGAAGACAATGTTCTTTTATGAGTTTTCGAGCGCTGTTGTGTGCTCAGTCACGTCCAGTTCCACATGCAATGAAGTACTTAAGCTTAAGTTACTTCTACAGTCGATCCTGAGAGTTGACCGAAGGAGACAGCATGTACTTGAATGCTTTTGAAAGACACAGTTAGTATCCCAGATGCTGTCGCTGACCTATCTACCTGATCGAGCTCGTTGGTCTTCGTCAAACCAATCCGGCCCATATTGCCATTGGCATTGAGGCAAATGTCATAATATAAGGTCCCGTGGGAATTTCGTGCTGAAAGCAAGCCACCGGTCTAGAAGTGTTCATTGGGGTCTAGTAAACATGAAAAGTTTTGATGGCAACTTTGTAACTTGCTAAAACGGGATTTATAGGATTTCGAAATTATGACGTATATAGACCAGCATGGAAACGAGGCTGGAGTATGAAAATCCTTATAACTTACATAAACGTGCACCATTGCTTACCAAACTCGGCTACATTATAAAAACAGATGCTCTCTTATTGTTTCTGGCAGTTTGTGCGGGAAATATTGATCACGTGACCACCCAAGCATGGAAACGAGGCTGGAATATAAAGCTGCTTATAACCTCAATAAACACTGTACCATTGCTCACCAAACTTGGCTAAATAACAAACATTGATGCCCTTAATTGTTTTTGACAGTTTATATGGGAAATAGTGGTCACGTGACATCGTAGGCATGGAAACGAGGCTGCTAAAAATAATTCCTCTAGGTCACGCAAATGCCAGTATATATGAAAAGGTTATACCAAAATGGTAATTGTCAAGTGATCACATAAGCATTGAAACAAGCTGGAGCAAGGAGGTCTCCTGGGACATATTTTTGATTATTAAAATGTCAAATTATTATCTAGAAAATATTGAAAAGGACGGAGGCAAGTGACAACCATCCATTCTTGATAGACATGTCGTTTATTTCACCAATTGTTATCTACAAGTCAGGGGCGTAGCGTGCATATACGTGCGTACAATTTAAAATCCTTAAAATATAAATATTATAAGAAACATAAAAATATTTAAAAAATATGAAATCTAAGACAAAATCTTAACAGCTGAATCAGTTTAAACTTCCTGGAAACTACTCACAGAAGGCAGGAAAATGCTATTTTGGAGACCCTATACCTCAAAATTTTTCGGGGAGCATGCCCCCGCATCCCCCTACGAGCTCGCGCCTTCGCCGCTCGTCAGATTGTGTCCCCAATACATTTCCCCTTGCAGTCAGTCATTGTAGGCATGTATAATGATAATTGTAGTTAGTGCAGTCTCAAACAAAATAAATACCAAAAAACTGGCTTCGCCTCGGGTTGTTATATCGCTATTAGCGATATATATAACGGTAGCGGTATACAGTAACCCGTTTACATAAATCCTTTACATAACCTTTACATAAATCCTTTACTGACATCCTTTACATAAATCCTTTACATGACCTATACATAAATCATTTACACAGCCTTTACATGAATCCTTTATATAACCTTTACATCAATCCCCCCAAAAAGCTGAGTGATAAATGCATTTTACTATGTATTTATGTAGCGAGCAAGTCCGCTGGAAAACGAAGACAATGGTATTTCCAAGGCTCTTGATTCACTAAATTTTCAGGGGGGCATGCCCCCTCAACCCCCTAGATGCTCACGCCTTCGGCGATCGTTGCTATGTGCGTACATTGGGAAAAAAGCACGCTACGCCCCTGCAAGTTGAGGACGTGTCTCTTGAAGAAGACCCACTGTGGAAATCCACGGCCTTCTATAAAACTCCTGAAAACTTTTACTGTTGATCGAATCGGGGTGTTGTTCTCGACCGAGATCAGTTACTAAGGGCGCTAAGAATGGCATCATCGGCTTCCTGAAACACCTTGCAACAACACTCCTCCCCCTTTCTCGAAAAACTACCCGTGTTATCAGCACCTGTGATAACCTGAAATGTGGACAGGGCTAAAAGCTTCAACGATTGGATGTAAATTAATGGATCGATGATTTGCGACCCTTCCTTCTTAGGCAGAAAGGTGGTGAACTCTGCTTTGGTCTTCGTGTGTGAGCCGCTTAGACTAGTTTCTTTCATTTCACTTAATTGCTAATATGGGTTGATGTAATAATTATATAATACACAGGCTATTCGGATCTTTGTCGTATATGGTCGTCTTCGTATGAACCTCTTCGTTATCACTCTGAAGATGGCCCATATCTTTGTGCGTCGCTTCACACTCTCTTCCCCATGCCACAACAATCTGCCTTCCACTAGCCTCAGCACGTTGCTTTACCTTCTTAGCCGGAGTGCTCTCATGCACATTTTGGAGAAGCTCAATAGAGTTCAGCAGTGGCGTTACTTCTGACAGTCCCTATGTGCAAGTCAAGGTCTCCATAGTGGATGGAATGAATGGCTGAAGCCGGTCCAATCATTAGAAAAGCCGGATTGGATCAAGAGTTTCCAGCAGCGACAGTAGCTTGCAGACCACTTTAGCAATCGCTTCTTTATCAAGCTAAAGTATGATGGCTGTCAGGAAATCCAGCGAATCTTCGACAGATACGATGTCCCATCGTCTTAGACTGATCTGAAAACAGATACTCAGCATGCCATCGATGGTGCCACGGACTTGTCCAATCATTCGCCAGACACCAATGTCCTTGTACTGGCAATCAGAAGATATCCAGAGATGTGTGCCAATACCTCATTTGTCAAGTGGAAGGGGCGCAAATCATCCATCCTTTAAGCTACAGCCAATCGTTGAAGCTCTTCGTCCGGCCAAAACAGCCACGTCGCCCGCATGTCACGCTATCGCAGGAGCTGATATAAACACGGGTAGTTTTTCGGGAATGGGAAGGTGGCTTGTTGGAAGGTGATTCAGGAAGCCGCCGATACCATTCTTAGCGCTCTTAGTAATCTCGGTTGAGAACAACACCCCGATGATTCAATCAAAAGTGGAATCGATTGAGAGGTTTGTGTGCCAATTGTATCAACCTGAAAGACCGGCATATCAACTGTGAACGAGCTCAGGTGGTTCCACTTCAGGAAAAAGCTGCCACAGTCCGACAGATTTCCACCAACACAGGCCACACTGCACCAGGCCATGATGCATGCTCATTTCCAGTTGATGGTTTGGAACAAAGATACAGTACCAAATCCAGTGCTGCCATCATCAGGAGATTATGGATGGGTAATGGAAAACAACGAATGTCACTACAACTCTTGTACCAGCACCCGAAGCTACCTGATACAATTTTACTTTACAACTTGTAAAGTGCAGGTGTTCTGAAAGGAGTGATGCTGGTCGAATCGATGTCAGTGCCGCAAAGCTGGGCTTTTCTCTGCACAGATCTGTGTAGCTGTTCTGATGAAAGCGAGTGCAAGAACCAGCAAAGCGAAGACCTTTAATTTGTCAGAGTGAAGAGGAAGACAGCACCGATGACTCAGAGCCTGAGTGAAGAACTAGAACTGTAAATAGTATCGAGTACATAACTGTATATATCTTTTTTGGCTATACGCTCACATGTGTCTGTAAACCCTGTTTGCAAGTGGTCTGTCCAAGTTCATGGATTTTTCTCAGGAGTTTTATAGAAGGCCGTGGATTTCCACAGTGGGTCTTCTTCAAGAGACAGACGTCCTCAACTTGAAGATAACAATTGGTGAAATAAACGACATGTCTATCAAGAGTGGTTGTCATTTGCCTCCGTCCTTTTCAATATTTTCTAGATAATAATTTGACATTTTAATAATCAAAAATATGTCCCAGGAGACCTCCTTGCTCCAGCTTGTTTCAATGCTTCTGTGATCACTTGACACTGATTACCATTTTGGTATAACCTTTTCATACTGGCATTTGCGTGACCTAGAGGAATTATTTTTAGCAGCCTCGTTTCCATGCCTACGATGTCACGTGACCACTATTTCCCATATAAACTGTCAAAAACAATTAAGGGCATCAATGTTTGTTATTTAGCCAAGTTTGGTGAGCAATGTTACAGTGTTTATTGAGGTTATAAGCAGCTTTATATTCCAGCCTCGTTTCCATGCTTGGGTGGTCACGTGACCAATATTTCCCACACAAACTGCCAGAAACAATAAGAGAGCATCTGTTTTTATAATGTAGCTGAGTTTGGTAAGCAATGGTGCACGTTTATGTAAGTTATAAAGATTTTCATACTCCAGCCTCGTTTCCATGCTGGTCTATATACGTCATAATTTCGAAATCCTATAAATCCCGTTTTAGCAAGTTACAAAGTTGCCATCAAAACTTTTCATGTTTACTAGACCCCAATGAACACTTCTAGACCGGTGGCTTGCTTTCAGCACGAAATTCCCGTGCACGGGAGTACACTTGCTCCGGCAGATATTGAATCCATACATATTAGTAGAGTACAAACTATTACAAGCGTGCAACATAAATAGTGCAAAGTATTGCATGCTTTTAGTGCTGGTACATGTCTATAGCTGTCTGTCTATGACCAGATTATTATAGTGTTAGCATTTGTATTAAGCAACACCAAACTCGGGTGGGAATGATAATAAATAGAGACATGGAATGGAACAATGTGACCGGGATGGGAATGAGAATCAATGGGGATGTGGGATGGGAACAATGGGACAAGGGTGGGAATGAGAATCAGTAGATATATGCGAGGGAAATAGGTTTCTTGTAAGCTAGAACACATGACACAGTAATAAAGTTATTATTATACTGCATTTTTATTATTTTATTTTACCACTAATGCACCTTGCTGACAATTAAGGGACAGCCACATATATGCATTGAAAGCTACATTTCACATGTATGCATTGAAAGCTACATTTCACTTTTATGTGTTACCATGTACGGCAGTGCACAACTCGCAGCACTTCACTTTCTACCAGAAACTACTAGTTATAATATATGGAATATAAAGAGGTTACGTATTACCGAGAGCGAGCCGAGAGCGGCGTACGTGCTCAACCGATTACTTGACTGTCTGCATTTCGATCATCATTCATCGAATTTCATCGATGTTTAGTTTCAGAAAATTCACCAATATTATTTATCACAGCTTTCATTCTGTCTTTCTAAACGGTCAGATGAAAGGTTCTGTAAGTGTTATTCAACTTTTAGGCCGATGTATACGTAGCCTGCGAATACAGCCGCTTTTTTTCGATCGCCACAGGGGTTCGACAAAAATAGATTTAGTAGTCTCAAAAGCAATGGTTGGGCTGCCTGTGAATGTGATAGATATATAGCAGTAGCCACATGTACCCCTAAGGGTACCTATTTTTTGGAGATGGTAGATAATATTCAATTTGATTTGATTATCAAAAAAAATCAAAACCGGCCGTGGTTTGAAAGGTTTTTTGGGGTACCCTGATACCTTGGGGGTTGGGGCCATGTGACCTCTTAGTGCAAAACAACTTCACAAGTTTTACTTCAAAAGATCTCTAAAACGTGTAGCTTCTAAACGTTTAGCTGAAAAAATAAACCTTGCAAATATGAAACCTAGAAAGTTATTTATGTCGTCATGTACGTGTACACTATTACTGTCAAAGTTTTGCCAAACAATCATTACTACTGTAATTTCCACAGTCCGTGGTCGGCACTGTACCACATCAGGATGAAACTGCAGGAGTTTGACCACACACGGTAGGACAAACGGATAGGTATTTTAATATTTGTACGATGATGAAAAATTTGTGTGTGCTTCAACGTTGTGTATTTTCTCCTTACCCCACCCCCTGCAAGGGCCTCGCATAATTTATGACGATCCACTCGAGTGACTCAGATTACAAACAAGGTTCGCACTGAACGAGACACTTACGGGGCTTCGTTGCCCAAAATTTGACGAAAATTAACCGGATTTGTCGTAACTAAACCTTACCAGGACCTGACGAAATGCTTTTGCAATACCTAAGGAATGCTAAACTGTTCTACAGAATCAGCATTTTGGCAGAGGTAAGATTTTAGAGCCAAAACGGCAAAAGCAAAAGCCAAATTTATCGATTATGGGTCAATTATTAACTGTGATACAAACAAACAAACGCATCGTCTTTGTGGCTTGTTCGTAGTCTATGAACTACAATACTCTGCCTTCAAATGACGGGACCAGCACTGAAATCCCTTCATGAGCTATCAACCAGAGAGGAATATTTGGAAAGACGTGTCTATAAGATTATAGCTTAGCCCCGGGAGCTTAGCTTCCCGGGTAGCTTCGTATGATTTTTAAAATGCTAAAAGCATTTTGTTGTTCCTGGATGTTGTTCGAGTGCTGATTTAGCTGATAGAACTGACGTTTTAGCAGACATCGTATATTATTTATATATTTTGTAACCTGAGTGGGGAAGGGGTGGGGGAGGGATGGGGAAGGGTTGATAACCGAGCATCCTTCTCCGATTACTGTAAGGATTTTCACAAAATGCTTGTTAATTGTTTGTTATATAGCTTATTATTCATAGTCGTGTTGAGAATGTGGGTTTAAAGACGCTCTTGAATGGGGGTCTCTGTATGGTACAGGCACCACGCATGCGCTCAAGAACTATTGAAAACATCCAACTATGGACATGAAGAGGCAGGTACGACACAGGAAGCTCAATACTTGTGAAATTACATTTATTCATCGTAGGATATACCATAGGCAGCCCAACCATTCCTTTTGAGGCTACTAAATAATGAAATAAAATGATATTTGCATCTTTTTGATGGGTTTCCTGTGGTAGAGCGCGCACATGCGCAATACGTAAGGTTGGGTTCCCTGTGCATAAACATGTGTTATGTTGGGTTACCTGTGCGCGTCCCGCAAGAAGCGCCCGCAGCAATGTACGTACATAGTGAAACATTGTTTCAATATACACATGTACTGTGGGACGCGCGGGATGCACACAGGGATCCCAACATCATACATTTCTATGCACAGGGATCCCAACATCATACATTTCTATGCACAGGGATCCCAACATCATACATTTCTATGCTCAGGGAACCCAACATAATACGTATTGCGCGCGCGCTCTCTACCACAGGAAATCCATAAAAAAAGTTGCAAATATCATTTTATTTCATTATTTAGTAGCCTCAAAAGGAATGGTTGGGCTGCCTGTGGATATACATATAAACCTTTGTAAGTTTGTCCACAAGTATTGTGGACGCAAAAGAGAAAATATAAAGAACTCTTAACAAGCGTAAGATACGCCTCGTGCCGACTCTAGCTTGTTAAGAGTTCTTTATATTTTTTTGAGTGCGTCTCATTCTGGGCATCAAATGGTGGGGAAACGTGGGCGAATATGTATCGGGCCCAACTCAAGGGGGGGCACCGGCCCCCCATGGCCCCCATGGCCCCCCATGGCCCCCATGCCTCCCCCCCCCCCCCCCCCCCCCCTTGGATCCGCCCCTGGATAGGTCACTGCAATCAGTTATTGCATGCAATGTTGCACCTTGTGTTTAAGGGGAATTGAAAAAGGGAAAACATTGAACAAATTGAAAAGAAGAAAGTTGGAAAGAGTGCTGATTGCTTACACTAGATGATAATACTTTTTAACATTGTTTTCCTTCTACTTGTTTTTTAGATGAAAGATCAAACAAAAACCAAGAACACAAACGAACCAAACACAAGAATATGCCGTTACTAAGAAAAAAGACCCAACAGAGATCTGTATGAGATCAATATAGGATCAATGTGGGATCAATGTGGGATCAAGAAAGGATCAAAATGGATCCAAAATATTTAAACAATGGATTAGTCAGAAAAAGATCACTTTTGTTGGTCAAATAAAAATCGTTTTTCAAACACTGCTCTCTGGTCCTTTGATTTGGTTTTCCACGTATCACCACTTGGAGGTCCAACAGCTAGACTCAATGGTTGTACATGTTTTCCTTGACAAGCATCTTTGACAAGTTTCGTTTAACCGTGTAGACGGTCAGCAAGCTTCTTTTGACAACTTTCTATTGACACGAGTATGAAAGAAGGAAACAACTGATAAAGATCTACATTTTGTTAGCGTTCAACCACTTCTCTGTAATAAATACTCCACTGAATCAAGCCACACAGGACTTTCCTCATGTATTTATTTTGGCCCGGCTTCGGTTTAGCAATATGCTAAAACTACTACGATGTAATTTTTTTCCAGAATTTGCAAGGCTCGTTTAACCTATCAAAATAGAGAAGCCCGAGTTCACGCTGATAGAGCGGAAGTTGATGATTGCACCGAGTCTCTACTACCAGTATAACATACTCGTGTAGACGCGGCTTTAGAGGTCTAGCGGCGACCGCGGCATCCGAAGGACAGAACTGTGGTTTTATACTCGTATTCTCGTCTTTGTTTGAATGATCCTAGATGTAATCAGAACTTACGTTCAGTCAAGCTATCGTTTTAAAATCCTATGCCCAACCAGATTGCAACGAAATTCTTATTTAAGATTTGTTTTTAAGTTTTGAAATCTGTGCATAGATATATTCTTGGGGTTCCTGTGCGCATAACCAATCATGCAAAACGTTTTTATTTCAAAATACAGCTCTCAAAGACAAATCCGATAAAAATGAAAAAAAACTATAAGGAAAGGACAAGTAGAAGAAGGAAAAAAAAGCAGGAAGAAAAAGATCGACTCCTGTGAGACTCGAACTCCAGACCTTTGGCTCCTTGGTTTTGGTCATGGTCCCACCCCTCCCGTATCAAAGGAAAGACGAAAAAGAAAACTCGAAAAAGTAAAAGAACAAAGAAATAATGGGACGATTCTCCCGAGACATTCTAAGAAGCTGAGACATCGAATCGACTTACGTAAAGGGTGAAGATTTCGGCCCCGCCCGCGCTATCCCGGTGCTACATCAAACTAGGTCCTAACCAAAAGGCCAGTGAGGGAGGGGATATCCGGCCCCTAAGCCATAACTTCAGATAAACCCTATTAGACCATTGCTCCATCTAGTCACTCGTATTATATTAAGGTGTGATTTTTGTAGTCTATTCGGCGAAGCTTCATTGATATGCTAATACGTAGTGTAATAGTTCTTGGGGGCGTCACGTGATAACAACAGCCCGCGGGGACAGTATTAAAATCAATACATAGATGCATACATTAAGAAAAGAAACCGGGCCAAAATAAATACTGATCGAGGAAAGTCCGATCCCGTGTGGATTTATTCATTCGAATATTTCAGTTACAGAGAACTGAAGTGGTTTAATGCTGCCCGTGCAAAATGTAGATCTTTATCAGTTGTTTCCTTCTTTCTTGCTCGTTGCTTGGGCATGTTGTATAACACGGACTCAACTGGACTGGACTGGACCCGAAAATCACGGACTGAGTCCGTGTTTTCGGAAAACACGGACTGAGTCTTAGGAAGACACATGTATGGTTGGGTTACCTGTGACAGTTTACGATACAGCTCCCAGTGTCATTTGTAAAAAAAAATCCTCAAAAAAAATACTACAAGTACAAGAACAGCAAGGTAAAAGCCAAAACAAAAAGCCATTCAACAAAAGTAAAAGCAAAAGACTCAGTGTAAATAGAGAGACGAAAAGGAACCTCTGCTCGCAGGGTAGTGCAGCACAGTGCATCCAAGAGCGATTGGATACGTGAAACAGAACATCGCCGCTCATAGATCTTTAGTTAATATT
The DNA here is from genome assembly GCA_033675265.1 of Actinostola sp. cb2023. Taxonomy (NCBI): domain Eukaryota; kingdom Metazoa; phylum Cnidaria; class Anthozoa; order Actiniaria; family Actinostolidae; genus Actinostola; species Actinostola sp. cb2023. Next base: position 381,981 of record JAUJYZ010000967.1, on the reverse strand, counting down.
GTTAATGTTAATTTTTTCGAGAAGGGTTTTTTTACATCTTTCTTTGAAACGTGATTTAGTGCAGCATAGTGCATCCAAGAGCGATTGGATACGTGAGATTCGAATACGTATTGACACAGCCGGGAAAGCTCGTTTTCATTAACTGACCCATTGAGTTTATAGGGCCAGTAACGTTAATCCGGCCTGTTAGAATAGCGTGTAATCACTGCAAATAAATGCAAAAGCAGCCATGTTACAACAAACAGAACATCGCCGCTCATAGATCTTTAGTTAATGTTAAGTTTGAAGTCTCCCATGCCTTTAAGATGTTTCCCAATGAATCATTATTCACCGACCTGAGAAAATAAATACAGCCTCTTGTAAAACTTCTGATACTGCAATATATATTAGCTATACAAGATGCTTTGAGTTTTCAAGTCTGAAAGAAACTCTCAGATAATTATTTATCAGTGGGGAAAGCTTCACCTTGTGCCTGGTCATTGTGTGAAATCTGAAAAGTGCCTTTTGACAGTCAACACGGCTGAAGCCGAAAAATACTCTAAAGACTAAAATCTGGAAAATGTAGTCAATGGAGAAAAGCACGAGCTCGTGGTGAACATGTCTTGAAAAATATGAAATAACGTTAGAGAACAGTACTTCAGCGGAATCTTTGATAGTCTGTGGATTTTCTGAAGTGATGGATTTATTATCAGAGTGTCCAAAAGTCAACAAATGCACTTTTATCGCCGTGAATACGATCAGATCTAGCAGTTTTTATATACTTGAATGAAAGAACAAACTGTGGAGAATGTAGCTGGAACTGATGAAATATTTGGCTTGCTACGAACTATGGCTTACGATCGATAGTCAGCTTGGTATGTACTCTTAGTCACTGTAAAATATGTAGTTGAAAACATGTTTTTCGTTTGCCAAAATTATTTTTTTTGCATCAGACGATCGACTTATGACGTAATACTGTGGTATGCACTCCTATTTACCACGGCTCTCGACCAATCAAAATGCGAGAAATTCATAGATTGTGGTAAAGAGAATACTTACAAATAGAGTTTGGTGCCAAATGACACTGGGAGCTGTATCATAAACTCTACTGTCACAGGTAACCCAACGTACCATACATGTGTCTTCCTAAGACTTAGTCCGTGTTTTTTGAAAACGCGGACTCAGTCCGTGTTTTCCGAGTCCGTGTTTTCTGAAAACGCGGACTCAGTCCGTGTTTTTCGAAAACGCGGACTCAGTCCGTGTTTTCCGAAAACACGGACTCAGTCCGTGTTTTTCGGGTCCAGTCCAGTCCAGTCCAGTTGAGTCTGTGTTATACAACATGCCCGTTGCTTGTGCTGTGTTTTATTCACTGGCTTTGAGTCTACCGGCGATCCTAAATCACGGCTTCAAAAGGGCACTGAGGACTGTGGTTTTACTCGTACTTGTTTCAATGAACCTAGATGTAATATTAATCAGGGGTGCTTACCATTTACTCGAAAAAACCGGAAATTCCGGTTGGAAAAACAAATGGTATGTGTCATTCCGATCGGAAAGTTTCGGAAAACTCGGTCTAGCGATTGAGGTAATCCACTTTTCCCGCTCTTTTCGTTTTATTCCGTAGACGCGTGTACCATTAGACCGAGTTTTCCGGAATTTTCCGATCGGAATGACACGTACCTTTTTTTTTCAAACCGGAATTTCCGGTTTTTCCGAGTAAATGGTAAGCACCCCAGAACTTAGCTGACAGTCAAGCTATCGTTTTAAAATCCTAATGCCCGACCAGATTGCATTGGCGAAACTCGTATTTAAAATGTTTGCACATATATATTTTTGGGGTTCCTGTGCATTGGCCTTGTCAAAATCAAAACTTTTTTATTTCAAAATACCTCAAAGATAAATCCGATAAAAATGAAAACGAGAAAACTAAAAGGAAAAGACAAGAAAAAAAGAAGAGAAAATGAAACGCGCTGGAAAAAAAAGAAGGAAAATAAGTAGAAACAAAAGATCGACTCCTATGAGACTCAAACTCCAGACCTTTGGCTCCTTGGTTTTGGTTAGCCTCCTCCGCAGGCAACTCTAAAATACTAAAACTCTATGAGATGGGTTTCCTGTGGCGCTGCATCGAAGAGGGCAGAGGGGATCCCAGAAAAACAAAGGGATCCCAGAAGAGGGGTTGCATGCGGAGGAGGCTAGGTTTTGGTCACGGTCCCACCTCTCCCGTATCAAAGGAAAGACGAAAAAGAAAACTCGAAAAAGTAAAAGAAAAAAGAAATAATGGGACGATTCTCCCGAAACATTCTAAGAAGCTGAGACATCGAATCGACTTACGTAAAGGCTGAAGATTTCGGTCCCTCCCGCGCTATCCCGGTGCTACATAAAACTAGGTCCTAACATGCAAAAGGCCAGTGAGGGAGGGCCCCTAAATGCAGATGAATGTCAGTTTATTGAGCAATATTTTACACATCGAGATATTTTTAAAAATACTCAAAAATAACCCACAAGTTTACTGCTTGGGCTGCCTGTGATCCTAGATGCAAACAGAACTTTCGGCATGCATTCTTGTACTCAGACTCTTCTCAGCTTTCTAACGAATATAAGCTTAGAAGGTTCTGGGTACGAGAATGAACTCACGGTCAAGTACAGTTATCGTTTAAAAAATCCTAATTGCCAGACGAGATGGCAACGGTAAACGTTAATTATTTATATTATTTTTGGAGATTTATAGGCACTGAAATAGCGATCCTGCATAGACATATTATTTGCGTTGCTGTACATCGACTTGTCGGTGGTCCATAGTCATACTACAATAATCCGTATTTTTTAGGTGCATTGAAAATATTTTGCTTACTATAAGATGTTAAAATGCGATATTAATATGATAGAACGAGGCATAAATAATAAAAATGTACCACATATGAAGGAAGCCCGAGTAAATGATACTTTCGTTACTATTTTATTACTTCTCAATACAACTACCCATTCACTTGAGGCTGTGCACTAAAATACTTCAAGACTTGAATTCTAGCTTTGAGTCATCAAAGCTGTTTATTTTACAATTGATATTTTATAGTCATTTACAGCACACGATAAGATTAGATGGTATATACTACATGGATTCTACATTAAAGTGCCTATCACCCTTTTATTTTTTATTTTTTAGAAATCACTAATCTTTTATAAAATACAATTATGATTTTATAATTCATATTATAAAATAACGATGATAACGCGCGCTCCGATTGGCCGAAGGATGCGTATTCCGCGTGCTTAATGAGAGCACACAGCACGCGCGCGCAGATATTCAAACATTTTTGTAACGAACAAATTTGAAAACTTGCCTTAAAATCATAATTGTATTTTATAAAAGAACTAGACGCTCTTCTAGCGTGAAGTCGGGCTTCTAAATGAAATGTAACCTATTTGAACTAAATATAGATATCTTATAGTGCGATTTTCAGTGCGATTGAAACAGTTTTTGGTTGCTCGTCGTTGCATGACTCGAGCTCGATAGAACATGCTTTCCTTGCAATTTCAGTACTGCGAACTTTACAGTATACCAGTAAAAACGTTAATAGCCCGACTTCACGCTACTAGAGCGTCCTGTTTCAATCTAAATTTAGATTTAGACGAGAAAAGACTTATATTTTGGCCCCTTGACCTCCGGTGCTTTCCCTGATTGGTTTGTGCTTTGTAATCTTTCTTGGCCAGACTTCATGTCTAGGTGCATGCGCTGTAGAACCCAATTAGTCATTTGGGGTCAACGAAGAACGGAGCTCATTTTTAGAGTCGGAGCTTCCACAGGAAGCCCGACTAAATAGAAAACTTTCCCGCTGTGCGATGTGCAGATTTATAGCACGCGGGGACTGATCAGAACACGAGAGAAGTGTTAGGAAGCACGACGCGTATCTTAACACTTCTCTCGTGTTCTGATCAGTCCCCGCGTGCTATAAATCTGCACATAGCACGCTCGCTCGTTTTCTATTTCTTCAGTGAATATTGGGGTGGTTCAGTGTTATATGATTTGAGCTTCGCATTACTGGGTTATAGAGGTTTTAAATCATGACATGACATGCTAATTTTATGACGTCAAAGGAGGCATTTGCGATAATTCAAGTAGCGCTTTGAACTGAAATAATAAAAAATGATATGGAAGTATGCAACGAAAAACTAAGGAAAGTTTCTGCAGTTTTAAAATGTCAGTAATTTGCTCTAGGGTGTTTTTGTATAATAAATGATCCCTCCTCACGTTATTTGCATTTTGAGATTTCAAACCCTTATAACTCACATATCCAAAGCTCCAAATCACGAAGTATCAAATCCTGCGTAAGTCAACAAAGGTTCACCTGCGGCAACTTGCGTTCGTACCGATCATCACCTCTACAAAATTGAGCTGGTTTAAGGTGACCGCAAGTTGGTGTTCGATCGAGCTGCAAGCTGACTTACTTGCGTTCGCGTTTGAAGGGGGCCTATGAACTCGTAACGCTTGATATCGAGTCGTTTTCGTACGAGTGGGAAGCAGTTACGATATAGTTTATGACGTACCGTGACCATATCGCGCCATCATCATGCCGTATCCAAGCATTCTGATTGGTTGAGCGATGATTTTGCGCACTGTGATTGGTTGAATACAATGTCTTCGATTCCGTACCGTAACCGTAACTCCGTGCCGTAGGTTTCCCAATCATACGAAAACGACTCTATTCTTAGGAAAAAGTAGTGCCTATAGAACTTTTACTTGAACTTAGCAATAAAAAAGCCACATGTGCATATTACGGACACAGTAAATTCTGCAATACGCATGCGCTGTTTTAAAGAGATCCCACAATGATTAGCGCATCAAGACAGCATATATTAAGAAAAAAAGAAACTAATGAAACAGGTTTATACATTATCGCCATTATGATCGTTTAGTCTCACATTGCAATTAAAACAACGATAGAAATATATCACCCAAAAACCTGCATTTTTTATAGTTTCCTCCTCCCAAGGATGTCTAGATATTTACAGAAATCTATTGTACAGTGTGTTAATTAGTTATAACATCATACAAACCATTAAGTGCATTTATGTAGCCAATGGTTAGATTGTACTGGGCGACTAAACATTATTTTATTTCTCTAAGCAATTTTACAAAATCAGTAGACTAGTCTTGAAAACTCATTTTAAAACGCTTGCCATCCATTACAACTGTTCCATTGGAATCAGTATTAGTTAGTAGCCTAGAACCCAGGCTCTTTTTTCCCTGCCCAAGAAGTAAAGATGAGCGGAGCCTGGGCTCAAAATAGATGTTGTACCAGTCACGTGACATGACGCATACTAATGACGTCATTGTTCGACGTGTTTAATTAAATAACGCTTGGAATAGATAGCAATTATAACCAATACAGTCCATGGTTGGCAGACTTTAAATAAAATTGCTAACATTTAACTACTTGTACCAATGATTGGTCAACCAATTACAGGAATATCCTCCTTAGATCACTTGGTGATGTGATCATATTGCACTGAGGGCATAGTTTCTTTGCACCCTAGAATATACACCAACACTTTAGCCTGGCACATAACAACATGTTGTCGGTGGGTGTGGAGGTGGAGGCGAGGGAGGAGGAGGGGTGGAGAGGGGAGAGAATGTAGCCGAGAGTGGACTTGAAGTACTCATTGTCTGCAGTCCCTCTATTTTTCTGTCCCTACATTGTATATCTTCCTCCTGTATCCCCTATCATGGGAATTTTTGACTCGTCACCAACCTACTCTGCCAATATGCCGGCTCGGTGGCATGGACTACAATCGAAAATTCGGATAAGGACCAAAAAAATATTAAGACTCCGCACTCTGGACTTGGGACTACGGACTCACACACTTCTAAGGATTCTGTATTTGCAGGTTTCCGCAGGAGCGGTTAGACTGGGCAATAAACAAGAAGCTATTGGAGATTAACATTGGCCTTAATTATCTGGTTTCTTGGGTTTCTTGTACTATTTACTTACCAGTGTACGTAGCCAACATTCTTCACAATGTACATGCCAACATGATATTGATACTAATGGTACTGAATAAGGTTCCTATGGACATAATATATACAGGGTTTATCAGTACAGTCTGTACAAGGCCCTCAATATCAATACATGTGCCCATATTCCTCTTTTAAGAAAAAAAGATGTCAGACCAGTTCATTACCACAATCCTTTGCGCGCACAAAACACTACACCACGTAGAAATCTTAGAAAAAAAGAGTTTGCTTAAAAAAATGTGAAGCTGTTACCTGCTTTCTCAAAGTGAACGTTATTATCAGAAAGGCTGTAAATGCAAGTAGTACTTATTTAAATTTATTTATTTACAGATTTACTGATTCAGGTTCATAACTTTAGGATTGTGGTAATATGTAGAGTTGTCATCTGTTTCTATGGAGTAAAACTTTGCTTTTGGTTTGTAAAAAAATAGTCGAAAATTAAAACGAGCGGCTCTATAAACGCAGATATTAGAAGCACATGTACAAAGCGGAAAGCCTTCGGTGTAGATTTACGGCGCGATATTGTTGGAGATGTGTCATGCCAATTGAACCGCACCCTTTGAAAGCCTCTTCAACACAACCGATTGTAACTTACCATACATATGAGACACTTGATTTTCTCTATAACAGTTTGCTTCTCCTGTAAATAAGAACAAGTAATAAATAAATATAATAATCAATTACTGCGTGTATCGTTTAATCTTTGAGCACACCACAGCGAGCCCACATTTCAATGATCGTTTTTACCTACTTCTAGATTTTTGTTTGCAATGGAACTCAGATATAGATAGGTCTATAGATGTAATATACTCTAGTGAAGAAATAGTTTCAGATTTTCACACATTGAGTGAGAAAATCGACTTTGAATGTCGTCCTTTTTGGCGGGTTACCTGTGGTGTCGTACAAAACAGGAAGCCCAAAATCCAAAGGCAGAATCATAACATAATTTATTCAGGGGCGTACACAGCACAGGGGGTGGGGGGGGGGGGGGTGCCCCCTAGCTGAAGGCAAAAAAGATACCAAACAGTACTGAGAACTGTGCTATTTATATTTATTTTTTCCTGTTAAATACGTACTGCCCCCCCCCCCCCCCCCCCCTTGCATTTTGGGTTATGTACGGCCCTGTTATTATTGCCTATTCAAATTGCAATATTGACTTACCAAGTCTTTGACTCTTGTTTTCAAGGAGTTGATAACAAGTCCTTTGCTAGCACTAAAATAAATTAAAATATATTGTTATACAAGATCTCGATTATTTACCAAAGTGGGTTACGTGTGGTCGTGACCGACACCCATTCAACTTAGTCCCACTCCATCACGCCTGACCACAGGTATCCCATTTGCCACAAAACCACTTCAATGAACAAAACACCAGCTAGAAGGATCGCTGGACACTACACTCGAAGAACTAAAATATCTTAGCTGTTGCCTTGGCTACTTTAGTTTTCTGTCATCAGTCAAGTATTACAATATCCATACTCAGGGGACCCCTCCTTGGGACAGTAATTAAGGTGTGTTCAACTGAAGCCCACTTACTTTTCTTCATTCTTGTCATCTCTAAATGTCTTCTCTTCTGATGACTGATTGCCATCTAAAATAAAATAATAAAAATCTACATGAGATATGGTCTATTACAACCTAGCACCCAAAGTTTCCATGGGGTCAAGCAGAGCCAACCCTCGGGCAACCCGATATTATCAATATGGATATGAAATGGATCCCCATCAGACTAAAGATACAGTAGGATCTTAGTACTGAAAATATAGGACTCTCATTGTGACCAAATGTAGGCCAGAGAGTGTACGGTACAGATATGATGAATCACTGAACATGTGTTTGAGATGCACCGCCATACAAGACTAGGTCTCTATTGTGGATATTATGCTGTAGGACTATTCATCGGTCAGCATGACTGTGAGAGCTAATGTATGTGCAGTTATATTATAATAAACCTTACCTCCTTCATCTTCACTCCAACGACTTCTTGTTGGCGTGCTTCTAGAGACAGAAGCAGGGGAGTTTTCACAACTAGAAGTATAACAATCGCATCTTAATTGTAAATACATATTAAACCAGGATGTTGGCATGGTACGATACTTAACAACGGGATGTCTTGATCACAATGATGACAATGATGATGACGATAATGATGACGATGATAATGATGATGACAATGATGACGATGATAATGCATTTTCACCCTAGTCCTGTATTTGTTGCTATGTGCATCCAACAAATACATAAATAAAGATTAAACAAAAAAAAGAAATATGGAAAAAGAAAAAAGATTATTATCATCATTGAGCAAAAACCGTAAGAAAAATAGAGCTTGGTGATGATATGCTGGTGATGATGATGATGCACTATGATTAGAGATGATATGCTGGTGATGATGATGATGCACCATGATCAGAGATGATATGCTGATGATGATGATGATGCACCATGATCAGAGATGATATGCTGGTAATGATGATGATGTACCATGATTAGAGATATGCTGGTGATGATGATGATGATGATGATGCACCATGATCAGAGATGATATGCTGGTGATGATGATGATGCACCATGATTAGAGATGTTATGCTGGTGATGATGATGATGCACCATGATCAGAGATGATATGCTGGTGATGATGATGATGCACCATGATCAGAGATGATATGGTGGTGATGATGATGATGATACCATCAGAGATCAGAGATGCTGGTGATGATGATGATGATGCACCATGATTAGAGATGATATGCTGGTGATGATGATGATGCACCATGATTAGAGATGATATGCTGGTGATGATGATGATGTACCATGATTAGAGATGATATGCTGGTGATGATGATGATGCACCATGATCAGAGATGATATGCTGGTGATGATGATGATGTACCATGATCAGAGATGATATGCTGGTGATGATGATGATGCACCATGATCAGAGATGATATGCTGGTGATGATGATGATGTACCATGATCAGAGATGATATGCTGGTGATGATGATGATGCACCATGATCAGAGATGATATATGGTGATGGTGATGATGATGATGCACCATGATCAGAGATGATATGCTGGTGATGATGATGATGTACCATGATCAGAGATGATGATATGCTGGTAATGATGATGATGCACCATGATTAGAGATGATATGCTGGTAATGATGATGATGTACCATGCATATGATTAGAGATGATATGCTGGTAATGATGATGATGTACCATGATCAGAGATGATATGCTGGTGATGATGATGATGTACCATGATCAGAGATGATATGCTGGTGATGATGATGATGTACCATGATCAGAGATGATATGCTGGTGATGATGATGATGCACCATGATCAGAGATGATATGCTGGTGATGATGATGATGTACCATGATCAGAGATGATATGCTGGTAATGATGATGATGTACCATGATTAGAGATGATATGCTGGTGATGATGATGCACCATGATTAGAGATGATATGCTGGTGATGATGATGATGCACCATGATTAGAGATGATATGCTGGTGATGATGATGATGATGATACCATGATCAGAGATGATATGCTGGTGATGATGATGATGTACCATGATTAGAGATGATATGCTGGTGATGATGATGATGTGACCCATGATCAGAGATGATATGCTGGTGATGATGATGATGTACCATGATCAGAGATGATATGCTGGTAATGATGATGATGCACCATGATCAGAGATGATATGCTGGTAATGATGATGATGTACCATGATTAGAGATGATATGCTGGTGATGATGATGATGCACCATGATTAGAGATGATATGCTGGTGATGATGATGATGCACCATGATTAGAGATGATATGCTGGTGATGATGATGATGCACCATGATTAGAGATGATATGCTGGTGATGATGATGATGCACCATGATCAGAGATGATATGCTGGTGATGATGATGATGATGCACCATGATTAGAGATGATATGCTGGTGATGATGATGATGCACCACCATGATTAGAGATGATATGCTGGTGATGATGATGATGCACCATGATCAGAGATGATATGCTGGTGATGATGATGATGCATGATGCACCATGATTAGAGATGATATGCTGGTGATGATGATGATGTACCATGATTAGAGATGATATGCTGGTGATGATGATGATGCACCATGATTAGAGATGATATGCTGGTGATGATGATGATGATGATGATGATACCATGATTAGAGATGATATGCTGGTGATGATGATGATGCACCATGATTAGAGATGATATGCTGGTGATGATGATGATGCACCATGATCAGAGATGATATGCTGGTGATGATGATGATGATGCACCATGATAACAATAATTCTAACAACAGTAACAACCATGTCAGCCTAGATACCTTAGAACTGCCCCTCGGAGTGCCTGACGTGCAAGGTCCTCTTCTGGCTCATCTGCACTACACGGTATTATGTCACTTTCACTATATCTAATGCACTCAAGTTAAGGATGGAATGGCTTATGCTCATGTCACTGCAGACACCTTTGCCTGCAATTATAGTACCCTAGATGATGATGATTGGTGATGATGATTGGTGATGATGGTTGGTGATGATGGTTGGTGATGATGGTTGGTGATGATGGTTGGTGATGATGGTTGGTGATGATAATGATGATGATGGTTGGTAATGATGATGATGATGATGATAATGATCATGATTGGTTAGGATGGTTGATAATGATGATAATGATGTTGGTTGGTGATGATGGTTGGTAATGATGATGATGATGATGGTTGGATAATGATGATGATTGGCTAGGATGGTTGATAATGATGATAATGATGATGGTTGGTGATGATGGTTGGTGATGATAATGATGATTGTTGGCTATGATGGCTGGCGATGATGATGGTTGGTGATGATGATGGTTGGTGATGATGATGATGATGGTTGATGATGATGATGATGATGGTTGATGATGATGATGATGGTTGGTGATGATGATAATGATGGTTGGTGATGATGATAATGATTGATTATCATTATTATTAGCTCAGTTATACAGTCTGTGCTACATGTATAAAACCAAAGTCATACATCGACTATTAGATTAGTTTAATCAGTATGTCATAAGGATACTGAGGCTTGCCATATTCCTCCGAATCATCACCATCAATATTCAAGTCACCATCATCTTCTTCAGCAGCTTTTCTCTTGATTCCAGTTTGAAACCCTGAAGCTATTGAAAACAGAGATTTAATCATATAAAACAACAAACTTATACTGTACATAGTATGTAAATAATAAATCCTGTGTTTTCAGTAGTGTTGGCAAGTATGTCTGATGACAGGGTGGGTAGTGGTGTTGGCTATGATGGTAAATGGTAATACATGATGACGACACAGATTATAACGATGATGATGATGATGATGGTTGGCTGCTACAACAGTGATGATGAGATGATGACTGACATTGATAATGATGTCTGATGACAGGGTGGGTAGTGGTGTTGGCTATGATGGTAAATGGTAATACATGATGACGACACAGATTTATAACGATGATGATGATGATGGTTGGCTGCTACAACAGTGATGATGAGATGATGACTGACATTGATAATGATGTCTGATGACAGGGTGGGTAGTGGTGTTGGCTATGATGGTAAATGGTAATACATGATGACGACACAGATTATAACGATGATGATGATGATGGTTGGCTGCTACAACAGTGATGATGAGATGATGACTGACATTGATAATGATGTCTGATGACAGGGTGGGTAGTGGTGTTGGCTATGATGGTAAATGGTAATACATGATGACGACACAGATTATAACGATGATGATGATGATGATGGTTGGCTGCTACAACAGTGATGATGAGATGATGACTGACATTGATAATGATGTCTGATGACAGGGTGGGTAGTGGTGTTGGCTATGATGGTAAATGGTAATACATGATGACGACACAGATTATAACGATGATGATGATGATGGTTGGCTGCTACAACAGTGATGATGAGATGATGACTGACATTGATAATGATGTCTGATGACAGGGTGGGTAGTGGTGTTGGCTATGATGGTAGATGGTAATACATGATGACGACACAGAATATAACGATGATGATGATGATGGTTGGCTGCTACAATAGTGATGATGATGAGATGATGACTGACATTGATAATGATGTCTGATGACAGGGTGGGTAGTGGTGTTGGCTATGATGGTAAATGGTAATACATGATGACGATAACACTGATGACTCAAATGATGATGATGATGATGATGGTTGGTTGGCTGCTACAACAGTGATGATGAGATGATGACTGACATTGATAATGATGTCTGATGACAGGGTGGGTAGTGGTGTTGGCTATGATGGTAAATGGTAATACATGATGACGACACAGATTATAACGATGATGATGATGATGGTTGGCTGCTACAACAGTGATGATGAGATGATGACTGACATTGATAATGATGTCTGATGACAGGGTGGGTAGTGGTGTTGGCTATGATGGTAAATGGTAATACATGATGACGACACAGATTATAACGATGATGATGATTGATGGTTGGCTGCTACAACAGTGATGATGAGATGATGACTGACATTGATAATGATGTCTGATGACAGGGTGGGTAGTGGTGTTGGCTATGATGGTAGATGGTAATACATGATGACGACACAGATTATAACGATGATGATGATGATGGTTGGCTGCTACAACAGTGATGATGAGATGATGACTGACATTGATAATGATGTCTGATGACAGGGTGGGTAGTGGTGTTGGCTATGATGGTAAATGGTAATACATGATGACGACACAGATTATAACGATGATGATGATGATGGTTGGCTGCTACAACAGTGATGATGAGATGATGACTGACATTGATAATGATGTCTGATGACAGGGTGGGTAGTGGTGTTGGCTATGATGGTAAATGGTAATACATGATGACGACACAGATTATAACGATGATGATGATGATGGTTGGCTGCTACAACAGTGATGATGAGATGATGACTGACATTGATAATGATGTCTGATGACAGGGTGGGTAGTGGTGTTGGCTATGATGGTAAATGGTAATACATGATGACGACACAGATTATAACGATGATGATGATGATGGTTGGCTGCTACAACAGTGATGATGAGATGATGACTGACATTGATAATGATGTCTGATGACAGGGTGGGTAGTGGTGTTGGCTATGATGGTAGATGGTAATACATGATGACGACACAGAATATAACGATGATGATGATGATGGTTGGCTGTTACAATAGTGATGATGAGATGATGACTGACATTGATAATGATGTCTGATGACAGGGTGGGTAGTGGTGTTGGCTATGATGGTAAATGGTAATACATGATGACGATAACACTGATGACTCAAATGATGATGATGATGATGGTTGGCTGCTACAACAGTGATGATGAGATGATGACTGACATTGATAATGATGTCTGATGACAGGGTGGGTAGTGGTGTTGGCTATGATGGTAAATGGTAATACATGATGACGACACAGATTATAATGATGATGATGATGATGATGGTTGGCTGCTACAACAATAGTGATGATGAGATGATGACTGACATTGATAATGATGTCTGATGACAGGGTGGGTAGTGGTGTTGGCTATGATGGTAGATGGTAATACATGATGACGACACAGAATATAACGATGATGATGATGATGGTTGGCTGTTACAATAGTGATGATGAGATGATGACTGACATTGATAATGATGTCTGATGACAGGGTGGGTAGTGGTGTTGGCTATGATGGTAAATGGTAATACATGATGACGATAACACTGATGACTCAAATGATGATGATGATGATGGTTGGCTGCTACAACAGTGATGATGAGATGATGACTGACATTGATAATGATGTCTGATGACAGGGTGGGTAGTGGTGTTGGCTATGATGGTAAATGGTAATACATGATGACGATAACACTGATGATGATGATGATGGTTGGCTGCTACAATTATAGTGATGATGAGATGATGACTGACATTGATGATGATGGTGGTGGCAGTCTTAGTGAACAATGAATATGATGACAATGATGATGATGAAGTGATATTGATAATTAATCAACCCCCTACCTTTAAATCCTCCCTCTAACAGAGCTGTTGCTCGTATTCTGGTCTGGCCTGCCCATTCATACTCCTCAAACGTTGCTTGTCCATTAGTTTCTTCTCTGCCATCTCTCTACATAGCAACACAAACAGTACAACATTAAAACACTCAAGGGAAGCAAACATTGTTCAAAATAACAGGACGTACAGATAACCGAGTAAATTTTACAAAAAAATAGAACGAGGGGATATCGTTTCTAGTTCCATACAAGGTTTTGGAGATAACTGAGTTCAAGATAGCAAGGTATGACTGTATCAAGCTGTAATTATGCAATATAGCTAATTACATAATTGTTGTTGGGTTGAAAATCATGACCCAAAGGAATTCTGGGAAATTAAAACTCTCAAATAACACCGTCAAATCATCAACCTTTTTATGCAGACTTGTAGGATCTTAGTTAACCCTTTGACTCCCACGGCGCCCGAAACCGCCCGTAAAAATCGATACTGCTTTGAAAAATTCTAACTTTCTGAATTTTCGTAACATCGATCTCATGGCCAGTTATTAGTGACAACTAGATAACTCTTCATATTTTAACCTCAAGTAAACTGACTTACAGGTCCGATTTCTGGGCATTCGTTCAATTTGTTTGCCATAAAAATCAAAAATGCGTGTTTTTGACGCAATTTTACACCTCGAAAATGAACGACATTTGACTTGGATTTTCTTCCAAAATACATCCTTGCGAAACAAAACGCCACTTTCTCAGCAAACTTCCATCTCTCTTCTTGATATAGTCGTGAATTTTGCCCTCTCTTTTCCTTAACTCGCCGAACAATAGCCATTTCCTTAGGCCCACTTTCGCTAACACGTGTTTTCCTTCTGCACGCCCGAAAAGGATGCCGGGAAACATCCGGGAATTTCGGCATAGATCTCCCCCGAAAATCCCTCTTTTAAGAATATATATCCTACAGGCAAAATATTGCACCGGTTGCATTCTTTACAAGTCCAAAGTCGCCAAAAATGCCTTTGTAGGTCCTGGAATCCACCACAGAAAGACCAGAGAGACGATTTCACAATTGAGTCCGCCATTTTGAATTTCCAAACGGCAAAGTCGAAATTTGTTCGTGAATTCGTATCTAAACTCCTGAGTTCTTCCAGGAGAACGGTCTCTACCACACCAGTCAAGCTTAATGATGCTGTCCTGGGGGCTTCTGTGGTGAATAATGGCTATAAACACTCTAAAAATGCAAAATTGACCGCTCCTAGTAGCTACGAGATGCCGTTCCTCGAGGAGATTCACCAAAAGAGAAAGATTACGTCAGAACCTGAGCCCGTGGGCTTTCAGAACTGTCAAGATTTCCATGGAAACCCCTTATATGGAATCGAAATTTCCTATGGCGTGATTAGGTCCAGAAAATCGCTAAAAAACTCAAAAATCTCTGGGTTTTCTTAGTCAAAGGGTTAAATAGCTCATATATCTTCAAAACTACGAGAACATTGAATATATGTAATGTGGCTCATGAACTGATTTCTCATCCATCCTTGCGGTCTCAGCTTCTATGATTTATGATTTTCAATCCGACTATGATTACGCAATTAGCTATATACCAAGCAGCTACATTGTATCCCCCTACCTTTCTAAGACATGCCTCAACATGAGAATTCAGTTCTTGTCCACTGCCTTGGATAACTGACTCACAGACAGGACATGTTGCAGACTTGAATCCAGAGGGACCTTCCTCTATTTTGTCATTGAGAAATGCTGGATTCACCGGCGAACCTGATATAACACCAAATAATTATAATTCAGTCAGAAACTACATGTATAGCATGACTATTGCTGAGAGAATGACTTATTACATTCGATAGATCAAAAGCCCATCCAATTTAAATGAAATCACCATAACATTATAACCATTTAAATTCTAGCAAATGCGTGGGAATATAAATCTCTGTTAGTATAATCATTAGCAAGATGGCTAACTAACTCCACAATAAATGAGATTTACTGATCAATTTTGTATTCAGTCCAAATAGGTAGGTGAGCTAAAAAATATATATCTTCAGCAGGAGGCTACAGTGTGTATTAAAACTTACTCTGTGCACTTCTGGACCTTGTAGGCTTGGATGCTCTACCTTTGAAAGACAAGGCAAACCATTAACTTCAATATATTAAATCCTTTACGTAGAAGAAACATAATATCTTTATTATAACATTATCGAATTCATGAATAATTAATGAGGGAAATACAATAGAAATCATAAGCGTAGCAGACATCTGTAAATCGGCAAGAGATTCGTTCTCATTTGCATTCAACTTTAACTTGGATTTTCTCAGCCAAACTGTTTCCTATCTGTTTCCGAGTTTGTAAATCCCATACAGATCGGCCGCTCATATTGTATAGTACTTAACTTAATGATTTATAAATTCATAGTGACTAATGTAACAAAATCAATATCCACCTGTTCTAGCAATTCTGTTTGCACACACGCGAAGGTAAGTCTGAAAAACATGAAAAAATGGAAAATAAATGATGGAATGAAAAACATGAAAAAATGGAAAATAAATAATGGCATTGAAAAATAGGAAATAAAATGGGATATGGGAAGAACACTGATATAATAAATAGGAAATGGGAGTTAAACACAAATTGGGAAATGGATGAGAGAGATCTATAATCTGAAATGATAAATGGGAAGAACACTGATATAATAAATAGGAAATGGGAATTAAACACAAATTGGGAAATGGATGAGAGAGATCTATAATCTGAAATGATAAATGGGAAATGAATGGCTGAATAAAAGGAGGAAAGAAAGGTATTTGTGGCGCGTACCTGATGTCTAGTGCTTGCAGGGGTGTCATCATTTGGTATACCCATGTCATTCTCTTGTTTAACTCTCTTGTTTAATGCATAAGACTAAAATAATGAAAGCATATCCTATTACTACATTGCATAGCAATGGAGTAGTAAACATGTATTGTCGGACACCCATAGAGGGCATACCAAGCATACAATGTACAATACCCAACACATGTTTGTGAGTATACATGTAGTAACTACCGTATAATTATGTGCATTAGCATTTATTACTGATTTGCTTTAATACGCATGCCAGCCACTGTCAGAAATGCATGACAAACATGAAAACAAGGCAAGGTCATCATTGGTCCAACATTTTAGTATCAAGATTTAATGTTCAACAATTATTGTAGAGCATCATATATGCATGTGTGTATTTACCTTTCTAGCATTAATGGCAGCTTCTCTCTGGCTTCTTCTTGTTTTTCTGCAACATTATAATGATGATATTTCCTCAATTTCAAATGTTTCCTTTCTTCCAATTAATTCCATGTGTAGCCCACCCACAAGATCTGTTTCAAGCAAATTTATTATTATTACCTTGAATCCTCATGAACTTTCTCCATCTCCCATGCATAATGGCTCTCCATTTCTCCTGTTCTAATCGTTACTCCACATATTGGACAGCATGGTGTTTTACTGAGGGGCTGTTTAGGTTTTACTGTTGATATCAAATTATAGTGACAGTTAATAGACAGTTGGATTGTAAATAGTTTTGGAAATAGCAGGCAAATACATTATGGTCCACTCTAAATGAATTTGCCATTATGCTCAAGCATATTTATACAGTTATAACAGACACTGTAGTTTGGAGCTGTAGTTGTGGCGTCCGTAAAAACAAGAGTCTGTAATATCACAAGTTATCTAAAAGTCTTTGAAAATTTAGCAGAATGAGCTTGTGTCACCTGTCAAGTGACAGATACATGTAGCACTATCCATTGCATAAACTCTTATCCAGTAGATACACCGTAAGTTGATGCTGTTATCCGAGTAATAAATATATCCACTGGATAAGTATTTATCCAAAATATAGCACTCTCCACTCTCTCAACAACTGGGACCCAAGGTGTCTAATATAGTTCTAACTACCTTTATTTTTATAAAAACTATATTTCTGCAAACAAAATTAAATTCTTGTTTTAGTTAGATATAACATGATAACATGTTGCCACAATGATTATTCAACAAGTTGTTCTATCAAAAAATTCAAAATAATAATAACAACAATAATGATTTTAATACCTAAAAAATGAATAACGATCAATGAATATTTTTAATTTGTAACTAATTTCAAACATTCTATGGTATTCAAATACATAGTTTACAAACAGTTATACTTGTATTATATAGTAAACGTACACTACACATACATATGGAACAATATTGAAACAACAGACAACTTGATGATAATAGCGAGGATGATGTACCAGGGACAACGTAAACATCACAGCAAACTATTTCATTAAAATTGATTAATAAAAAGCACACAGTTTACAAATCATTCCTTTCTGTGTAAATAGTAAGGGGGTAAAACATTACTATTTTGTCATTTCTCTCTTTTAAATTTATATTACTATTACTTTTATACTATATTCAGTTATAAAATAGATAAATAATACTCCAGTTTCGCATTGTTTAGAGATGACCGCTGTCCTTGACAAAAGACGCATTTGTACAGGGTTAGCCTCGATTCAGAGAACAGTCCGTGCAATTCAAAAATGTTTCTATTGTTTCATGTCAACATTTTTTCGTGTTCTTGTTGATGTGAATAATTTACACTGACTCGAGGCTAACCCTGTACAAATGCGTCTGATGTCAATAAGTACAGCGGTTTTACAACGGGATCTGTGAACGCGAAAAGGGACTATTACTGCATAGTTGTGAGTACTAATTTACAAAATGAGTGGGTGTGTTTTGTATCGGTAGATACAGATCTATGCAAAATGTAGGCAAGGAACTGTAGAACCGATACAAAAAGGACACAAATGAGGGTTTATCACATAATTTCAAAACTCATAGGACAAAAAATGATTATCATAGCTGGAAAGAGCTCGTTGAAATTAGTAAAAATGTGAAGTTTGGAAAAGATCGCTCCACAAATTACGAAGATATGAATTTTCAAAAATCGAAATTTTGTATGAAAACCTTTGTTGGAGGCAAGAGTTGCCTCCAAGCGTAATTTCCATAGGTTTTCATATAAAATTTCGATTTTTGAAAATTCATATCTTCGTAATTTGTGGAACGATCTTTTCCAAACTTCACATTTTTACTAATTTCAACGAGCTTTCCAGCTATGATAATCATTTTTTGTCCTATGAGTTTTGAAATTATGTGATAAACCCTCATTAAATTATAAATTACTAATCAAACTTTACCATAATTCTGATAATAGGAAGCAGTTTTGCCGAGAAAATCAAAGTTAAAAATTATACAAATGAGGACACTAGTAGTTGAAATTAGTAAAAATGTGAAGTTTGGACTAGTCGTTTCTAATAGAAAGTGGTGAAGTGCTGCGAGTTGAAGTATATATGCACATTCATTCTACATTTCAGGCAAATAATAATCTTATGATGCAAGATAACAGATATACATCTAAATGTAATCGATATATTTAGGTATTAACTTTCAAACGTTAATTGATTTGAGTTTGATTTGACGATTTGTTTGCCTCAAACAATGGGCGATTGAGTAGTCATGCGATGGTGGTCTCTGTATCTGGGATGGTTTGTCTTTCAAGGGCAGTTAAATACATGCTGTCTCCTTGTGTCAGTATCTGATCGGCTGTACATGTATTCCATCGTCAAACTGGACACGACTGTGCACATCAGCAGGGCTAAAAATCACTCTAAATCGTTCGTAGCCTTGATGAATACTTCCAGCAACGAATAAAGATGTGTTGGCATGATAAATTTCTGAATTTTACCTGGTTAGTTTGCTTGATAAACACCATCTCACTCACCAAAATTTGGTTCCTGACAAAAACTTGGATCAAAACTGATATATATTAACCAATAATATTGAAGTAAACAACGAATGCAACGAAGACGCAACATGTTGTTGGAAGGGAGTGCCCGCTGATCTTATGTACAGCATGTCAGAAAATCATCGCCAGCCCCTTTGTCCGCAAGATCGAGATTCACAACAAGAGTATATAGTGCCTGGGAAAACGCATCTGCATGTACACAGGGACTCTGTAAAGATCGCTTCACAAATTGCAAATATATGAATTTTGAAAATCGAAATTTTATATGAAAACCTTTGGAAATTTACGCTGGTAGGCAACTCATACAAAATTTCGATTTTTCAAAATTCATATCTTCTCAATTTGTGAAGCGATCTTTTCCAAACTTCACATTTTTACTCGTTTCAATGAGCTCTTTCCAGCTATGATAATATTTTTTTTCCTATTTCTCCTATAAGTTTTGAAATTACATGATAAACCCTCATTCTTTTTAATACTAGCCAATACAATATACTAAATTCTCTCAAATGCCAAATGAATATTGATCAAACTTAACTTAAAATACATGTACATGTCAAAGCAAAATTAGTTTTCAAGCCAAAGCTTGAAAAGATGTTTGTCAATATGGAAAAAGTTAAATTAAACTAAATTAGTGCAGTTGACATAGAACAATAGATACTTTAAAATTGGAAAATATCTCCTGGAGACACTTAAAATCTCAAAGCTCCTTGACGTGTGGTATGTGGTACATGATACTAACAATGCTACATCCATAAAAACAGGAAATGGGATAGCGAAATTACTAATTACAATATACTACTGTATACTACAATATACTACATACATGCCAATGCATTCATACTGTAAATGAATGAATACAAAAACATGAATGAATGGATTCATTTAAAATGATGACTGGCTGATTAAATGACTTCCCACTACACTAACTCACTGACTGACTGACTGACCCACTAACTGCCTGTCTGTCTGTTCGACTATCTGACCCACTGCCCACTACACTAACTCACTCACGGACTGACTGTTAGACTCGCTAACTAACTGACTGTTCGACTCGCTAACTGACTGTTCGACTGACCTACTGCCCACTGCACTAACTGACTGACTGACGGACTGTCTGTTCGACTGTCTGACCCACTGCCCACTGCCCACTGCACTAACTAAGTGACTGACTGTCAGAATGACTCAGACAGCCAGACGGACAACTGATTGACACGCATACATTTAATTAAAGGCACATAATAAGCAGTCTTTGATAACACCACCAAAACTCTCCTGGTATCAACTAGCAATCATTATACTGAACAAAACAAACTTAAAGTTGTCTTTAAACTAATTCTACGAGTGAGAAATATATGTACAATATCGTCACTATAGTCTATAAGCCCACTGGTTGCCATGACAGCAATACGCTCTCAGAAATAATCACAAGATCAATTTTAATACTGGGGTAATTTGAAACAGTTTAGAACGTACATGTAGTGGCTCCTGTTTACTTTATTATTATAACCAACTTACATTATATGCTGTGTCATACAGGTTGGTATTCCAACACTAAGGTCAAGAAACATTTAGATCCTGATAATTATGTGTTCGTGTACATGTAGTACTTGCTTGGAATCTGCTTTTGGCATGTGTGTTGTTGTGAAAAACAGGTTTTTATAAAAAAGAAAAAAGAAAACTTGCACCTACACGTACAAAACCTGTTTAAGATACAAAATGTATTTTTGAATCGACACCAGATTAATGTTTTTCTAACTCTAACTTATTCATGCAGACAGAATGCTGTATTCATATTAAAATAATAATATGTACATGTAGTTGTCATTTTGGTTGTTGATAGAAAAGAAACATTTAGCCAGAGAGTACCGGTAAGAATATTTCTTTGTACCAAATACAGAAGCAAGTCCACCAAAGCTTATTACTAGCAAAGAAATATATATATGACGCAGCAGCAAAAGAAGAAAAATATTTTCTTAAAGTTTATTTAACGAGTTTGAAATTGAAAATAACAAATGAAAAACGAAAAATTCGAGACCATGTGAACATATGTTTAAATGTTAAATGTGCAATATTGTAACTAAACAACTCATTCCCATACTCATTGTAAATACAATTTATGAATCATAAAAAAAATAATAAAAATAAATAAAAAAAAAAAAGTCCATCAAAGCAAACATGAAAATAGTTTCACTTGTACACACAGTATAAAGAATGGTTTTCACTTGCAAAGCAAGCATACATGTAACAAAGTCCTATTTCACAGTGAAAGTAATGGGTATCGAATGGTCAAGGCGAGACTTTGTGAGACTCCGAGACAAGGCATATTTTTGTGAGCCCGAGATGATTTTTCACCGATTTCCTTTGTTTTCAAAATTCAAGACTCTAAGAAAGCTTTTTGCGAAAAAACGAGACTTCGAGACATGCAAAATTTGACCGAAATTTTGCAAGACTCTGACTTTTTGCGGGGACCATTCGACACCCCTAAAGTAGGCCTAAAGCGGATCGTATTGAACCTAATTGTATCATAGCGAAAGACTACACACCGAGAAGTAGAAAAGGACAATGTTGAAAACATTGAAAAAACAACAGAACGACACATTGTAATTTCAAGTGTTCATTTAAAAACAGGCAATACTAAATTAGGGAACCATTTCAGCCTGATAACAATATTTTTCACAATCTTGAATAATATTAATATTAATTTATAATTTATAATCCTTCAACTACAATACATATTATTTGTTTATTTTTATTTTTTGAAAAAAATATTTAATGTAGGTCTCATATTTATTGTCTATAACTCAGCACACAATTTTCACATTTTTCTACATAATCCAAGTCATTTGATGAATCAGCTTTAGAATAAATGATGTACTACTACAAGATATGCTGATGGCAGAAATCCAAGTATTGTTGCCTGTCTTGTTCAGTGAAATGCTAAGAAATTACCGACTCATGTTTGAAGAACACATACTTCAAAGGTAACTTATTCTGTATGAAGATTCATTAGATACATCAGTAGCTCTTCGCATGTACATATAGCAACGCACCAGGGGCATAAATTCAAGTATTGTTGCCTGTTTTATTCATTGATAATATTAGCAATTAGCGACTCATGTCTGAAGAACACATACTTCAAAAAGAGATTCAGCAACTTGGGGGTGACGACAGCTTTACACACATATCAACGTCAGCTTAAGCCAATGGAGATTAAGTTTCTTTAAAGCCAAAAATTAGTGACTTAACAACCTAGATTACTACAAAAGACTAACCTCGTAAGGACAGCTTAAGCATAGGACAACAGATATTAATTTGAAAGTGTTGGAGTATTTAGTTATTTATAAGTGTGGCACAGTGGATATGAATTCAAATGAAAAAATATTGAGATATATATTATTGAATAGACAGTTTTGCACACATTGTTATGCAGTATTGACAATAGATTATTAGTAGAATTTATATTTAAGAACTCAGAGCTCGCACCAGCTATGAAATCAAGAGGGGAAATTATGACTTTAATATTATAATAAAATACAATTATATCACAATGCCGCTGTGGGATATAGTGGGAAATACTTAACCTTTAAAACCTAAGCCATCATACATTGATCAAATAATACAACCAAGTCTTGGTGCTACGATCCCTTTTGTATTGTGCATAATTTGTATGACAGTGAAAATCTTATGGCAAGGACGACCATGCCGTGCAAGTATGTTTTCTAAGATTTCAGTTGAGGCCATGCAGTGATGTGTCATGTATCATGTTTTTCCCCCGGTCGAACAAAATCTGCTCATATCATTCCAGGCAACATACAATGTACATTCAAGTTAAAAAAAGTTATAAGTTTGGGAGTTTCACCTGTACACTTTGTACTGTAAATGATGTAACACACCCAATATAGAGTAGCAATATACATAAACATGTACTAGTAGGCAAATCTTCTTTGTAAAATAAATACAAGATTATAGCAAAATCAAGGATTTGTATATGAAGACAAAAACGAAGTGAATATACAGTAATGCAGTCTTTAAATTCATGAATTTAAAAAAAGATCAATGAAAATTCAGTGGTTCTTGAAATTATATGATAACAATGAAGACTGAAAATTATGTGTTTTGAATAATAGGTTAAATTAGGCTGCAATTTTCATGTTCACAATAGAAATTTAACTCCAGGTGGATATACATATAATAAGGGAGAAAAAACATAGGATTTATTGACTTTACATTAAACACTTGCAGTCCACGGTAAAAAGATATACGCAGTGTTCACAGCACAACAACTAATTGAACTCAAAGACTGCCATTGATTGACAAAGAACTTGACCTGTGCTGTACTTCACAGTAAAACCACAACACTGACACACATGAGTTTCTGGAGAAAAGAAGATTGTGTTTTTAGAGGACTGTTTGGTCAGGTGAAAGGCTTAAGTTGTTTTATGTTCTTAAGATGAACAATTTGGAAAGGACTTCAGAAGATATTTAAAATGCTGCTGCTTCTATTCAGTGTACTCAGGGCACACTGGGCGTGGGAAATTTCTCTCGGCCACACGGTGGCAGCTTCTTTGTGTTTACAAGCACTATGAGATTGAAGTGTTCAAAAACTAGGCTTGTCTTGAGGACTTGAACAAAAAGCAAGCAAAGCAGCTTAGCAGGGCATCATTCCAATGTAGGGTTTGTTGTTACTACTAGTAACCACAGTCCACGCAAGCATTTGCCTCACAGTAGACAATACCCAACTAATTAGCAACTCTTAGTGAGTGTTTAACACAGTTCAGTTTTTCTTAGGCACTCCCCTCAAGAGGATAAAAGAATAATTGATAATGAGAGGAGTGAAATATTAAAAATATGGATTCATTTTCATTGTTCACAGAGATACAGCTGTTAGTGAAGAAAACCAAACAAAATCGGAGAATGATTTCAGTTTATTAAAGCACTACATGACTAGTAATGGGTAGAGTTGGAATATGACAGTATGACAGAGATATGGGTAATAAGATGCACTGGTTATCCAGTCTTAATGCACTTTAATGGGTCTTTGCTTGATTGATAGGTCAGAGAGAAGCAAAAGACAAAATATTCAGCCAAACAAAGATCTCCACACTCTCAAGACATGAAAGGGCATACTTAGTGATTATTTTGAAAAGTTTATATTCAACGTGTGCATGGCTCAAGACATTTGATAGGTTGAGACAGTGTGGAGCCAGTGAAAGTTAAACAAGCCAATTTGATGATTGTGAAGCCACTAATGCAAAGCCCAAGACCATATAAGCTTTAGCAATGAAATTAACTCTCCCTAAAATTAAACAAAAATTATTTTGATTCCAACAAAGTTATTTTCAGCTAACATGTATTTTTACATGTTGTTTTTCATAACTATAAATCCTGGCCAAAAAAAAAAAAAAAAAAAAAAATTTAAAAAATTTAATTTAAAAAATATAGTGCTCACTAGGTAAACTTAAAAATGAAAAGCAAATTTTAGGAAAAAGTAAAAAAAAAGGTAGGAAAAAGCAGCAACAATATTAATAATACCTCTGAACGATTCTAGAAGACAATAGCAAATACTACATTGTACAAATTATTCACAAAGAGTCAAAAAAAAAAGTAATCGACCTAAAAGGCATTTAAGAGACTAAAAGGAAGCTTGGCTGTTTTAATTCATATTTAACACTTTCAAGAGTACGAAATTAAAAGGAATCAAGTCTCAATATGTTGTGGATACTACAATTTCTCTGAGATTCACATACACATTGTTCATTGGCTACCGGTAATGCATTTGTGAAATAGTCCCAAGGGCATGAGGACAAACCATCATGGGGTGTTACTTGATACACACTGCATCAGACAAGAAAGTGGTTTCAAGAACAATAAAGACAACTTAAGGGAACAAACTAGCAATAACGTTCTTAATCATCGCCATCAGAACTCTCACTCCAAACAAGTCATTCACATGAATTCTATGAAATGAAATTTAGTCTAAAATAAAAAAACTTGACACATCGGCTGAGGATATTTGCTCAATATCAACTTATAGTTTCAGTGATTCTCTGGCAAGATGACTTATTTCAATTACAGAAGTCATCTGAATTTAATACTTGGCTTGTCTCACCTAATCTCATCTAAATGAAGAATTATACTTTTTTCACACCAGAGAATAACTCACACAAGAGGTATTGAATATAGTCAATTGATAAACAATGAACAATAAATATACAATTTTGTCACTTGTTTTGTGGCAGCTACCAACTAAAAACCACACTCCATACAAGATATGGCAAAACCTGTCTCAATTGAGGTCCAAAAAACCTATCGATAAACACGTTTTAAACTCACTGTACTAACATTTTAAGTTTTGTGTGCTTTGACAATGTGTGGTGTGTCATTCTAAGAGGTACTCTAAATGATAACCAAAGAAACGTTATGAATATTATATAGAAAAGATTAGCATGGACAAGCAAATTGGGAACTCACGACTGTCCACATGTGCTTTTTATATACTAGACTAAAAGAAAGACAGATATGCAGACAGGACTACAATGTATGACACCGCTAAAGAACACTTGCACACACATAACCAAGAAACACGCTTTTGTATGCTCTCAGCTTAACATCACTTGAACTCTGTTTTACTCTGAAAAACAAAACTGTTTGAAGTCCTCTCTGGGAAGAAAAGCTGCGAAAACACAGAACTTGGTCTTTCAAAATCTAAACTAAGTGTCATTGTCGTACCATGGTGATAGGAATAGGCTAGGAGTATTCTGTTGTCTTATGCAAATATATGGCAGCTGCTTGGTGTTCTTTGTGGAAGTATATTACATATCAACTATTCCTAACAGAGCCTAATGTTTACAATTAACATAGAGAAGCTGAAAGTAGCCACCAGTTTATGGGGGATACTGGTTAACTGCTTTTCATTCAAAAAAAAAACACAATTGAAGCAGACAACTTTAACAGGGAAAAATTGGCTGTCGGTAATTTATGCCTAGTAGGAGACATTAACTGGTAAAAGGCAAATGAAATGAGTTTTTAGTGACAAAAATTAGCCATCTGAAATAAAGTCAAAATAGTATTTAAACAATCTTTTGTTGTAAAAAGGACTGGTGTAAAATAAAAAGGGACAGAATATTTTCAAATTGTGGGAGGAAAAAGAGTCTTTAAAAAAAGTTATTTTAATTTAAACATTCGATAGGGAAGTTAAATTCTATACATAATACATTCTTTTGTAAATCATGCACTCACCGAGGGTCTTGCATCTGCGAAAACAAGCTGTTCAGAAAATAACATGACACACTTGTCAAAAACACCTCTTCTTTGAGCAAAATAATACCCAACTATCCGCACAACTAAAATTTGTATAAAATAGCAGTTTTCATAAAAAATCTATTCAAATATTTTCTTACTAATGCAGATGTAAACACCAATTATGAATTGATTAAGTTGAGTTTTAAATACTGAAAGAAATGACTTGAAATGAAATTTGAGAAATTCGGGATGAAAAGAGAAATGGTTGTAGTTTGAATTCATTATTACAATCGATAGTACATGCATGCGCTCACACAAGCTCTCATGATAAGTCCTAAAGGGGCTTTATGTCTTAGGATACTTTTAGTTAAAACCCAAGCACTGAAAGATATATCCATAAGCTAATTCATACAGTAAGTAGTAAGGAACCAGGTGTTGGGAAGGATCTTGAAAGTTGCAGATTTATCCTAGTCTTGAGTGCTCCTTAACTCATCAAATGGTTAAATAAAAACAAATTTAAGACTTCAGTCTCTGAACACAACTTTGGAGGCTAAAGTGCGCTCTATTCATAGTAATGAAATGAAGTTTTTCCTACAGTACTTACATTGTCGCTGTGGATCTTGCATTCCGTCACCAATGTTTTCACAATACTCTTTCTCATCTCCCTTCTCTTGTTTCACTTTGACTGCCTCAAATCTTATATCGTTGCTGTTAGTGGAGTGTGTACTGCGTGGACTTGCATTTGGGGAGCGTTCTGTGGTCGAGTAGTCTGTTAATTCCTTTTCTGATATGGCAGGAGAAACTTTCTCTTTGCTCATTCTGTCTTGCTCCAGTTCAAATGATGAAGTCTTGTGGTAAAGACTATCAAAACTGTGTTCCCTTTCGATTAAACTTCTCTGGTGCTGCAAGTGATGGAACGAAAAGCTGTGCTCGTGTGGATTGATTCTTCTAAATGCACTTGTACTATTAAAAAGTGCGCTTGCTCCAGACGTCTTATGTAACAGTCCACTCCCTAAGTGCGAGTGGATCTGGAAAAAGTGAGGGTTATAGTCAGGCGAGACTCTGTCAGAGTAGTGTTCACTGCCTTGTTGACTGTGATACAGTGACAGATGAGATGGCCGATGCTGGTAAGCAGAAGAACTCAAGACCATTCTATGGAGGGTATCTCCGTCAAGAAAGCGGCTACTGGGAGAGTAGACTGCATGATAGTCACTTAGAGATCCCGGCGATGACACTGTAGGGCGAGTAGCTTCTGCCGTTGAGGCTAGGACCATTAAAGCAGGTGAAGTTAGCGGGTTGGGAATATACGCTGGGGCTCCCAATTTCTCCATCATACCGCACTGAATTCAAGTTTTCGCGGGATTCACGGTTGGGTGATCACGGATGACAAATTCCAGACCAAAATTGTACTCAACAACTTTTGAAGCCTGACAATGTCAAATTTGCGTCCAAAACTATACTTTCTTGCACAGATTCTTTCACTTGCCGGTTCCTAACTACTACTGCTCGGTTCAAATTATATCCCCCAGTGGATTAGTCGCATCCAAGTCGGAGAATATGCGGAGTCAGCTCAAAGGAACGTCTTTGGACAGGAACTGTTTACAACTACAGCATGCTTGAAATGGCTAATAATTTCGTTAAAAACTCTAATTACTCATAAACTTAGGTGTTTAAATCTTCAAAGAAACTTCCCGAAATTCAATGTTGAATTTTGGCTGCCAGAAGTTCAGTCAACTGTCTGTTTGTACCAACAAACTGAGGTAAACTGTAATTCGGCGAGGACGAACAGAGCTCCAACGTCTAGTGCGCTCAAATTCAAACTGGCAAAGGCGCAGCTGAACTTAACTCGAAGTAGGAACTTCCATGCTAATTTAATCGTGACTCGTGTGCTTGTTGTCACAACTTGAAATTAGTAATCAGTTTAAGAATACGCACAAACTACTTAAACAAAACCGGACACGCTCTCGCGAAAAATAACAAAACCGCTACTGGCCTGGTAAAATAACCTCTCGAATGTCAACTCTGGACTTATTAGAGTGATAAGCTTTGGTTGTGGGGCACACTAGCCGGAAGATGGAGAGGATTGGGCTCAGATACAACTCCGCTCACATCAACATTAAATCTTTTACTAACCTGCAGCTGGCGAAGTCCCTTGTTTTATTTTGCTGGCGTGCGCGCATGCGTATAAGGGTCATCTTTTGGTCGCTCACGACTTTGCAGGTCTGGGAACAAACTTTCAGTCCTTTTATTATCGGGAGTAAATAGCGATTTGTGACTAATGAAAATTTCTCCTGTAATATAAACAATATAGCTTTAATTTTGATATTTCTCAAAGAACCTGCTGGCTGGCCCACTTAAACTAACATTTGCCATACGATATTTCCATTGGGTCTTCAAACATCCGTCTCCCCAAACTCAAAGTTTAATAAAAATGTAGGACACTTTGCAAAAATGGCTTGTTTAAGTTTATTTTGAACTCAAAGGTAAAGAATTTCTTCAAAGCTGTAAAGATATATTTGTTTAGGGGAAAATTAAATGTTCACAATTTACCGAGGGCATCGAATAAACTCTATTGATAGGTGCTAAAGGAGACAGTTTACGTTAAACTTGTCAATATTCTTCCTACTCCCAAAAGCCCTGATTTAAGGGTAAAATCAATAGGAAACACAAGGAATCAAATATTTGAAAGAACGCAATTGATTCTTTCCGAACCTCGAAACTTTCCAGAATTTCGAGCGCAGTCCTAAGTCGTCACTAGTTGATTACGATCGATTATGTCGCCGGCCCGCGAGTTCACAGCACGCTACTAAATCATTCAGCTAGAGTTTTCCGGGAACTGGTATCAAACTGTTGTAATCAATTAGTTCCCTGATGTTCTGAGGAAGTTTCTAGTTTCCAATGTTTATTGCAAAAAGAGTTAGGGTTTTCAAAGGCAAGGATATGAATTTTTTTTAATGATTTGATACAGCCTCCAAGGGGGTATCGCTTGGTATTGTATCATTGCAACGCTTGGTGCTACATAATTCCTCAAAGAAATATATTCAATATGTTTAAACCATTGAAACGGATGTCCAGTTCTTTCATCGCTTTCACATCGAAAATATTTTCATCACTTTCACAGCAGCCTCTAACTGACCGTAACATTTTTTTTAAATCGAATTCACCCTAGCTCAAAGGTCAACTTTCTGCCTTCATCGATCAACAACTGTTTTTCGATGCGCTTGACTTGTCTTTTCCATGCGTTCACTTTATTACTCCTTGTGAAAGATGTGCGCAAATCTTATTAGTGGCACGCAGTTAAACAACTTCGCGTATGGCAGGGAAACAAAACCATTATTTTGAGTGAATAGCCAAAGTAGTTGATTTGCGTAGACGATTGATCCACTTACTTGCCGTATTAACCGAAATTAAGTATCTTATTCTTCAAGTCTACGCAGCCTTTATTGATGACAGTCACATTTAAATACTGTAAATGGTTTGAAAAACAAATTCATCTTGAAGTAAGAATGAAACTTTTTTTTTATCCAAACGAAAGACAAAAAAAAATGGATCTTTTGATGATTTTTAGTTGTACATTTTTAATCAAGTTTTCGGCTTAATTCGCACCGAAAGTCGAAAAAAGTTATATTTTATGTCGATTAGGAGATGCTTTACCGCGTTTATTAACGACTCAGAAGTGTGGTTGCGATGTGGACCAATTTCTATGCTAATTAGATCCTATTTAGACTCAAAAATAAACCAAATGGAGCCATTAGAATTTTACTGCCTTGGGACGGAATTTTTCCAGTAGAGAAAGCTATACTGGCTTATTCTTTTTTGAAGGAAAATTCAATGATTAATAGCTGTAAAAGTGTGAAACGAAACGAAAAGCGATTTTGAAACACTGGAAGGGTTATTCCCGCACGCATGACTTGCGTGTCAAACCCTTATTAAAAACATCGTCAACTGTTTCTTTGCTATTCTTTCAGGATGAAACGGGAACCACGTCGTGCTATCATTCGGTGCATTTACAGTTTAAACAGCAGGACATTCATTGTTTAAAAGCACTCGCCACCCACAGCCATAAGATAAACTTGCTACACTGTTTTTACTTTGACTGTGAAAGACTTCCCGAAAAAAAGAGAGCTAGCGTCACGTTTCACCGCCCACTGAACAATCTGTTCCATTTCATTCGCCTTTTTTTATCTCCTTCTATTGAGCTTTATTCCAGTCAAACACCAAATCCTTCCGCTTTAAACAAAAGTTAGTTTGGAAGAAGGCAGTGGTTTGAGCGAGGCAAGAATAACATACACAATTCATTAAGAAACCTCAGGAAACAACGCAAAACTTAACGCGCGAAGAAAATTAACTTGTTTCAAAATTAAAATAGCCGCGAATGTAGTATTTAATTATTAGTATCATGCTGTTTTAAATTTGCTGAAGGGGAAAGACGAACTAATTGTCTTTGGTTTTTTGCCACTTGAATCTGCAAATTGGAGACTAAACGTAAGGTATTTTCAAGTTATAAGTGCCTTGGGTTTGGAACCAAGATTTGGCGTATTTAATTTCGCAACTGACAACAAACTACTTTGGTCCCTTACTTACATATATGAATGCTCTCAAAGCTTAGATTTACGTTTTGCAGCTGCCAGGACCTATTGTCTACAAAACTGATGGTATTATCATTGTTAATAAAGCAAAATTAATCAAAAGTGCAACGCCATTGTTTATAGCTCCAAAACATTCCCGGTGAAAAGAACGACTCAGCGAACTAATAAGCCATTGAGCAGCAAATTGGTCAGAAAAAGAGCGCGCTCAATGAGAAGCGTTTGCAAATTTGTCGTCATTACTCAAGGATAATTTCTCTTCAAAATTGAATTTGTCATAAAGTCAGTTTCAAAGCACCTATCAGAACGCTCAATTCCTCATTTCCTATCATTTTACGTTCAAAGAAAAGGCCATTTCCCGAAGGAAAAAGTCGCTTGTTAGTAAGTGCTGAACTGCTCAATTTTCACCTGCGCTTTTCGAGAACTATAAACACTGCAATATCATCCAAATTGGCCTGTCATTTGGGTGATTTAAACTTTTTTTCTTTTTTTCCAAGTCAATGAACAGTGTTCACTGAGCAATGTGAATAAAGAGGTATTTTCGTTTATATTAGGTTGTATACTCCCACTAAATATATCCTCAACTCTTCTTTAAATACCAACAATAATAAAAACAACTCTATCAACAATAAACAGTCCAAAAACAATGACAAATTTTAAGTCCAACTGGAGTTGTAAAATCAGTGTGTTATCGGAGTCGCAGGACTTCGCTCGTGAGCAAAGGACAAGACTCAGTATAAGTTTACACTTCATTCCGTATAAACCATTTAGTCTTTTCCCGGATTTTTTTACCGGAAAAAAAATGACCCAAAAGGCGGCTTCTCCAAACAAATTGATTAAACTGAACTCTACTAGATCATAAATTGATAAAAAATGTCGGCTGTGATGTATACTAACTTAATCATCACATTTTGCAATTTAGTGCTGACACAAGAATCAACTCAGTGCGGGTTTTCGCTGGACCGTTTTTCTCGGTGGTCGGAGGGAACAATTTTAAGCCGTTAACTACACTGACTCCTCAGTCGTCAGCAGTACCATTACAAAGGACTGACTTGCACAAAAGAACTCTGAAAGACCAGAGAACAATGGCCGAAGTAAAAAACTCTCTCTGAATACTAATTACTAATGAAGTGAAGTGAAGTTTTATTTTTCTTTCTCTTTTTTCCTTTGCTTGTTTTGTTGAGTCATAAGGTCTATAGTGGCTTTCCAATTAACACATGTGACAGTTTAGTTAACGTTAACCAGTCAGTGATATTTCTGCATGACTAAATAGGGTAATTTCTCATGTATATGCGTCCACCTATTGGCCGCGGGCTTGACGGTCTCTTATATGCCAGTTCTGATAACAGAAACAATATAAGTCCGAATACCAGAAGCAATTAACAAGCTGGCATCTAAGTCGTATTGTTTATTTTACCTGAGTTTGTATCACGTTTGAAATGAGTATCAGATTCAATATGACATTCTTATCTGTCGTATGCACTTGGGTTGCAAGTTGCCCACGGTCGTGCAACGATATCAATGTCGTCTCGGAGGCTGATTCGAAGTTAAGAAAGCGCGCCTTTGA
This sequence comes from Actinostola sp. cb2023, assembly GCA_033675265.1. Classification (NCBI taxonomy): domain Eukaryota; kingdom Metazoa; phylum Cnidaria; class Anthozoa; order Actiniaria; family Actinostolidae; genus Actinostola; species Actinostola sp. cb2023. The sequence continues at coordinate 348,631 of JAUJYZ010000967.1, read as the reverse complement.
AGTGTAGCCATTCTGGGCTTGTGTATTTGCCTTTCATAGTGTCAAAGTGCTCCTTTTTTGTCATGAAAAAAGACATGACAACTCTTGACAATGTGCTACAAGGATTCTACTGAAGAACCTTTTTGAAAACGGCAACGGCGCAGTTGTGGATTTCATTTCGCTGCTTTTTGATTAAAATGTCAGACAACCGCGTCTTTTTAGAATTTTGATGTAACAATTTTAATTTTTTAAATCAAACTTTTCCCGATTTTTAAAAGTATTTGTTTACTTTATCCGTGTTACAACATCAAAAAGAAACGACAGTTTTCCATTCAGACACATACACTCAAAGCAACCGCCTGACTGTTTAAGAACCATTTGCGCAAGAGGAACTGTAAGCACTTTAATTTTCCCCAAAGGCAAATCGACAGACTAGCTCTTTCCAAAATATCCGCGCGCGAACTCGATGGCTTTCTGTGTGGTCTGAAACTGATAAAACCCACTGAAATTACAAACTTGTCAGTTTTTGAAAAGAACTTTATTGATTCATTTAGTAAAGTCGTTCAATTGAAGATTTTATCTTCGGACAGGAAGAAACAAAAACTTGTTGAAGCGCCAGTGCCTACATCTGGTACAAGTGGCTCTCTAAGTTCGGACTGACTCGTGGCCGATCGATCGAGCGCGCGCTTCTGTGACAAATATATGGCCAATATTTGTACATGTATGTAATGAGATTAACGATTGCTTGGTATGGAAGCCTAATAAACAACAAAAAAACAGTGGGACAGCAAAGTGTCACTAACTGGGCATACATCGTAAAAAATGATTTCTCAGGACTGCTTTAACACTTGCCTAATGTACGATCATTTATTTAAGAAAGTAAATATTGCCAACCAGAAGGCTAACAACTGACTTGCCGATCTGCTCTCAAATCTCTGTCTAAAGTTTCCTCAATGGGGAATTCTCTCTACGGTGATTGAATCTCGTTTGGAATTAGTAATGACAAGGAAAGGAGACTTGCCAATTTCTATTCAGAAAGTAGCAGTTCGAATGGCTCCTTAATTAATACTATGGAAAATGCTATTAGTTCTTTTCTGGGGGTTAGTCTTTGACAAATTAAGCTTTCAAGTCCAGCACTCTGGACCACTGAGCGATAAGGAATGATTCACCATTGATGCTATCTTGGAGAGGCAGCATTTGTCAATTTAACGATTGCTTAGAGTCGTAAATAAGCGTTATTAAGGAGTAAAAAGCTATGTTTAAGCCAATTATATCAATCATTTATCCAAGGAAGCAATATCGTGTCTTTAAAGTTTAGGACACCTTGGAGTATTAAATTAACCATCATAACAAATTATTTGAAACTGAAAATTATCGAGTACTTGAAGCAGTCCACGCCGGCTTTATAGTTGACCGTCGAATATACTCAGTTGTCCATGCATCCTCTGATAACTCGCCTCACATATTAAGTGTTGAACACAATAGAAATTCACGCCTCTTTTTATTGAAAATTCGCCAAATATAGTAAACATTTGCCAAGAATGGTCAGAAACCAACTTATACCTATCGAGTTCTCATTGTGAATATATATATTATAACTCTTCATTTTCAGATGAGACTAGTTACTCTGCACCGCCACTGATTCACTGCATGTTTTTGTTAGAGGCAGGGGTGTTTGAATGGCGTTTGAATCATTTCAGGGCAACTTTGAGGCTCCCGGTTTGATTTACTAGTACAGCGTCATAACGGTGACAAGTAAACACAAATACGATTTTTGAGTTTGGTTAATTTTGCTTCGCTCATAACAGGTGATGTTATTTAGAGAAAGCGAGAATTAAAATGAAGAAAAGATGTTGCATGCATTACACAAGAGTGTGTTATCATACGAACAACCAAAATAAGAATAACAAATTATAGAAAATATCACCAACACAAAATTGCCGCATTTTGATTTGCTAATTTTCATAAGCGAGGAAGTAAGATGCTCGGGTAAGCTATCGAGCGTAAGGAGCAAGAATATCGGCGATTTATTCAGAATAGACAGATTTTGTTCATCTTTGTAAATTTAGGGTGAAAACAATGGGATGGGTTGACTTGGAACTCGCAAGTGACTATCTGAATTTCGCCAGCTGGAGCCGATAATGAACTCGTATTATAAATTATCGTTTCGGCTTCTCTTCATCTAAACAACATATAGCATTTTTGTATATGTATATATAATATGTAGTTGATATAAATGGAGAATTAGATAGGAACCAATGCATGCAAGCGCGCGCGGCGAAGGTGGTCTATATCTCAGGCCTTAAGGCAGAAGAACTGAATCGTACTCACGTCAGTGTAAATCAATTACAGAAAAAACTAAGCCCATCATTGTATCATTTTGTGCCGACGGCGAGAGAGTGAGAGACAAAAGCTTGGCTTGAATAATTAATAGTTTAAGAAAAACTTCAAATCCAATACTGATTAACAATAATAGAATAAGATTTGCACAAAAAAAGGTAAAACAGTTGTCATATCAGAGCCCAGTCACTTGAAGGAGTTAAAACCGACGATTTTATCAGCAAAATCCCATTTGGAACTTCTCCTGTTTTGAACTACATCAAATGTTAAGAAATCGTGACTTAAAGATAGATAAAAATGAAGTTTCAGATTCAATAATTAGGGTTTTTTTCGGGTAGTTACTCGGGGATGTTTTTTGTGAAATAACTTGCAATCCATATTTTTCGCACTACTCAGCACGCACTAGCGGATATTTTTGCTATGGTCGGCAGTATATCATAAAATAGTATATTATTCATCTTCAAATATGCTACAGTAGTTTAAGTTCTACTTCTGACTTGCAATAGTCTGTTTAATTAGTTTTTAGGAAATTAATAACTCCGGCTCCGTGTTTTGGTGAGCGAACGAAAGCTTGGCAACAACACAAGTGCGGTTCATCTCACTGCCAAGTTGAACTTCAAGAAAGGCGGATTTGCTAATAGTTTTATCTTTCACTAAACGTATGTATGTGTGAAGTCTCTATATCCATCAGTACTTGTTGTACTTGAAATATCCGATAATTTAGCAGCATTTAGAAAACCATTTAGTTCAAAGGAGTTGTTCAGTAAGACAAAGGCACTTGTAACTCGCTGGTGGTAATATTATGACCGCCTGGAACTGATCACTGAATTATGACAATGTTCAGGTCTAAGTGTCGAACGAACATCAAGTTATTGTCCAAAACAGATCGCGATTTATTGTGGTGTACACTATACAACAGTCAGTCTCTCTTTGTACTCTACTAGATCAATGGATTCATACTGAAAAGTGTCAATAGTTCTCATAGATGAAATACACTTTTAAAACGGCAGCCATGAGTTAAACGAGGAGGTGCATTTAGCAAAACGTCTCTAATATGCACGTGTCCAATTCAAAGAAATCTCACTTGCCAAGCTCTCGGCGAACTCCCAACTGAACGTCAAAGGCTAAGTATTGACACTTGACATAAAGATAAACGACAAGAGCTTCTACCAGTAGAAGGATTGATTAGGCTAGCTATTCAACACCTTGTGGCCACAACAATTACTGATTGCGAACATCAAAAAACAAACTATAGTAATACATTAAAAAACCTCCAAACCAGAGATCGCCTCAATCATTATAGTAATACTACAGGCCTCGCTTCTCAGCTGATTCACTTTTAGCAACAAAAAGAAAACGTTTGTGATTTATACGACTTCATTGGACTAAATAACAAACCGAAGTAACGGAGAAGAGTATGTGGTTCGTGATTCCCCCCAAGAACGGTTTTTGCGTCTACTACACAGACGTTGTTAGTAATTTAGCCATTAGATCCAAATAATCACCGTATAAAATATGCCAAATGTCCACATTCAATTCAGCTCGAACTCACGCAATGATAAACCTAGCCTCAAACTGTTCAGTCTTTGATTATCATTTGTAAGAATATTTCTCGTATCAATTCATCGAATACAGATAAACAAAATATCGTGTAAAAGCTGACTCTGTTTTGGAGGCGGTTTTTGAGCGGAAAGTATCTACAAAGACTAGTAATGTGATAATAGTCCAAGTCTTTGTCTGGGCGGAGCATCATGATATAGTTTGTTGAATCCCCCAGAGGTGATGGCACGATTCGGTCCCCACACTAACAAACTAACCTTTATTTTTGATCCGGAAGATCGAATGAAATGAAACTTTGTCATTTTCTTGACTGTCGTACAATACTTTGACTTTCATCTGAATGACATTTTGTGTTCATATTGTACTTTGAAGCTGAAACTTTGGAACTGAAAAGAGTGACCCCTTTTCTATATAGTCAAGGTGTTGAACATGCTTTCCTGATAAGTGTACCAGCTAAATATATTCATTCGTTCGTTCGTTCGTTCATTCATTCATTCAATCATTCGTTCGTCCGTCCGTTCGTTCGTCCGTCCGTTCGTTCGTTCGTTCGTTCATTCATTCATTCATTCATTCGTTCGTTCATTCATTCATTCATTCATTCATTCATTCATTCATTCATTCATTCATTCATTCATTCATTCATTCATTCATTCATTCATTCATTCATTCATTCATTCATTCATTCATTCATTCATTCATTCATTCATTCATTCATTCATTCATTCATTCATTCATTCATTCATTCATTCGTTCGTTCTTTCATTCATTCATTCATTCATTCGTTCGTTCGTTCGTTCATTCATTCATTCATTCATTCATTCATTCGTTCGTTCATTCATTCATTCATTCATTCGTTCGTTCATTCATTCATTCATTTCATTCATTCATTCATTCATTCATTCATTCATTCATTCATTCATTCATTCGTTCATTCATTCATTCATTCATTCATTCATTCATTCATTCATTCATTCATTCATTCATTCATTCATTCGTTCATTCATTCATTCATTCATTCATTCATTCATTCATTCATTCATTCATTCATTCGTTCGTTCGTTCGTTCGTTCGTTCATTCATTCATTCATTCATTCATTCATTCGTTCATTCATTCATTCATTCATTCATTCATTCATTCATTCGTTCGTTCGTTCGTTCATTCATTCATTCATTCATTCATTCATTCATTCATTCATTCATTCATTCATTCATTCATTCATTCATTCATTCATTCATTCATTCATTCATTCATTCATTCGTTCATTCATTCATTCATTCATTCATTCATTCGTTCATTCATTCATTCATTCATTCATTCGACATTCATTCGTTCGTTCATTCATTCGTTCGTTCATTCATTCATTCATTCATTCGTTCATGTATTAATTAATTAATTATTCGTTCCAATTGATTCCCTCTTTCTGTCTCTCTTCCTTAATTTCTTTATTCCTTCTAGCTGTTCTCTCAGACTTAATTATATCAAAACCATCTGAATTAAGAACAACATTTATATTCTTAATCACTGAATTATCACCAAGCGAGTTCAAAACATAAGAAATATACTAGCTAGTGTAGCCATCGATGTGACATCTGTAGGGAATACCCATATGAATGACTGAGCTGTTGTATTAATTAGAAATGACTGTTTGATTCAATATATTTGATTTGTTTTGATTGAGGAATCACTCTTGAGAATATTACTAGTGATTTATCATGTCCATAGTTGAAGCCATTTCACTCAGTGTTAATGGCCGAGTGTAGCGACATACAAGAGGTGACGGCTAAAAGCACACGAAAAAAGGAAGTCTGAGAAACAAGATTGGGACTGAGAATGAAAGAAAGAAAGGGATAACAAATTTAAATAAAAACTTTATGTAGTCTTCCACACGGAAACCACACATAGAAACGACTTCCTTTTTGATTGTTACAACAAATATTTTGCACAGATATTTTGAGTATATATAGTTTTACTGTAAGTAAACACATATTTAATTACATAGTCAGTATCGATCAACTAACCGTTACTAGGAGCCATGTTCCTGTCCACTATAGCGTAGGGAGCTAGGGTGGGGCACCTTAAATTTTTGGTAATTAAATGTCAACATATAAAAGAAAAAAGAAAATACTAGTTTTGTGAGCTGTTTAAAATTTTGTTTTATAAAGATTTAACATTGAATGAATAAAGATGTTTTTATTTTTTTATTCTTTTTATTTTCTTATTCTTTTACTTTTTTATTCTGGGCCCCTCAATTGCTGGGTTCGCGCTACGCCCCAGTTACACTGCGAGCAGGGTTATTTTCTACTCGCCCAGGAAGGAGCGATTCCTGTGCGAGTAGAAAAAAAAACCCTGCTCGCAGGGTACGCCCCAGTGTTCCTGACACTAGCAAGAAAGAGAGAGAGAGAGAGAGAAATGTTTAATACTAGCTAGTACGTCTTTTAGGAATTAATGTTCTAATAATGTTCTATTAATGTTCTATTATGTTCTATTAATGTTCTATTAATGTTCTATTAATGTTCTATTAATGTTCTATTAATGTTCTATTAATGTTCTATTAATGTTCTACTAATGTTCTATTATGTTCTATTGATGTTCTATTGATGTTCTACTAATGTTCTATTAATGTTCTATTAATGTTCTATTAATGTTCTATTATGTTCTATTAATGTTCTATTAATGTTCTATTAATGTTCTATTAATGTTCTATTAATGTTCTATTAATGTTCTATTAATGTTCTATTAATGTTCTATTAATGTTCTATTAATGTTCTATTAATGTTCTATTAATGTTCTATTAATGTTCTACTAATGTTCTATTATGTTCTATTGATGTTCTATTGATGTTCTACTAATGTTCTATTAATGTTCTATTAATGTTCTATTAATGTTCTATTAATGTTCTATTAATGTTCTATTATGTTTCTATTATGTTCTATTATGTTCTATTATTATGTTCTATTAATGTTCTATTAATGTTCTATTAATGTTCTATTAATGTTCTATTATGTTCTATTATGTTCTATTAATATTCTATTAATGTTCTATTAATGTTCTATTAATGTTCTATTAAGGTTCTATTATGTTCTACTAATGTTCTATTATGTTCTATTGATGTTCTATTGATGTTCTACTAATGTTCTATTAATGTTCTATTAATGTTCTATTAATGTTCTATTAATGTTCTATTAATGTTCTATTAATGTTCTATTAATGTTCTATTAATGTTCTATTATGTTCTATTAATGTTCTATTAATGTTTAGTAAAGCACCTCATAGAGTGCAATTTAGAAAAGCGTGAAATAGTACTAACTTTAAAGAGTACTAAATAGTGCTATTTCTATTGTTTCTATTAATTGTTTCATTAGTGCTATTTAGTACTAATTAGTTATTAGTTTTCAAGCTTTTCTAAATTGCACTCTATCATCTTTTTCTTTGCGGAAGAGTATGTAGATAATTGAGGACTGAAGAATGCAGCAAATTTGAAGATTCCTTTGGGCTGCGCCTTATATATATTTCTAGAATGAATGGATGAATGGATGAATGGAAGAATGGACAGAATGGACAAATGGATGAATGGATGGATGAATGAATAGAAGAATGGAACAATGGAGGAATGGAGGAATGGAAGAATGGAGGAATGGGGAATGAAGGAATGGAAGAATGGAGGAATGGAAGAACGGAGGAACGGAAGAACGGTGGAACGGAGGAACGGTGGAACGGAGGAACGGAGGAACGGAGGAACGGAGGAACGGAGGAACGGAGGAACGGAGGAACGGAGGAACGGAGGAACGGAGGAACGGAGGAACGGAGGAACGGAGGAACGGAGGAACGGAGGAACGGAGGAACGGAAACGGAGGAACGGAAACGGAGGAACGGACGAACGGACGAACGGACGGAACGGACGAACGGAACGAACGGAACGGAAACGGAGGAACGGACGAACGGACGGAGGAACGGACGAACGGACGAACGGAACGGAACGGACGAACGGACGAACGGAACGGAGAACGGACGAACGGACGAACGGACGAACGGACGAACGGAGGACGGAAACGGAACGGACGGACGAACGGACGAAACGGACGAACGGACGGACGAACGGACGAACGGACGAACGGACGACGGACGGACGAACGGACGAACGGACGGACGAACGGACGAACGGACGAACGGACGAACGGACGAACGGACGAACGGACGAACGGACGAACGGACGAACGGACGAACGGACGAACGGACGAACGGACGAACGGACGAACGGACGAACGGACGAACGGACGAACGGACGAACGGACGAACGGTGGAACGGACGAATGGAGGAATGGAGGAATGGAGGAATGGAGGAATGGAGGAATGGAGGAATGGAGGAATGGAGGAATGGAGGAATGGAGGAATGGAGGAATGGAGGAATGGAGGAATGGAGGAATGGAGGAATGGAGGAATGGAGGATTTTCCAGAACTGTTTACTGAGTTACTGTTTACTGAGTTGATTGCAATCAGGAATGTACTATCATATATTCCCAAGTGCGCATATCAAATATCATGCAATACATTGCTATACATATCGCGAACTCGCCCAAATTATGATTTTTTTATGAATGTATGCAGGCTTTCCAATGATACCAAAGGAGTTGGTATTTGATACTGGGTGCGGTGAGTATCTCATTCCGTACAATCCTCTTTCATTCCGGTTGAATTTTCCACATCTTAGACTTCAAGTGACCATTTTATCACACTGAAGTCCGACTAATTCGAACAGGGTTTTCTTAAGGCGGAAAAAATGTGGTTTTAAAAAATTTTTATTTTTCGGGAGACGAAGAAGACGTTATGAGAAGCTAGCGCAAAGCGACACAGCTCTTCAGTGGTTGATCGTCGAACAATCATAGCTATATGTATGATACTTCTCAGCCATTCAACCATTCTTTAATTTCCTTCACACATAGATGTATTTGAAACGATTTGATAACAAATTTCGTCTCTAGTCTTTGTGACTTCGCATGCAAAATATTATTTTTATACAAGTGAACTTATGAGACGCGTTTCGATGTAAACAAGGCAAAACGTCAGTTGTTTAAGTTTTTGTGTGGCATAGAAGGTTGTAGAGTCTTTATCGGAATAACATCGATTTAAAGCTCTCTAAGTTTTTAGTAATGTGGTTTAGCGTCTTAGCTTTTAGGCTCTTGATTGTCGACAGCATGTTTGGCGTTTGAAATGCCGACAGCAAACAGAGAAAAAACGCTTACGGGCAATAATTATGGGGCCCGAAAAATGACTCAACGTCAACATTGATGACAGAGTTTTTACCCAAATGAAAATATTTAGCTTGGAAACCATTTAGGAGCGTCTAAAATGGTAACTTATTTCCTCTCTAGATAAGCTACCAAAGCGATTATCACACGAAGTTTGCAAATGGTTTTTTTATGGGCTGAAATGACAATATTTGGCCGCCGGTGCTTCTTGAAAAGGACATGTTACCATAAGCAATCAGCACAGACTACAAAGTCCACATTAAGACCATCGGCTTACTTTTCGTAGAGTCAAGTTAAGACAAGTTAGCGTCGATACATTAACTCGGTAATCACTGCATGTATTTATAGCTCTCTACATGCCGCAGAACTGAAGGGCGTTGGTCAATTGGAAAATTTCTGTCGCCGGCAGAATGGAATCAGCTACTTAGACAAGACAGTGAGGGACCATCAACGCCAAGAGTTCGGGTTCTAAAAGAAATCAATTTTCTAAAACCCCAACTGTTTTAAAATACTAAACGTATGATTGGATTTCCTACGGTAGAGAAGTTGATTGTGTGGCATGGCACGACGCTAGTGTATTGAAACGATACAATACACATCCGGCTAGCTTTGTTAGATATATTTACTCGCCATGTCCCCGTGTTGTGATTTAGCGGATCCTTTACAAGCCACGACCTCTGGAATTGCTCTCAGTAGCCTGGTTCTCAAACATCCGATCACATAATCTAAATATTGATAGACACCGGAGGACGAAAAGGGAAATATTTGTCTGTGTATGCGAGACTCAAACAGGGCGAGTATTTTCTAGCATTGACGCTCGAGTCCGGCTCTTTGTTGGCGCATGTGATATATGGGGACAAGCGTTGCTGGATCATTGATTTACCTTTTGGAAATCCTTTTCTTCCCCGGAAAACAAAATAAAGCATCTACATGATTCCTCACCCTAAATTATAAACAAAACCGGCGCATAACTACAGGGTAGCAAAGGGGGGGTTGTGATCACGCTTCACGTGCCATTTTTTCGTAAATTCACGACTCAAAAGAATCTTTTAAGCCATTTCACGCACGTCTTTCTTGCAAATTCACGGATCACGGTTTTATCTTTCGTTTATAAAGTGTTTTTCACGATTGACGCGCCATTTTTGGGCCAAATCACGCGTCACGTGTAACCCCTTTGCTACCCTGTAACTAAAGACTATAGAAAGGACAGAGCGAGCAACGACTCAGATAAGAATTATATCGATAGGGATGTCATTGGGTCGAATCTGAAGAGTAGAAAACTTCTCATTGAAACTAAGATCAGACATCAGACAAGAATGTTTCCCTTGTCACTTTTTAAGACGTTTTGATTTGAAAGTACGCTACAAGTGGGTTTAAATACATCACGATATGAATCGATAGCTTGATTTTAATGTGATTTTATTCGTTTTCCATGAAACGTGCGACTCCGCGCGCAGAAATTTCTGAAAGAAGAAAATGCCCCGTTATTCTTTGTTGTGGATTCGCAAGACACGTGTATCAAGAAAAGCAGACTAACTATGAACCAAACCTATATTATATCATGGCTTCGATTCAGCATTGCATTGCATTATCAAACAGTAATGCTAAAGTGTAGTTGAATAAAGTTGTGTATTGTGAAACAGTGTGACCGATAATTATGGGCGAAAATTGATCCTGATTCAGTTACACTATTTAAACTCCCATATCCATCGCCGAATATCCCTAGGAATTTTAAAAAGACCTTCGCTGGTACTACTAGTATTAGCAGCTCATGTGACTAAAGGACATAGATCTTATCTTTGAAACTATTTGACAAGCAAATGATATAAGAAAATTCTCGTGCTTTTTAAAAACCAAGCAAGAATTGTTCTGCATGCGGATAACATTTCTGCAAGTATGGATGAGGTTTACAACCGTTCACTGATTTTCCAACACATTCTGTTGGTCTACGTTTCATCATTTCCACACCGGAACCATAAGCTGACAAACAACTAAGTTATGTCAGTAAACTATACACGATTTTCTCTAGTCTCTGAGTGAGTGTTGCCAGCCGATGCGAGTTTCTAAGTCAATGCAAGATGCTCCTATATTTTCTATGGATTACACTGACATGTCTTTCGATCATTTCTGCCTTGCTTGCTGTTTCTGAAAGCATGATAAGAAGACAAAAGAGCACAGAAAATCCCTCTTAATGTAAACCAGTGCTTGCGAAAGCTAGGAAATCTTGTGTCATTGAATCTATATATGTGCGGTCTTTTGCGCAACGTATTGAGTTTTAGTGTTTTTTTTTGTATTATATACATAAAGTGCGGCGCTTTATTTAGAGAGAAAGGGCATTAAAGCCTGGTCAGTCACTAGCGATGCGGCGCTTTATTTAGAGAGAAAGGGCATTAAAGCCTTGTCAGTCACTAGCGATGCAAGTACTAGCGCAGGAATAAGACTGGTCCGGCATTTCAAATGTATCTGCGAAAACGGGCCTGACACAAGCTTTAGCATATAAGCGCATTCAAGCTCAATGATCTGTTTCCATTTCTTGTGCCGCTTGCTCCATGACTTGAACACAAGTTGTTCTTATGCTTGTGTCGTTAGGGAATATAAGATTCAACAGCTGTGCGTATGAAGAAGTCCAAAACGGCCGTTTATAGACTTTCAAATTCTACTAGTGTTCGATGAATGTGCAGTTTGTCTAACCTATTTACCGCTACATATGCCTGCCAAGGAGACACAGTCTGCATATCTATTATTTCTATTTCGGCAGGCATAAAAACGGGCACACTCGTCTCGTTTGCATCATTTGTATGGAGGGAGGAAACCAGAACTGAGACCTATGGTGTTCATTGGCGGCGCAAATCTGATAAGCAAAACTACAAGAGGCGTTATTTCACTGTGAAGACGGGCCTGACGCAAGCATAAGCACAAGAGGCGTTATTTCACTGTGAAGACGGGCCTGACGCAAGCATAAGCACAAGAGGCGTTATTTCACTGTAAAAACGGGCCTGACACAAGCATAAGCACAAGAGTCGTTATTTCACTATGAAGACGGGCCTGACACAAGCATAAGCACAAGCACAATCTTGAGGTCTTATGTCACTGTAAAAACGGGCCCGACGCAAGCATAAGCACAAGTATCAATATTTTTTCACTTCTTTGTGCGGCTTACGCTCATGCTTGTATCGCTAATATAAACCAGTCTTAACATTACCAAAACTTCACATTCTTATGTATAGCCTTTCCAAGCGTACTTTCCTTGGGCAGAAAGCATGACCGTTTATACCGTCATTCCATACCGTAGGGTTCCCACTCAGACGAACACAATTCGAAAATAAAAAATACTTGCAAACGTTCAATTCATTTATCATAATAAAACGGAAGCCCTATCAAATAATCGTACTTGTGAAACGGGATTGAATTTGATGCTAAAATTTAACGCTAATAATTTATTTTTTTCTTTCTCTTCATGGCTTTTAAGATTTTATTATACAGTAGTTAAATTTTAGCATCAAAAATAATGATACTAAAAAAAACTTTTTATCAAAGGCAATGGTAGTCGTTCATCAACCACGATAGTCATTCTCAAAAATAATAATTAGTCACGTGATTCATTGATTTCAATTTTTCATTGCATCACGTGACTTTATTGTAGTCTTTTCATATGGACAACCTTTTTGAGAATGACTGTATACACCTATTTCAAAAAAGGTTGTCGAGGAGATCAGTCCATAGGCGATAGGTCGTTGCAAGACCGAACTGCATGATGGTAACAGCTTGAATAGCCAAAGATAGCACTTCCTGTATGAAAAGCTGAATGATATTATAACTATTTGAATTCAATCATGCCAAGACAAATTTTGACTCGATTTTTCTCTGGCAGGCACGACATTCAAGCTGTTACCATAATGCAATTCGGTCTTGGAACGACCTATAATGTACTTATCGCCTATGGACTGATGTCTTCGACAATCTATTTTGAAATACATGTATACTAAAACAAGTCCAATACACCATGTAAAAAAGATTATAGAAAGTTTTATTACCATAAAAGTTCGTGCAATAAATGAGAACAGACTAAAAGTGTTCTGGACACTTCAACTTATATATCAATCTCCTCGAACAGCCCAACACATGTGAGTTGCGGCCAACCCATTCACTAAGGGCACACGGAATGCTGCAGTTGCATGTGACGTCATGGCGGCCATGTTGGATCCCGATAACAAAGCATCCTCATTACCTTCTCTTGTTTGTACCTCCAACATTGGCCGCTGCTTCCTCCTGCGATTGATTGCAGACAAGCAATAATGCTGGCAATATGATTGCAGCGTTTACACCACTAAAACTGTAGCGCGCAATTGGGATACCATCGTATTTCTGCACACATTGGCTGAAATACTAAGCGCTAAAATTTAGATTGCAGACACGCTTACGCAATTATGGCATTGTTGGCAGAAGTAGGATCACATGTACTTCAAGCTTCGTGACATTTACATAGGTGGATACAATCATATTGCCAGTAATTGCCGATTTGCAATCAATCCCCTTACAGTACAAAGACACACAAACGAGAGAAGCTAATGGGGAATGCTTTGTCGGGCACCAACATGGCCGTGATGACGTCACGTGCAAACTGCGCGGCATAGCACCGTAGATTTCACTGTAAGACGTCAACAAGTGACATAAATTGACATGTTTGCAACTCGCGTTCCGTTTGAACAGTGGCAGATACCCACACACACTCGTCTTTAGAACACAGTGTTATTCATTACTTCCTACTCGCATAACATCAACATAAAAACATCACCGAATCCACCCATACAAGACTTACTCTCTGTACATCATTTCGTTACTATAAATCAAAAATTCCTATTTACACAGCTGTTATATCATCTCCTATCTACATTATATACCTGTCTAACAGCTATTGCATAGAGGTTGCCATTGGAACAAGAGTAGGTCGATCATGGCCGCAATGAATTATGGAAGCAAACAAACAAATAAAAAACTCAGTAAAATATAGTCTCATCCGCAGGCAACTGCATTCGGGCTTCCTGTGGCGAGGAGAGGGGATTGGGAAGGAGATACCTTCCTCTCCTCCATTCTGCTAACCACATCCCCATATACTAGAGTCCAGTCCATACACTGGAGTAGCCTGGGGAAGGGGCTAAAGTAAAATCCAATCATTTCAATTAATTATAAACAATATTGAAAATAATTTCTTTTAAATACCCTCGGTTGAGAACAGAAACGTACGATCCCGGCATCCTTCGCGGCCTAGCCTACGCTTTCCCTGTGACACCCTTTATACAACAGCAGTAGTGATTAATTCAGTATCTACCTATCTAAATACATTCCTAGAACTATTGGAGCTATTGTTCGAAAAGTTCAGGTACGGGAAGTTATTCTGGCAAGGTATGCTGGGATAGCTGCCAGGCCACTGGTAATAACCGCTGGCCGGCTGAGCCGCGTTGCTGAGGTATTGTGGGTAGTTTGGTGGAGGGAAAGAGTAGTTTCCCGATTGAAATGGAAAAGGACTTTGCGGGTACGAATATCCAGGAATCCCACCAGCTTGGTATATCGACTGTGACGTAATCTGAGAGTTGATGGGCGTTGCCGTGGTAACGACGACTGGAGATCTGGGCCGTTGGTTCTTCAGATGCTTTACTCCAGACACTGTATCTCCGAGGTTGACAAATCCCGTGGTATCATGGTTCAGTTTCGTCTTATTTCTTGGCTTTTTCTTCTCCACAGGACTTCTCTCGTTACTAGTCCTTTTCTTGGGTCTCGTGTTGTTGTTAGTTTCACCATTGACCAGTTGATTACTTGGAGCGTGGGCAGGGGGAATGGGTCCTATATCCGAACGCGTGGCGGGGCTTAGAAGCCGATCCATAGGAGGACTAGACGATGTACAACTCAAAGGACTTATACTAAGGGTAGACGTGCTATCACTGTCCACACTAGCGGCCGACCCACCGCTGTCACTGTCATACTGCATCAACAAACCAAGGGCTCCTTTTTGCTTTCTTCGTGGTTTAGGCTTGGAGCGTAACTTCTTTGTCACGCCATCTTTGACCGGTTCTTTAGTCACGCTTTTGTGAAGGGCTTGGATGGCTTGTGAATTATTTTTGGGAATTTCTTTGACGCTCTCGTCGTTGACTCTACAAATTTCAAAACAGAATAAATACTCATAAGCAACGACTGGCCAGTGAACAGGGAAAACTTTAAACATAAATTAAAAATAAATTATATTATTATTATTATTAAAAAAAAAAAGGCAAATTAGGGGCCCATTAAGTGATACGTGATCACAACGCAAATTCTCCTTTAGAATTCAAAGAGTCTACGGGAGAATTCAGTATTTGATCAGTGATCACACTCTGTTCAAATGCGAGTGCTTACCTGCTATCATCCTTTTTATCAGTGATTTGCGTCTTGGTAGGCGAAAACGTTGAATCAAACGATGGCAAAGCAATGCTTAAGCTGTCATTAAGTGAAATTGGTTGAGGCATCTGTATAGGACTATAGGCCGAATGAGGGTTGCTGTCAACTAGACCAGGGGTACCCCCTCCTATACTACCCTCCACAGATTTATAACCTGTGGACGATATAGAAGGAGACTGGGGTTCTGGTTCCTTGGCAAGTAGACTACTAACTTCGATATCAGAGCTATCAATTGATGATATGTCTTGTAGAAGGGGTATGTTGGGTTCTAGCTTGCCATCCGTTGACGAGATGCCTTTCGAGGGCGACAAGGTCGAAGTAACCTCGGCCATTCTTGCTTCTTTCTGCGACGGTTCTACCGCAATTTTTGGCTTCGGGGGGTATTTGCGGGGTCGACCGGGTCTTCTCTTGGGGGTGGGGGTGGATGGACTATCGGCCACCACTACTATCGGCGTACCGCTCCCTCCCTTAGGTTCTGTGATGACTGGGGCCTTGACAAGCTCAGCTCGATCTTCTGAACTAGTGGTGATAGGGTGTGGCTTGTCAGACATAGATATTAACTGTGGCGGTGGGTTCAGTCGGGTGTCACCAAATGGAAGGCCAGGAATGGTCGGGTAAGCACGGTCATGACAGCTCATCAATCCAGTCAACATATCCTGGTTGGACCACGACGCACTCTTCAGATCTTTCGTTAAATGTGCAATACTAAAATTACTGCACGGCGACGACTTAGTTTTACTCGTTGGACTTCCTGTGGTGGTGGTCTTGTTGACTGGGCTACCTGTGTTGGAGTCGTTCTTACGTTTGGTAATAGTCTTTGGGCTACCTGTGTTCCCTACTAGGGGTGACAGGCGGTTACTTTGAGATGGGCTTCGTCTGTTGTCTCCAACGCAATGAATAGGACTAGAACCGTCAGGATTGTATAAACTAGGAATACAATCTCTATTTCCAGGGCTGGGCCCCTTCCTTTCCTCATGACTGCTGTTCACGATGTTATTTATACTGAATGGTGAGCTTGTTCGATAAGGCTTCGGCTGGTTGTCGTTGTCCTTTCGAAGGTCAACTGCACCGTTACTATTCGCTAAGCTGCTACTGGACAAATACTGACTGTGAACCATGGGTGCCGATGGTACAGTAGTGCTTGGTATTTCAGGTAGAGTACCATTGAGTAAATCACAAAGCAGTTTAATGCCTGAGGTTCCGTACGGCACGGCCATGTTGGGCGTGGTTCCACCTCTATTGGGCACATCTACCCCTGTCACTTGTCTATCAGAGTTTACAAAGGAGTTACCAGATGATACAACTGAGGAGGTGGCGCTTGGAATGAGACTTGCAGTGGTTGTCGCGTGACTAGTGGTTGTTGTATACGACAAGCCACTGATTGAAGAACATGACAAAGCTAGTGCCGTTGCACGAGAAGCAAGCAGGCTTGAAGCACTAAAGGAAGATAGGGTGTCAGAGAAACTACTGGTCTTCACAGTAGGACAGGTCCTTTGAACACTACCAGGAAGACTTGTGATGGGAACCCTGTGTTCGGTGGTCTTCACAGTAGGAGAGGTCCTTTGAACACTTGTGATGGGAACCCTGTGCTCAGTCGTCTTCACAGTAGGAGAGGTCCTTTGACCACTACCAGGAAGAGTTGTGATGGGAACCCTGTGTTCAGTCGTCTTCACAGTAGGAGAGGTCCTTTGAACACTACTAGGAAGAGTTGTGATGGGAACCCTGTGTTCAGTCGTCTTCACAGTAGGAGAGGTCCTTTGAACACTACTAGGAAGAGTTGTGATGGGAACCCTGTGTTCAGTCGTCTTCACAGTAGGAGAGGTCCTTTGAACACTACCAGGAAGAGTTGTGATGGGAACCCTGTGTTCGGTGGTCTTCACAGTAGGAGAGGTCCTTTGAACACTACCAGGAAGACTTGTGATGTGAACCCTGTGTTCAGTGGTCTTCACAGTAGGAGAGGTCCTTTGAACACTACCAGGAAGAGTTGTGATGGGAACCCTGTGTTCGGTGGTCTTCACAGTAGGAGAGGTCCTTCGAACACTACCAGGAAGAGTCGTGGTGGGAACCCTGTGTTTGGTGGTCTTCACAGTAGGAGAGGTCCTTTGAACACTACCAGGAAGACTTGTGGTGGGAACCCTGTGTTCGGTGCTGGTGGTATTCCTCACATCGACAGGGCTGCTACTCAGCTCAGTCTCCACGCTGTTTATCTTGTCCAGAAGACTCTTCCTTTGTGCCCAGGCCTCATAAATGCCACTCATCAGCTCTTTTTGGAGACTGGTCTTATTTGATACCTGTGGAGAATAAAACCTTGAGAATAGGACAACAACTACTCTGACCGTATTTCCTCCATTATTAGTCACAGTATTTATTCTTGTGGTCAAAAGGTAGCTTAGGGGGTGGTCCTAATATCCAAAGGGGGTGTATCTTTGTGGGAGTTGGAGGGAGTACAGTTGGGAGGAGGGAGGAACACCCACGAGTGCAAAAAGGACTTACCACGTTGTGGTTGCTTTCACCATTCACAGGTTTATCTTGCTTCGATACACTTTCCTCCATCGGAGAACTCTGAAAGAACAAATACACACTGTAAGTCATTTGTGGGAGGTTTCTTGGTGTTGCAGAACACCAGATCACGTTAGACAATGAACACAAAGGACGAGAAGAATGAACTTGAACCAACACAATACCCCGCATACAATGAAACCTAACCAAGAATACAATGCTGACTGCAACACCAAGAAACACCCCATTTGTGGGATGGGAAGACCACTCCTTTCATGATACGACAAATCTGATACATGTAACTTGACCTGATACGAACTCAAACGAGGCTTAATCTGACCTCAAAAGAATGAATGAGTAAAAAAAAACCAAGCACTGTTACCCTGGTTCCAGCTCTCTGTGTGAGAATTCTCTGTATTTCGCCGCGATGCTACAACCAAGAGTTGCCATAGTCCAGAACTGGCCCCACTTTTCTCAATAATTACATAAATACTGGGCGCGAAAGAAATAAAAAGACTATGAGAAGCACGCGCGTAATCTACATTCTCGTACCCAGTGCCCACTCGTCATTTGGTTGGTCGTGGGCTCTGGGAAACCCTGAAATTTTAGCGAATTTCATTGGCTGATGAAATCAACAATGACTGATCGTATTTGATTGGTCCATGAGATCAACAAAGATTCAAACTTGCAAGGCGAACGAAACGAATGACAGTGACGGTTGTATTTTCATACAATGGTATTCCGTTTTTGAATTATAAATCTAAGAAATGAGTGACTGTGTAGACATAAATTGATCTGAATTCGTAAAGGGAGATCTAACAATATATATATACTAGTCGTTGCATTTGCAAGTGAAGTGCTGCGAAAAAATGCAGTATGGTGTTGCTTAAATGCTAACACTATAACAATCTGGTCATAGACAGAGAGCTAGACTTCCAGCAGTCAGTGATCACTTTTATTCTCACCATTGCATAAAGTTTGTACTGATATGCAGTAATTAATACAAATATGGATGGATTCAATGAAATAGAGAATTGTGTTTGGTGTATATTATATACAATGTTAAATAACATTTACTGGCCAGATATCAGGAAAGATGTTGAAGCCTCATAGTACACTTGTAGAAGATAATGTGTTGGATCCAGTAAATTTATAGTTTCAGATTCATACAGTACATGTATGTTATAGTGTTCTGGGATAAAGTCATAGAGATTTTAACAAGTAATACATTGCAGACTAACAGAAGTAGGTAACTCAAAACTCCTCTTCACCGAAAAAAACAAGTAGATGTAGATGTCTTGATCCAGTGCGTGATATTTTCTGCTTACATTGATGCAAAGCATTATAATGAAACTGTAATCCTGTCAGCATATCAGTATGGCAATGCCAGAGGGTAATGTTTTCAGCAGTCAGATGATGGCTTTGTAGCCAATCAATAAAGCAGTTTCACATAACGGTGCAAAGCAGTACTGAAGACTGAGTCCAATAAATATAGGTTTTATACATGTGGCTGTCCCTTGTCAGCACTGCAAGGTGCATTAGTGGTAAAATAAAATAATAAAATGCAGTATAATGTGTTCTAACTTACAAGAAACTAATTCGAGACACCTATCTATATCCACTAAAATCCCCTCCCCCTCTCATATCTCTACTGATTCTCATTCCCACCCACTTGTCCCATTGTTCCCATCCCACATCTCCATTGATTCTCATTCCCGTCCCGGTCACATTGTCCCCTTCCATGTCTCTATTAATTCTCATTCCCAACCGAGTTTCTATATACACCGTTAAAATGGTGTATGGTGTTGCTTAATATAAATGCTAACACTATAATAATGTGGTCATAGACAGACAGCTATAGACATGTACCAGCACAAGCATGCAATACTTTGCACTATTTATGTTGCACACTGTTAATAGTTTGTACTCTACTGATATGCAGTAATTAATACAAATATGGATTCTATATACAAATGCTAACACTATAATAATGTGGTCATTGACAGACAGCTATAGACATGACCAGCACTAAAAGCATGCAATACTTTGCACTATTTAATGTTGCACACTGTTAATAGTTTGTACTCTACTGATATGCAGTAAAAACTTAATTAAGTTAATACAAATATGGATTCAATGAAATAGAGAATTGTGTTTGGTGTATATTATATACAATGTTACTGGCCAGATATCAGGAAAGATGTCGAAGCCTCATAGCACACTTGTAGAAGATAAAAGTACATCAGGATGGATCGTATAATTTGATTCAGTAGTTGCCTCGATGCCAATGGCAATGGCATGGGCCGGATTGGTTTGACCAACAAGCTCGATCAGGTAGATAGGTCAGCGACAGCATTGGGGATACTAACTTTCAAAAGCATTCAAGTACATGCTGTCTCCTTCGGTCAACCGGCTCTGATCGACTGTAGAAGTATAAACTTAAGCTTACAATGTATGTACTTCATTGTGGATACTGGATGTGACTTCATTGTGGATACTGGACGTGACTGAGCACTGAAAACTCATAAAAGAACATTGTCTTCCCCTTGAAATGTCACTAAATTGTTCATGACCCTGACGAATGCTTCCAACAATGAATAAAGTTGCATTTGACATCATGGATTTGTAGAAAACAAACACTTTCCTGGCTTGAATCAGCGAAAAATAAACGATACTCCAACCAGTATAAATAATCGATTGAACGTGTTGTGAGTGTGCGCTGATCAAAAGTACCGTGGCTCACAAAATCATCTCCACACACACACAAACACACAAACTCCGTGAAATGCAGTCTCGACTCTCGCCGCATCCACATAAGTGCCCAGATCCCACACAACCACACATGACACAGGAACTCCGTCACGATTAGTTTCGCTGCTCGCCTGGAGGCTCGCAGCAATTAACGGCTGCAGTGACCTACCACCGGAGAAGACGTAATCGATCGTACTCGCTTTGAGTATTCAAAGAAATATTTTTATAATTCAAGAGAAACAATATTAAACAAAGCGGAAGACAGGAAGGCTCACACTCAGATATATTAGAACATGTATTTATCGTCCAGCCTTTATCGCAACAGAGCCAGAGAAGAACTGATGATGAACGTCGAAGGGCTTTTAAACTGCTACATGAAGACTGATATATGTACAAACTTTTGTACTAGCTTCTTTGAATATTCGATGGTTCGAACCAACGTAAACACTACGGTCTTTAGTATGAGCATGCGCTCTGACGAAATTTGACGACCGAGCAACAAGGTTTCCCAGAGCCCACGACCAACCAAATGACGAGTGAGCACTGGGTACGAGAATGGCGTAATCTAAGGAAATCGTCTCTCTCTAGCCCAGCTCTTCTCTTCTGCTCTTTGCCGCGCGTGTAGATAAAAGTGGGTCCAGTTCTGGACTAGAGTTGCCCTCGCTGCTCGTAAGAAAACTGAGAATTTTCAGAGACATAGCTGAACCTCTGGAACCAGGGTAAAGTACCGTTAATGAGCAATGCATTACCGAGTCTGTGTTTGTTGCGTGAACTTATTGTGTTGATGCCGCTGGTATAAACCAGGCTTTAGAGTGTTGAATACAACAAAAAGTGTTACAGTAATGCATGGATCAATTCCAGCTGTTACTATCCCCATCCCTGTACAAAATCCCCGCCCCTGTGACACAGGTCCTTACAAATCCCTGGGGTATGCAGGGAGAGGGGGGGGGGGGGGGGGGGGGGGGGGGGGGGGGGTGGTAACAGCTGGAATTGATTGATGCATAACCACCGCTATACATCAGTGGTTTCACAAACAAAAGATAAACATCCTGACATTCATGTACAGGTAGATAGAGTCATTTTCGTATGAGTGGGAAACCTACGGCATGGACTTACGGTCATAGTACGGAATCGAATCAACCAATCACAGCACACAAAATCATTGCTCAACCAATCAGAATGCTTGGACATGTCACGTTCACCGCATGGAACCAAACGTACCGTAACTATACTTCACACTCGTATGAAAATGACTCTAATGTTTTCCTTACCGCTTGCTTTGCTCCACTGTTGTAGCGATCCAGACTTCTGACTTCCTTCTCTAATCGTTTGACCTTCTCTTTGAGTCTTTTATGCTGGGACAGCAGTTCACCTGCTTTGATTAGAAGATCTCTAGGTGTTGTGACAGACAGACCAATCTATGGGGTTTAGAAAACAGAATAAGTAAACAACTGGACTGGCAAACAAATGAACAGAAAAGTGGGAAGAGGCAGAGACAACTGGAGAAATGAGTGACAGACAGATAGTGGATTAAATAGACTGAGATGGTTAGAAAACAGACAGACCAGGTTAGAGAAATAATCACACAAAATAGGACATACAGACAATTTCTAACAAACAGACAGACAGGCAGACAAACAATAAATAATGAGAAACAAAAGAGATGGACACAGCAAAATACAGCTAATTCAAAAAACGTTGTCCTAGGTTTGTTGTTGCATATTGCATTCCCAGACCGAAGTGCATTATGGACTAATCAATACATGTGTTCGTTTGCACTGAGTTGCCGAAACTGAGATCATGGTTGACTGTCAGGGCTTCCCTGATATTTGTTTGTGGGTTTTGGAACCCCAAAATAGAAGAAAACACACATCCATTTCCATGCAAGCACTTCCACAATGCACTTCGGTCTGGGAATGCAATATGCAACAAAACCTAGGACATTATTTTTTGAATTAGCTGTATACACTTGCAAAAGAGTAATGCATAGAAGATTAAAAATTGCAACAACACAGGTTTCTGTGAATTTTGTTTTTTGAAGGTCTTTTCCAAAAAATTTTTTGTTTTTAAAGAGCTTTTCCAAAAAGCTAAAGCGCAGAACATTATTTGAATAATTTATGGCATCTCTCTTTTGTTTCTTTGGTTTGTACTTTTCTCTTTTTATAGATTGGACAGACAGACAGACACTGAGTCAGACAGACACCGATTCAAGGGATTACTTTACCTCATCCATACGCTTGTTCAAAGCTGACAAAGCATCCTTCTGTATGGTAGATATCTGACATTCCACTTGCTCTATTTTTGAGGCAAGTTCCTTCTTTCGTTCCTGTTGTAAAACTATGACTTAGCAACATACAAATGGCATCCATTTTACAGTCCGTCGCACAATACCATCCACAGTATTTTGTTCATGAAAATTGCTAGCTCACATGAAGGGACTTTTTACAGGGACATAATAATAATAATAATAATAATAATAATAATAATAATAATAATAATAATAATAATAATAATAATAATAATAATAATAATAAATAATAATAAAAAAAAATTAAAATAAAAAAAAATAAAAAAAAATAATAATAATAATAAAAAAAATAATAATAATAATTTAATACTTATATAGCGCAAAAATTACATGTATATAATATGATCTAACACGGTGGGCATAAATGGCTCGAAAATCGCTCATATGATTTTTTTGGAAAATCGCAAAATTGATGTTACTTCGTTGTTCTCGTGATAACTAGCCTAAAATCGAAAACCGTTTAGAAATTGGACGAAGGCAACCAGAGTTATGAATATTTTTAACATGATATTTTTTCCCGGGAAAAATTTGGCGGGAAATAATTCATACAAAACCATCGGTAAAATACATCGCTTGGCAAAACTTTTTTGCTTGACAACATTTTAGCCCCATACTTAGCGTATTGGAAAAACTATGACATGCGGACATTTTGTTGGTTTTAGAATTTTGATTTTTTGAGCGTAAGTAGTTCAAATAATATTTTAAAAACAATTAAAAAAGTTAACACGTCATTATGACGTCACATATATTTTAAAATATCTCTAAGAGAGTTAATGAACATAAAAATCCGCCACTGTGTAGAATTAAAATACTTCTATAACAATAATAAATGTAAATAAAGCATTTTACGGATTTCTCTCCCTTCAAACTGTTTTTTTATTTTACCGATGACGTCATAAATAATGACGTCATCAAAACACTAAATCCCTTATAACTCAGGTTCTAATAATCGGAACATTATGAAAAGTTCACCGAAGTGCACAAGATGTTATTCTCTTTCAAAATATGCACTTTATTTTATCATTGTGTTTAAACTAAATTTTCACAGCAATTGTAACTTTTTATTATGACGTCATCATTGCGTCAGATTTTACCAACGAATAGTTTGAAATGCCACACTAACTTTAATAAAGAAACTCTGAAATTTTTATTTCATTTCATGGAAGACTTTTGAAAATATTATTGATTTTGTAAAAAGAGGACGTTTTGAGTGAGCGATTTTAGGGTCATTTATGCCCACCGTGTAATGCGCTTTACAGAATCAAAATAAAAATAATTATCCTAAACTATAAAATGACCATGAAAACATGACCATGATACATGTCCCTCTGATACATACCCACCTATCAAGGTTATTCTCACTTTTTCATTAGAATAAACAATAATAATTATTGGATGAGGCTGAGTATGATATGAAGAATTATGAGGAACGAGGAGTATGTTATTTTTGCTGTCTTTGTCCCTCAAAATTTTCAATTTCTTCACTGCTAAGCGAGGGAGATCTTACTTAATTGTAAACTAGTTTAGCTATCTATCTAGGTTAGCCGTATGGTTATTGTAGATGGCTTGT
Source organism: Actinostola sp. cb2023 (assembly GCA_033675265.1). Lineage (NCBI taxonomy): Eukaryota > Metazoa > Cnidaria > Anthozoa > Actiniaria > Actinostolidae > Actinostola > Actinostola sp. cb2023. The sequence goes on along the minus strand of JAUJYZ010000967.1, from coordinate 323,945 downwards.
ACCTAAAATGTATTATTAGTTTAGCTATCTATCTAGGTTAGCCGTATGGTTATTGTACATGGCTTGTACCTAAAATGTATTATTAGTTTAGCTATCTATCTAGATTAGCCGTATGGTTATTGTACATGGCTTGTACCTAAAATGTATTATTAGTTTAGCTATCTATCTAGGTTAGCCGTATGGTTATTGTAGATGGCTTGTACCTAAAATGTATTATTAGTTTAGCTATCTATCTAGGTTAGCCGTATGGTTATTGTACATGGCTTGTACCTAAAATGTATTATTAGTTTAGCTATCTATTTAGGTTAGCCATATGGTTATTGTACATGACTTGTACCTAAAATGTATTATTAGTTTAGCTATCTATCTAGGTTAGCCGTATGGTTATTGTACATGGCTTGTACCTAAAATGTATTATTAGTTTAGCTATCTATCTAGGTTAGCCGTATGGTTATTGTACATGGCTTGTACCTAAAATGTATTATTAGTTTAGCTATCTATCTAGGTTAGCCATATGGTTAGAGTGATTCCAATAAACCTGGGCACTACTAATTAGCTGTCAGTATTTATTAGATCCAAAGAAACAAAAGAAAACAAAAGAGTGAGTGTCTAATAGTGTGTATTAGTGTAGTTAGTAATGCCCAGGTTTATTGGAATCACTCTATTGTACATGGCTTGTACCTAAAATGTATTATTAGTTTAGCTATCTATCTAGGTTAGCCGTATGGTTATTGTACATGGCTTGTACCTAAAATGTATTATTAGTTTAGCTATCTATCTAGATTAGCCGTATGGTTATTGTACATGGCTTGTACCTAAAATGTATTATTAGTTTAGCTATCTATCTAGGTTAGCCGTATGGTTATTGTAGATGGCTTGTACCTAAAATGTATTATTAGTTTAGCTATCTATCTAGGTTAGCCGTATGGTTATTGTACATGGCTTGTACCTAAAATGTATTATTAGTTTAGCTATCTATCTAGATTAGCCGTATGGTTATTGTACATGGCTTGTACCTAAAATGTATTATTAGTTTAGCTATCTATCTAGGTTAGCCGTATGGTTATTGTAGATGGCTTGTACCTAAAATGTATTATTAGTTTAGCTATCTATCTAGGTTAGCCGTATGGTTATTGTACATGGCTTGTACCTAAAATGTATTATTAGTTTAGCTATCTATCTAGGTTAGCCATATGGTTATTGTAGATGGCTTGTACCTAAATGTATTATTACTTGAAGGCGCATTTGAAAACGTCATGTTGAATTTGCGCCATATAAATAAATGTTATTAAATAAAATAATGTTATTAATGTCAGCTTAATTTCTCCTTATCAACTTTGTAATAATTTTATCATATATGGTACTAAATAAAATATGTATGTATGTATGACTGCACAAAAGCCATTTTCCCACACTCTGTGCGTGATGTGAATCATCCCCCCCAAATAATTATTGGATGATTGATGTAAATTTTCCAAATTTGGTCAGCCTTATCTTGTTATGAAAAAATAATTGGGAGATTTCGACCAATCAGAAGAGGGAATGGATTTTGAATGAATAAGAATACTTTATTATACACTGTATCCATGGAATTAATCAAGTTGACATACATGTATTTGACTAAAGTCAGTATGTATGCCCAAATAGGCGACTTGCATGACGACGTTGTTTTACTACAAGTACCAGAATGCTTTGCGAATTTTCTTTCTTATTCAGATTTTTATTCCTTCATGAGAATAGTAACACAATTGGTGCTAATTGTCTAACAAAAGAAATTGGGCAAAGCATTCTGGTACTTGTAGTATATGATGCCATCATGCAAGTCACCTATTACTGTACCTTTTCTCTTGTGATTTGACAGTTTAAACTGTCCATATACTGAGGAGTCTGCATGTATTGGTAAAACTGGATGAACTGATATCGAAAAACGTCTGTTGAATTAAAGAAAAACATGGTCTTATAATGAATACATGGACCAAGATGTGTACTAAAATCAAAGTACCATTTGCATTTTTTGCATGTTTCTGTAACTTAGGGTGTCAATATTGAGGGGTTCAAATCACAGTTTTAGTGCCATTCATGAAATTGAGGGTGTCAGTGTCAAGGGGGTCAAATGCACCAATCCCCAGTAGACTCCCCAGAGAATTCCAGTATTTAGGGTGTCAGTGCCAAGGGGGTCAAATGCACCAATCCCCAGTAGACTCCCCAGAGAATTCCAGTATTTAGGATGTCAGTGTCAAGGGGGTCAAATGCACCCATCCTCAGTAGACTCCCCAGAGAATTCCAGTATTTAGGGTGTCAGTGCCAAGGGGGTCAAATGCACCAATCCCCAGTAGACTCCCCAGAGAATTCCAGTATTTAGGGTGTCAGTGCCAAGGGGGTCAAATGCACCAATCCCCAGTAGACTCCCCAGAGAATTCCAGTATTTAGGATGTCAGTGTCAAGGGGGTCAAATGCACCCATCCCCAGTAGACTCCCCAGAGAATTCCAGTATTTAGGGTGTCAGTGCCAAGGGGGTCAAATGCACCCATCCTCAGTAGACTCCCCAGAGAATTCCAGTATTTAGGGTGTCAGTGCCAAGGGGGTCAAATGCACCAATCCCCAGTAGACTCCCCAGAGAATTCCAGTATTTAGGGTGTCAGTGCCAAGGGGGTCAAATGCACCAATCCCCAGTAGACTCCCCAGAGAATTCCAGTATTTAGGATGTCAGTGTCAAGGGGGTCAAATGCACCCATCCCCAGAGAATTCCAGTATTTAGGGTGTCAGTGTCAAGGGGGTCAAATGCACCCATCCTCAGTAGACTCCCCAGAGAATTCCAGTATTTAGGGTGTCAGTGCCAAGGGGGTCAAATGCACCAATCCCCAGTAGACTCCCCAGAGAATTCCAGTATTTAGGGTGTCAGTGCCAAGGGGGTCAAATGCACCAATCCCCAGTAGACTCCCCAGAGAATTCCAGTATCTAGGATGTCAGTGTCAAGGGGGTCAAATGCACCCATCCCCAGTAGACTCCCCAGAGAATTCCAGTATTTAGGGTGTCAGTGCCAAGGGGGTCAAATGCACCAATCCCCAGTAGACTCCCCAGAGAATTCCAGTATTTAGGGTGTCAGTGTCAAGGGGGTCAAATGCACCAATCCCCAGTAGACTCCCCAGAGAATTCCAGTATTTAGGGTGTCAGTGCCAAGGGGGTCAAATGCACCAATCCCCAGTAGACTCCCCAGAGAATTCAAGTATTTAGGGTGTCAGTGCCAAGGGGGTCAAATGCACCCATCCCCAGTAGACTCCCTGGAGAATTCCAGTATTTAGGGTGTCAGTGCCAAGGGGGTCAAATGCACCAATCCCCAGTAGACTCCCCAGAGAATTCCAGTATTTAGGATGTCAGTGTCAAGGGGGTCAAATGCACCCATCCCCAGTAGACTCCCCAGAGAATTCCAGTATTTAGGGTGTCAGTGCCAAGGGGGTCAAATGCACCAATCCCCAGTAGACTCCCCAGAGAATTCCAGTATTTAGGGTGTCAGTGTCAAGGGGGTCAAATGCACCAATCCCCAGTAGACTCCCCAGAGAATTCCAGTATTTAGGGTGTCAGTGCCAAGGGGGTCAAATGCACCAATCCCCAGTAGACTCCCCAGAGAATTCCAGTAATTGCTACTAACCAAGCATCTGGTCCAGACCAGGAAGCGTTTGTAGTTCATCATAGTACATGTTGTTATTTCTATGGTATGGAACAGGGGGTGGTGTGGCAGATGATAATCTCATGCCTCCAACAGATGGGCCTTTGGGTTGTAGGTTCTATGAAAACAGAATATTGACTATTATATTATGGACACTTACATTGTATGTCCAAACCAATTGATAAGTGTGTAGAATGAAAAATATGTAACACTGTGTAAAAAAGTTACTTCGTCGGAGTAACCAATTGCATGTATTGTTGTGATTCTGTTTCTTGTGTCACGATGATGATGATGATGATGATGATGATGATGATGATGATATGACATTTATTTATTTACCCTTCCCCTGGCCACCCTTATCTATCAATGTTGCAATTCATATTGATTGATAGGAATAGGAATAGGGATTAGGGTTGTTGTTAACGTGTTTAATTGGTACACATTGTAGCATGCACACAATCCATAATTATTGTAGTACCTCTAATGCCATTCGAGTAGCATTCTCCAGTGCAGCAGCAGCAAGCTTGGCATTCTTTTTGCTCTTTTCCTTGATTTTAGTCATCAGTCCCTTGGGTGCCCTCTTGTACACCCTGCCATTCTTGGGTCTTTCTTTCTTAAGTCTCTGCTTGCTGATGTTTTGTTGTTGATACTTTCTACGGACCTTCTGGGCTGCATTAGGCTGGTGTGCCTTCTACATGAACATCAAACATAATATACAAGCAAGTAAGATGATTATTTTATCACATGGAAGTATAAGGACAGCAAGCTTTGGGTTATGGGTGTTTTCACTGTACTGCGACCAGTGAAGGTCTTCATTCACACCCAAACATTGCATTTGGCTTCCGTCAATCAAATACAGGCCATATGCACATGACCCCAACTCCCTTCAATCAAACAGCAGTGTCAAAACGAACTCCAGAAATGAAAAGAGCAGCTCGAAATAGTAAAAGGGCGAAGTTTCAGGTCATAATATTTGACACAGGAGAAATGACGTTAAAAATAAAATTGAGTGTTTTCTAAGAATTTGTATGGCAAATGCATTGGATGCCATTCAGCACATTTTTCCTGAAATTTTATATTTCATGTCATTTCTGCTGTCAGTGTTAAATATTATGAGCTGAAATTTTGCCTTCTTACTAATATTGAGCTACTCTTTTCATTTCTGGAGTTCATTTTGACACTGCTGTTTGATTTAAGGGGATGGGGTCACGTGCATATGGCCTGTATTTGATTGATGAAAGCCAAATGCAATGTTTCGGTGTGAATGAACACCTTCACTGGTCACAGTTGGAGTTCATTTTGACACTGTTGCTTGATTTGAGAGGGTTGGGTCATGTAGTAATCTCAAGTCATTTGGTAATCAACAGAGTTGTACAGACAATAAACATTGACCAAAGAAAAATTGAGGTGGAAAGTTAAATGAAGTGCAAACGGAAAACTCCATCAGTCGCGATACAAAGAAAATGCCTGCACATTTACCTTGGACTTCTTAGTTCCTGCCACCAAGTTCTCTTTGTCATTCTGGTGCTCCTTGGTTATCTTCAACTTCTCGGCTTTCCTCCCTGCATTTCTGTTCTTCTTGCTTTCTGTGGAAGCTTCAATCTGAGTGATTAAGTGTTGCCATTGTTGACGAGTGGAGACCCCTAACATGACATCATCCAGTTCTCCAAGATTGGAAATACTTGTGAGAGACTCACTGAAACTGCTTTGGTCACTGAGATCACGGCCCTCCTGAAAAACGAAGGTGTTGTCAGATTATTTTAGGAATAGACAACAGATCTTAGAAAATCAAAACATGCTGCTTGGTTAGCAACAATGTTGCAGAATGAGAATTGTGTTTTACTTCAATAACTTTGATCACAACTATTGCAGGGATGGACACACACTGCATAGTGCCAGCAATATTGCGTGTGTTGTTGCAGTACAATGTATATCTTAGGTCATTTTTCTGGAGATACAGTCATTTGCAAAAATTCTGGCCGCCACGATATATCAATATATCGGGTGCATTATGGGTAATTAAATAATACTATTTTGAGTTTCCTAACTTATTAAATGAAGCAAAATTTACAAACAACAAACCTAAGACTAAAATAAACATTATACTAAATATTTCTACCAACTTTGCTGGCGTTAGCCTGCTTTAAGGGGAATTTTCGATTATTTAATTACCCATAATGCACCCGATATATTGATATATTGATATTTCGTAGCGGCCAGAATTTTTGCAAATGACTGTACATGTACATGTATATGTACTCACCTTTCTTCTTTTCAAGTCAGCAAAGAAATTCTCCAGCTATTGATCAAAATAAACAACTGTAAGAACCAAAGTTAGCTCAGTGAGAGAGAGAAAGCACTGTGCGTAGTGGAGATTGCAAATGAACTGCAATTTTGTCACCAATGAACAAGCCTATTGCAGCTGAGTATCTCACTTCAACCATTACCCACCACACAAAGTAACCTTAACTCTCTAAGGCCTAGTTCAAATGCCATACTTTCCAAGAGCGGTTCTTAATTACTTCAAAAGAAGCCGCCTCATTATCTATTGTTTGAAATGAGAATGGCTCATGATTAGCACGACGTCTGAACTAGGCCTAAGAATGCTGGTGCCATTGTGACAAAGGAACTGCTTACAACTAGACGCTCTATAAGTGTTCACTCGGCAGGCTTCAGCAACGAGCAATGCGCCTTTGGTTTCCTCAGAGGCACAAAGCGCATGCGCCTTGGTACCAAGTTGGCAATTTGTGGTCAAAGGAAAAAGAAAGCCCATTTTTAAACTTGGCAAGCCACAGACAGCTTGCCCTATATAAAGTAGGCTCTAATAAAAACTAGCTCCTAATACTTTTTTGGAAGAGTACATACCGTATTTGCCGGTGTATAAGTCGACTCGGTGTATAAGTCGACCCTCTAAAATGAGGTCAAAATTCCTGATTTTATCATACATTCTTTGTATAAGTCGACCCTACTTTTCTAAGAGCATCAAGTATATTTTGATGTCAAATCTATGAAATCTATTTGAAGTTCAATGCAAAAGCCCCCAAAAAGTCAGACATTTCCGCACGATCGTTGTATCAGCAGCCATTTTGAATTGCTTGGTAACCTTGCGTTGGCATAAACAAAAGCGTCAACAAAAGTTGAGACGCCAACAATTGGGCTTCAAAATCAAGCAAATTTGTAGCTATTTTATCATACCAAAGAACTTCAAACGCTACTAATAAAAAGGTTACCGTATTTATAAATACGATGTTGAACTTTTTGACGGTAATATGGACTGGAAACTACTAAACAAAGTCATGTGATTTACAAACAACATGGCGGCTCATCATGTCCCTCGTGTTTGAAGTCCGATAGTTTGTGGCTCTTCTTTTGCGAATAATCCCAACAAACATCATTTAAAAGATGTTTATCATCGGGTTTAAGGTACAGTGATGACCAAAAGGAAACTACTAAACAAAGTTATGTGATTTACGAACAACATGGTGGCTCATGAAGTCTCAAGTTTGTCGGTCCAAGTTCGTTGGTTCTAATAAACACTTTTACGCTTCTTCTTTTGAAAATTATGTGTCATTTATCCCAACAAACATCATTTAGATGTTATCTTAGATAAAGCTAGTATTGATTCAAATGGGTTTAAGGTCATTTCTGCTTTGATCCCCAGTGGTGATCAAAAGAGCGATTTTCATACCCGGTGTATAAGTCGAGGTCGATTTTTCAAGCTAAATTTTAGAGATTAAAAGGTCGACTTATACACCGGCAAATACTGTACATGTATATTATTAGACAACATCAGCCACTTGCCATGTAGTTGTTAAACAAGTACTTACTAATGTTCTATCAATGACATGGACATAGTACGACACAGATTTGCCCGTCCATGATACAGCTCCTCCTAAAGGTTTAAGCTCTGATACTCTAAGAATAGTTCCAATATCTAAAACGATTGAAAATGTGTCACGAGAAAAATGCAGCTATGACTCAATACAATGTATATCAATATGATTCTACTTTAGCTTGTTTTAATTATTTTTTCCTTTCCCTTTTATCCACTTTCTGTGTCTTTAGGACTTGATAATGTTGTAGCAACATCAAAACATCATTATTATTTGCTGATTTTTGCAGTTAAATCTTTCAATAAGAATATTATAGTCTTATTTGTATTCTTTGTCTCTCTTTTCCGTTCTTTTTTTCTTCTCCTTTCTTTTTTATCTTCCTTCTTTCCTTCCTTTCTTTTTCTCCTCCACTTTTATTGGTTGTTCGAAACTTTACAAATAATTCTTAGTCGAGTGACAAAAGTTTTGCAAGAAATATGTGAAAATGTACACATAGGATATCCCTGGATGCCACCAACAGAGTTCTTCTTATAACTTGCATCAACAATTCAAGTGAATACCAAGCATATCTACATATGTACATCTACACACATATATCTACTAATGTACCTGAGAGGTTTCTAGTAGTTGTTCTGAAGTTGAGAGGACAAAATGCTTTGGAAGAAATGATCTTTGATCCTACAGACAAAAATGTCAGGAAAATCAAGTCAATATCTTACAATGTATTATAGCCATGTGTTTTTCAGTTATATAACGCATCTCTCATTGGTTGATTTGTGGTCAGGTGGCCACAGCTAAATCCAAATGTATCCCACACTGGATACAATTTGTAGCCCACCAGGGACTTCACATGATCACATTGTCATGTGAGGGTGGTGTGACGAGTCGGTGCAAATAGTTTTTCGTTTCTCAACCAAAAGATTAACAGCTGACAGACAGAAAAGAATTCAATGTAATTTTTTTCTTAAGCCTCAACTTGGGGGGATTCATGCCAGCCTACAGGCCACAAAGACCCAGTTACATCCACTGAGTTGTTGTGTACTGAAAATACCCTAGGAAACAAACCTTCTTTCATGTGTGAAAACATTTCCTTGAGTTTGTGATCCACAGATGGTCCAAACGCAAAGTTGTTGACAAAGATAATGCTAGAAGAAACGTGTCAAAATGAATAACATGTAGAAATTATAAAAGGGAACAAACAGTTCATCAACTTACCCACACGATGTAATTTGATCTCTCATTGTGTCATCACGAAAGTCTCCTTTAACCAACTAAAAGTATCAAGAAACAAACCATGAGAATTTTAATCATCTTTTCTATACCACACACACAAAATGATTTTGTCAATACAGCTAATTCAGAAAACATTGTCGGCGATCGACTTCAAGCCTACGCGACTAGACCGAAAGGGAGTATGGGTAGATATGATAATTGATTAAAACAAGGAAACAGAAGCAGATATGATTCATATTCCATGAGAGACGTTCCTTTTTGATAGTGTATTTTTAGACTCATTGATTTTTACCCATACTCCTTTTCGGTCTAGTCACGAGTATAGGCTTGAATTCGATCACCGACAACGTTTTCTGAATTAGCTGTATACATGTACAAATGTAACTTTACATTTCAATAAAATCATTAATTCTGGGTTTTTTTTATTCATTTCATTATTCATCTTCTTCATTTGTTAATGCAATCTCATTTGTTATTAATTCACCCATCCAATTATTCATTAATTAGTTACATTCATTCATTCTCTCATCAGTTCATTTATCTATTCTCTCACTTCTTCATCTAACTATTCCTCATGTATTCACCCACACCGACTTTAACTTTAAAACTTTTTCACACAAGTTACTTTTAAAACCAAGTGTTGTACTATTATTATTATTGTTGTCATAATAGTTGCTAGATAAAAAATATATATATGTAAAAGGCTAGATTTGAAAATAAATAATTTGTTTAAAAACGTTTTCGACTGTTAAGTCATCATCAGTTATGATGATGATGACTTAACTTAACAGTCGAAAACGTTTTTAAACAAATTATTTATTTTCAAATCTAGCCTTTTACATAATATATATATATATATATTATTATTAGTAAAATAAAGGTTATTAAAAATAAAATAAAAAATATTATTATTATCATTATTATTGCAGCGAAATAGTCTTGACAACACTCGATCTTTTGGTATCCGGATTTCTGTCACGCGTTAAACGTTGGGCTACCTGTGGTCTGGATGATTTCGCCGGCTATTTCAACACTGAGCTATTTTCGAATATTTATCGTGCTAAACACCAGTTTATTTACTGCTGGAACTATTCATCAAGTTGACAAACACTTCAGTGACATTTCGAGAGGACGCCAGTGTTCTTTTATGTGCTTCTCAGCACTTGTATTTGCTCAGAATTTGCCTTAGCGTGGGCTTCTGAAACGATTGATGGTCAAGATCCGAAAGGTGACAGACTTTACCCTAATTCTCTTGGTAGAGGAGATATCCCAGATAGAGAAACATTGTCCCTGAACTATTTACCCATTGTAGTCCCACTAGACCCACTAGTTTAATTAATATTAATATTTTAACTTCTAGTATAGTTATACTGTTTTAGAAGTATTCGATTAAAGATTAAAGCTTTGTCTACAAATGTCAGGTCTCAATCTGGACTGTCAGGACTGTCACTCTAATGACTAATCCTGTTTCATATCTAATGTGTTGTTGGTGTGGCTCAGCAGCACTTCCTTTGCATTATGCAACTGCTAGTTATTATTACTAACCGTGTAAGGTTTGTGGCTCTTTCCAAACCATTTCATCATCTTTCTAAACGACTTATCCATTTCCTAAAATATAATAATAAATTGGTTTAAAACAGCACAACAAGAAGTTACTCTAGCACCAGCACTTGGCCTCTGATCTTTTGGAGTTGTGTTACGCTTTATTGAATATCTGTGTTTCAGGCCTTTAATAATCTCTTTGTACATTGTACGCTGGAGAGTTCAGATGGCATGAACTCTCATACATGTATGTATACCACTCAAAATATCTGTAGACCGAATAAATATGTTAACACTTCTCGTACTTGAGTTCATAATTATTCCATACATGAAAATAACTATAAGTTTTAGTTACTATTGTAGCATGCATAGATGGATCTCAAAGGGATTGGGGAAGTGGGAAATGGAAGGAATAAAAGAGAGAGGGAGAAATGAGGGGGGAAGGAAGTGAGTTGTTATTATATGTCATAAATGATGTTTGTTCCCTTAGAAGTTATCAGGTTTTACATACTTGAGCATAGGCTGCAGGGATGTCTGCTTTCTCTATTCCAAAACACTCTTTGACATTACCAGAGGCAGCAACCTGCAAAATGACCTGTCCTACACCTGGGAACAAAAGCAAAATGATATATGTAAAATGGTAATATTTTAGTTTCGAGTTGGTTAAACACAGCTGTACTCCTTCAAGTAAGATACATTTACTCAGGATTAGCCTTCAGGTGGAGTATATCGTTCACAAATACCAATGAGAAAATGAACAAATGCTGCCATTGGACAATAGAAACAAGTTTTCATCCCCAGGGGGGGTACTCAGGGGTATCAGTGACAGGGAGGTGCGGAGGCTTTTTTTGGGTTTGAAATTCGCGGCTTGGGACTTTTTTGGGGTTTTCATTTTTCTGGTGGACTTTTTTTGATATAAAGATTTTGTCAAGGACTTTTTGGGGGGTTGATAAAAATGATATCCTACCGTTCTCGATTTTATGCGGTTACGATTTTTGGGGGTTACGATTTTGGGCCGTTGGACTTTTTTTGGGGGTCTTGTTTTTGCGTAATGGACTTTTTTTTGGGTTAAAATGTTTGGCCTCATTCGCACCTCCCCGTCACTGATACCCCTGAGTACCCCCCTGGGTTTTCATCCCACAGGTTATTCTCTGAATTGAGGATAGCCTTGAGTAAATGTATCTTTTGTCAGTGAGTAGAGTTGTCTAAACAACTCAAAACTTGAGTATTAGTAGAAGGCTGGAAGGCTGGAAGGTATTGAATATATATACACATGTACATGTATGGTAGAAGTAATGATGCTGTTGTGGTGTGATGGTGATGATTGTGGTAGTGGGGAGGATGATTGTCATGATGGATGATGCTAAAGGGGAGATCAATAATGGAACATGTATTATAGGTTAATAAAATGACAGCAACCATGATGCTGCTGCTGCTACTGATGATAAAAAAGTAAAGCTCTTTATTTAACGTCGGCAACTCGTAATAGTAATCATATATTAATAAACTTGAGGCTGACGGTGCGCACTTTACTCGCCTCCCTCCATCAGTGCTCCGTTTTACGGGAATTTAAAGCTGCATTGCATGAGCTACACAGATTAGAGGGAAGTCGAAACAAGGATGCGAAGTCATGAAGAATCGAACCGGGTACCTCTCAAATAGTACTAAGGCTGTCATGCTGATAATGATGGTGAACACTGTGCTTCTAGTGGTAAAGAAGATGATAATGATGCATTTAAGGTTGTCATGACAAAGATGATAGTAGTTGAGATATCGTAATCAAGAAGATTCCACTTTGATAAGTTTGTTTAAAGCTTTACAAAATATGTCCTGTATAACCTTTGCTTACCGCTGCCTAGATCAATGAAGGTTTTGTTTGGGTCCATAGGGACTTCCTTAATCATCTGTGCTACCAGATCAAAAGACGTTTCACCATATACCTGAAATAATATACAAATGTGAGAATTTGAAAAAGGTTGTCACTTGGTCTTTGAATAACAGGCTCTCACCCTACCCCCCTAGGATGTTAACATCACCCCTCCCCCCAGGGTGTCAACATACCTCAGGTGAAAATGGTTCATAACTGTTTAGTTTATCAGGATCTTTAACAGCTCTTGAGTACACCATTTGTATTATAAATCGTAGAAGTTCTTGTGATGGTGGGACATTGATACATGGTGGTGGTGCTCTTCCCTTCCACTGGAAGGACAAGACATTATAATGGCAATAAGACTTAAAGGGGGACTAGGACGTAAATCGTTCAAAATTTGATTTAGCTGAAACTTCACTGAAATAATGTCAAAGACCCATACAATCACTGGTTCGTTTTTTTCTCAGACATTCCAATGGGAAGTAATACATTTTTATGAATCTTTAGAGGTGTTAGTGACATCACATACTCAACCCAAACAATCAACATGGCTTCGCTCCATACTGATTTCTTTGTGTTTAGTTTCTTGAATTACTTTATTTCTATGAAGCTAAACGTTTGTGTTCACGAAGGAGTTTTCTTACATTATTTGTGCTTAGGATTGATTGTTTGACCAGTTTTCTTCAATGCAGAGCTGTTATCTGAACAAACCGTTCAGATATTTTGATCATAAAATACAAAGAAATGTATGGAGCTGAGTTTGGGTTGAGAAAGTGATGTCACTGACTCCTCTATAGATTCATAAAAATATAGTACATGTACTTCCCTCTCCAATATTGAGAAAAGATTTTAACTAGTGATTATAAGACCCTTGAAGATTATTTCAGTGAAGTTTCAGCTAAATCAAATTTTGAACGATTTACGTAATAGTCCCCATTTACTGTCAAACCGGATGTTCTCTTCCCCACGACATTTTACAATAACCTAGCGTAATCTCGCAATCTGATTGGCTCTCAGCCATTGTCAATAAGAGTACAGACACATGCAATGACGAATCGCTCGCGCACGAAGCCAGTGCACTCTTGAAACGGTTTTTCTGTCAAACTTTATCCTTGTTTTTGGATGTTTTTTTGACTTTGTTATTGTAAAAAAGAAATCGCAAGCGGTTTTCCATTCTCTGTACTCTTATTGACAATGGATTTGACGTCACAAAATGTTCAAAACTTTGCAGTGAAACCACTTGATACGCTCGTGGTTCCACTTGAGTTTTGAACATTTTGTGACGTCAAATCCATTGTCAATAAGAGTACAGACAATGGAAAACCGCTTGCGATTTGTTAATTCCATCACAATAGTGCAATGTTGATTGACAGATTGCTCTGAGCAAGTTGGAACCGTCGCGACGAAGTTGCTAATTAGTTGCGCCGTTCAGTTCACAACTTCACACTCAGTTCCAGTAGAATATCTAGATGAGCGTTATAAGTCTTTTTTGTTGATACTGCTATTCACGATTACAGTAAACTGATGAGGTTTATTGTGTAGTTTCGGTTAGAAGCGTACCGCTTTACTTCAATAACTAGCTGACCTTTCTTACTGTGCCCATATTAAAGTTCGAACGCTTCGTCAAAAAAAATGTACTTTCGATGGATCAACTGTAGCCATGAATGTTATGTATTGTAGTGTGTTAAACATATTTACGTCAGTTTGTGATTCTTCTAGGCGAAGTTATTTTTTCCCAAGTAAAGTCAAGATATTTTCTCAATATATCGCTGATCGTTAAAGAGGCGGGAAGATCGGCCGCAGCGCAAATCCCATTATCAACAAGAGCTTGTTTGATTTCTGAAAATGATATACCGGTACTTGGCTTTGAAGTTTTGCAATACTAGATAAACTCTACGACATTAGGAGTTGAAACAGTGCGTTCTTTCCATCCTGGTTTTCCTGGAGGAAGAGATCCAGTTTGTAGGAATCGATCAACAATGTTCGAGACGGTTCTTTTCCGAGATATTTACTCGCTGGGCAATTTCTACTTGTGAATGACCGACACAAAGCAATCACCTTTTATCTTCTTGCTACGCCGGGAAGTTGTTTGATTTTGATTCATATATAGAGCCATCTTTGAGCTTGACTTTGCGATCAACAATGTTTACAATATTAGCAACTGAACGGCGCGACTAATTAGCAACTTCGTCGCAACGGTTCCAACTTGCTCAGAGCAATCTGCCAATCAACATTGCAATATTTGTGATGCAATGTCATGGGGAAGAGAACATCCAGTTTGACAGTAAGCTCTATCCACTCATATACATTTTTGTAGGAAATCAAATTTATTTTCTCTGTTTTGGCCTTCCATCCACACGCCAATGATTCAAAGAGAATTTTTACAGCATAGAAAACATTTTCCTAAAGTGGACGGGGAATAATGATTCCCCTGGCCCCGATAAGTCTTATCCAATGGATAAATTTTATCCGTTGGATGGCACTATTCACCTTTCGTGCAACTGGGGTCTGTCTGGTTCAGTTTTAATATATAATGCGGACATCTTTGCTACATTGTATGTAAGCAAGACAAAACTTGGCACTGAAGAGAGTTTGCTATCTTCTTTCGAGAATTTAATATAAACATTCAACCAATAAATCACCTAGAACATAAAAGTATATTGCCTCCTTAAAAATTCTTGAAATGAAAGATAGAAAATATATTAGAGGTTGTTTCCTACTCATTATCCATTTCGCAAGACTTTTACTGGATTTTGTTCCTTTAGACATCCTTTATGTAAATACTTGAAGTTATATTGAACCGCAGAGACAATTAAATATCAGTAATGAACATATATATTTATTATCATAACCCAACATGCATGATATGTACAGTCGCATATGGAGGATAGGTAACCACATTTTGATTCCTGAATCGGATATTTGTTTTGAAATGAGATGGTAAGAATCCAGGAATTTTCTGGACACCCATGACGATCAGGGTATCAAACCATTTCATGTCCAAACACGTGTAAATGTTGTCATGCATTGTTTGAAAACACTCGTACAGGTGGACAAAAACAGAAAATATACAATCTGACCAATATTGCTATAAAAGGTGTTAGAAAAAATGGATTCCAGTCACGATTTTCTACCGATATTAACCAGGGTACGAAGTTCGTGACTGAGCCGAGATCGGTTGAGTAGACAAAATATAATCTGTACGCGAACTTCGCGACATGAGATGAGCTCAATTCAACTTCAATTCCAAACAAATTACGATACATACAGGAAACTAAAACACCAACTTACTAGCTGTAGAATGCCATCGATTGCTCTGTTATAGCGTTCACAGAGTTTACACATGCTTTCATAGCTGAAAGACAAGATCGAGAAGTGTTGAGTGGCGAAGAAGACACCCAAAATGACTGCCAGTAAAGAGGAACTTGATAATCAAATTTACAGGAAATAATTAGAGAGACGTCGGTATTTTCGTAGAAATGTTTACAAAAAAATACGTACCTTGTAGAATCGAAGTTAACCAGTATATAGTTTTCTACGGCCAGTTTGAGCTCGGGAAAATCCTCGCAAACCCATCTGAGGGGAAATCAAGAGTTTGAAATTCGTCAACTTCGACAACTTGAAAAACGAAGGCTCGAGTCGAGTAGGTCACAAACTTGATTAGTTTGTCGGTGATTCGGTGCATATTTACCTGACTGTGTCCACGATTTCTGTTGCATCATCTCTCCCGTCCTAAAAGCAACAACCAAGAAAAGTCAATCGAACAGCAGAGCTCATAAACCAATCCAATTTTGTCACATCGTCTTCGCTTCCCTTCCCGAGTCAAAACACGAACTTCTCTCAGACCGACGCCAAACTTACTCGATTATGAAGCGGCCAAGTGTATATTAACGGCTCAGAGCCTGCAGGACTTCGAAGCCTTAGTTCCTGCATCATCCTATCTACAATTCTAGTGCTTTGAAAACAACATAGCGGTTATAAAAAGTGAAAACACAGAGCTATCTCCAGACGCCATTTTTCCCACCTTCGATCCGCTGGCCCGCGAAGACCATGCGTCCTCAGCTGCATGATTCGGACCACGTGACTATTTTGAGGATTTTGATTGGATCGGCGTGAAGACCAATAATTGTCGTATTGTTCTTAGCATGCAAAATCGGAATTTTTCCCGCGTTAAGTTCGTGACGACACGGATGGACTAATGATAAACAAATCGCGAAAACGATTACACATACTCGCACACCTCTTTTCAGGTAAAGTGGTCATTTTACAATTTCTTCCGCTGTAGATCCAACGTTTTCTGGCAGGATACTCGTACACGGCTTTTGCTACTTCTCAAGTCAACATATAGAACACCGGGGATACAGAAACAGAGGTGGTGGTCGCTCATTGAGGGTCGACTCTGGGTCGTATCGACTACACATATGAAATAATAAAAAACGAAAGTAAAAAAATACGAAAAAAAAATAATACGAAAATGAAAAAAATCTGAAATAAATAAATAAATACCGGAAAATAAAAAATACGAAGAAAAAAGTAATAATAGGTAATGACAGGAGCCCGTGGACTCTTGGTAATGAATTGATTGTTTGTATGTTTGTTTGATCGATCGATTATTGTTTGTTTTGTTGTTTGCTTGCTTGTTTGTTTGTTTGTTGGATAGTTTGTTTATTTTATTTTCTGATTGTTTACTTGTTTCTATGATTTTTTTTGGATTGTTCGTTTGATGAGTTCAACTAACCCCTGTGAGATTGTTTTAAAAATATATTCAATAAAAACTAGCAGAGAATATAAACTGAATATTTGGTGGGTTCAGTATTTTGTGATTTGAACCTTGCGTTTATGAGTTATAGAGGTTTGAAATCTCAATATGCAAATTTGATGACATCTACTAAGGAATCATTTATTATACAAAAAACATTTATTATTGACATTTGAAAACTTACAGAATATTTTCACAGTCTTTATATTATGAATGATTTTATAACTTTTTCCCCATTTCAAAAAATAAGTTATTCTTGAAAAAAGTCTCAATAAGTTATGGCAAATTCCTTAGTAGACGTCATCAAATACTCATAAACGCAAGGTTCAACACAGGGAGCCCAAGCTCATTATCTGTGAAGACCGTTGTTTAATTTGCATATTTACAGTAAATGTATGTGGCTTTAAAACATCTCTCCGTATTTCAAGATTTTTCTTAAATAATAAAACTTTTTTTTCACTAATGTGTTATTCTTACTACTTTCGATGCTGTGGCGCCATTAGAGCGTTTTTCACGAAAATACCCAACCCTGAAAGAGTGACTCTTTCAGGGTTGGGTATTTTCGTGAAAAACGCTCTAATGGCGCTGAAACGCCGATCGTCACAGCATCGAAAGTAGTAAGAACAACACATTAGTGAAAAAAAAGTTTTATTATTTATGACAAATCTTGAAATACAGAGGGACGTTTTAAAGCCACATACATTTACTGTAAATATGCAAATAAAACAACGGTCTTCACAGATAATGAGCTTGGGCTCCCTGTGGGTTCAAATCACAAAATACTGAACCCACCAACTATTCAGCTTATATATATTGAATATATATTTTTCGTGTTTGGTAGTTCTTAGCCTAAAAGAAGCATGCATGGGAGAAATTGGGATGGAAATACAAAAGGAATGGGATGGGATGGGAAGGAAATGAACAGAAAAGAAATTAAGTTGGGAATAATCTAGTTAGTTTTTTGGCTTTCCTTTTCCATGATGCCAAAGCAACACACAGGGAACCCAATTAGCCATTAACAAAACGAGCAGGGGACTGGGAACTAGTTTATTAGAATTAATGCAATTACGAAATTAAGTTTATGACATGAAAAAGCATGTTGAAATTAGCATCTGTGCAAAGTTTGATGTGATTTGAGCGAATTCTGTCGGAATTATAAGCTTTTGAAATTGTGTTGTCCCTCCAAAATTTTACAGTGAATGTATGGTTTGGATGGACAGCGTCAAAAATTTACAGAGTTTGTATGGGAAAATAGACATATTTGATGCCCTCTAGCGTCGTCAATATTAAGCCGAAGTTCACCAAACTTTCCAGACTAGCTAAGTTTGATCTGCTCTCTCAGAAAATGATGCCCATTTTTGCTAGTTTCTTAATTAATTAGTTTTACGGACTAGGTCCCAGTCCCCTGCTCGTTTTGTTAATGGCTAATAGCCATCATTCTCGTACCCAGAGCCCGCTCGTCATTTGGTTTGTCGCTGGCTCTGGGAAACCCTGTTGCTCGGTCGTCAAATTTTGACGACCAAGTCGTCAGAGCGCATGCTCATACTAAAGACCGCTGAGAGCGGGTACTGTGGAAGAGTCTACTGGCTACGTAGTATTTACGTTGGTTTGAATATTCAAACAATGTAACAAGTACACAAGTTTGTACATTTATCTTCGTGTAGCCGTTTAAAATCCCTTCGACGTTCATCACCGGTTCTTCTCTGGCTCTGTTGCGATAAAGGCTGGACGATAAATACATGTTCTAATATAATCTTGCATGTGAGCCTTCCTGTCTTCCGCTTTTAATTTGTTATTGTTTCTCTCGAATTATAAAAATATTCCTTTGAATGCTCAAAGCGAGTACGATCGATTGTGTCCAGATTGTGTCTGTAGCCGTTACTTTTATAATTTATGTATTGTTAGATCTCCCTTCACGAATTTATGTCTACACAGTTTCCATTGATTTATTATTCAAAAAAGGTATATACGGTTTTTGAAAATAATATTGTATGAAATTACTACAACCGTCGCTGTCATTCGCTTCGTTCGCTTTGCAAGTTTGAATCTTTGTTTATCTCATGGACCAATCAAATACGATCATTCATTGTTGATTTCAACAGCCAATGAAATTCGCTAAAATTTCAGGGATTCCCAGAGCCAGCGACAAACCAAATGACGAGCGGGCTCTGGGTACGAGAATGTAATAGCCATATGTTACTTACCACTTTGATTTACATATCATGAGTCCACAGGCAACCCAACCATTGCTTCCGAGGCTACTCCACCCTGTCATTCTTACCCATTTTAGACTTGATTTTCAAAGGTTTTACATGGCCGAAGTTGATTGAAACTTTTAGCAGCCGCCATTATTTTTGTATACATTTGATTCCCCGACCTCGCTTTCGCGCGCGGGACCGCATATATATATGTATATACGCGCGTCTTTTCTTGATCAGATCGCGTTTTAACAAAATACTAATTTGAAAAAATGGGTTCATTTCTTGACTATACTATAGCGGCGCAAGGACAAGGTATGGCAGACTACTCATGCCTGCGCGTTTCTTTATGCTTATGTGCTAGCTTGCGTCAGACCCGTTTTCATAGTGACATAAAGCCTTTTGTGCTTGCGCTTATGCTTGCGTCAGACCCGTTTTTATAGTGACATAAGGCCTCTTGTGTTTGCGCTTATGCTTGCGCCAGATCCTTTTCATAGTGACATAAAGCCTCTTGTGCTTGCGCTTATGCTTGCGTCAGGCCCGTTTTCATAGTAACATAAGGCCTCTAGTCTTGTGCTATGTGCTTATGTTTGCGTCAGACCCGTTTTTAGAGTGACATAAGGTCTCTTGTGCTTGCGCTTATCCTTACGTCAGACCCGTTTTTTTAGTGACATAAGGCCTCTTGTCCTTAATTGCACTTATGCTTGCGTCAGACCTGTTTTTATAGTGACATAAGGCCTCTTGCGCTTGCGTCAGACCCGTTTTCACAGTGACATAAGCCGGCCTCTTGTGCTTGCGTCAGACCCGTTTCCACAGTGACATAAGCCGGCCTCTTGTGCTTGCGTCAGACCCGTTTTCTCAGTGACATAAGGCCTTTTGTGCTAATTGTGCTGATGCTTGCGTCAGGCCTGTTTTCACAGTGACATATCTGACATATGGCCTGAAGGAATAAAATGAAGGTATAGAACCTCGTCTTACATACTATGACATTTACAAAGTCCTTTGGGGTCTCAGCAAAAGTAATATCAGAGAAATAAACAAAGCACTGCAATTCTTCGTGAAAGTTTCTTTTATTTCCTATTCACTGACAGAGAATCAGATCATCATCTAATCGGTTGTCATGACAACTAATACTTTTAAAATCCTGAGTCACATAATCCAAGAAGCAATCAACTACAGTTCTATTCCTATGTGCTAATGACGTTTAAATCACAGTTTTGAAGAATTTGTTTTAAATTCTATAGCTGGATTCTACTGGGAATTTTTCGTCCCTCGTCTCACGCCAACAACAGGAAATCCAGGCAGTGATTTTGTTAAATTTATCACATATGAATTATTTATTTACTGTTTCCAGCTAATATTATCAAGACCGTTATCTTTATCACCAATGTCTACGCTAGTCAGTTAATCTTTTTGTGGGTTTGTCATGTTGAATTTTGTCGTACCGCTCGAGCCCCTTGCGTGGAAAATTCCCATACAAAAGTGACGGGGATGCTCGTCGTATCTTTTAGGGGTTAAAATCGTAGTTTCGAACCGCTTATAGGGTATTTAAATGTAGTATTGGTACCTAATTTGTTGCCACGCCCACAGTGCAAGGTCGAGATTCTGGAATCTTTTAGGAATTATTTTCAAGATTTCCGACGAGCATCCACACTACTTTTTAAATAGGGGTCCCCTCCCTCTCGGGCTCCTTTGGGCTCGAGCACTGGGGTGCTGTTCCCCAAAAACTTCTCAGTCTCTACATCACAAAGAGAACAAGAACGTCGCCATATTTCTCATAGCTCGCATAGAGCTCTAAGATAGAACTATCCAACAGGTCAACGATAATAGAGACAAAAGCAGCGAAAAAATGAAACGCTGGGTTCAATCTACAATCAGGGTAGCAAAGGGGTTACACGTGATCACAACCCCCCTTTGTTACCCTGTACAATCTAGATAGAAACGAAAGCTCTGGAACAAACAACCTCATTCCCGAGAGGACCATGGGAACGAGGTTGTAGAACAGACAGCCTTCTTATTTATCATCCTATTTACCGTTTATGCTGCAAATCGAGTCAATCGTAACTAGTAGTGGAATGATTCAGTATTTTGAGATTTTGAGGTTTTTAATTTGGTGATGAAAAGCTAAGTGTTTGGAGCTTTTTCTGAAATCGGTAAAAATAAAATCAATTACATGGGTTCTATTTTGCCAAAATCTCTATGAGTGATTATAAAAAATAATGAGAAGCCGTGATCATTTTTTTGCTTAATGTTTCGAACGATCTCCATCGTTCATCATCAGTATGCCCGATGGACATCGTTCGAAATATTTAGTAAAAAAAAAATGATCACACAACTTTTCTCTTTTTATAATCAAACTACATGCCCAAAAGTACATATTTACTCCTTGAGTTTGAATGAGCTATCTGTAACTCATTATCTTTCAATGGCGGTTCAAATTTCAAAATACTGAATTAATGTCGAAGCTTGCAACTATTCAGTTTCTATCAGTTATATCCCTGGTCGATTTTTAAAGCGATGTTCTAAGGTTGAGATGCGTTTTAATAATGAAATGCTTTGAAACAATCTCGAATTGAATTCTCGATTGATTTTGTCGCCATCCAAACCAAAGCGTCGAACAAAAAATAACATCTCAGAAATCAAATACAAAAACGAACTCTAGAACATTAGGACAGAATCATCCAGAACTGGACTCGATAAACATGCAGGGCTTTTAGAAACTGCGAGATCAAGAGTTGATGTTTATAGATTGGAGAATTGAATGACGCGAGTCAAGGGTAGAGATCGCACATCTAATTCGAAGCTATCAACTGATCAACACTGATCATCATTGTTACAAACTGTGTTGGCAACAATTCAGCACTCTAACGTTAGACTAGATAGCAAAGTTAAAGGTCGATATGTGTGACGTCGACCGTTCTGCCTCAGGGCAGATGGGCGTGAACCCCAAATAATCAACTGTACCGGATCTTGCTCCTTATCACTATAAGGTACAAGAAATGTGAATATAATCAAAATCTTAGGAAAGGCGAATCCCAATTTGGAGATTTCTGTTATCATTGTCCTGTTTGTAAATAAATTGTAATCCCGGCGTTTAGCCTACATTTGAGATCAGAGGTCGATCGGGAATATCTTTCAATACTTCGTATTGTTCTTTGTTCCATGCTGCGAAAAATCGCTTAACGATAAACCTGTTTTAAAAAATGCACTGATTGCATTGATCGAAGTGGCTACTCTGAAATGCATTGTCAACAACGTAATCAGAAATTAAGTTGTTTTTTTAAAGAATTAACTCTGAATTCCACTGGATCTAAAACTCACATATCAGGTTCGACATGTCTATTTTAACTCTACTAATTAAAAACGAATCATTAAATCTGGATGACTAATTGGTACGTTGAAAATAAACACTGAAAACTAAGGCCTTTTAGGTCTTTCTCATAACTATTCTCGTTACTGAGCGCGCTGTGAAACAGCGATCTTCACACACACAAAAAATCGTCTTCTCTACGCTAAAATGTGATCTATTTTGTGATCTCTACAAAAATGTGTTGCATTTTTCCCCTGCATGGGGTTCCAAGATCTAAACTGGTTTAACGTTCAACAAAACGGCTTTTCTGAATTCTTGAAATGACTCTGCGCAACATTTGCAAATAATTCTATAACTTACTGTTTACCTATAACTCAGTTTATCAATATTTTGTGTGACAGAAATTCTCCATAGTTTGGAGATCATCCAACACTTCAATGCATGTCCAGTTATTTACTGGCCATCCAACTCAAAAGCACAATTAGTCTACTAGACGACGGCTCGCTAAATACCCGTGTTCCACGTTTCTGGAGAAGCACGTACTATGAACTAGTTTGTCTGTCGGTGTAACAAACTTATGTACCTTTCTACTGTCGTCTATGATCAAGTCTAAACCACTTTGACTCATGCTTCTCGCATCGGTGACAGTTCTGTCGGGGACGACGCTACGAGCAGCCACATTCTTCCACGGTCATCTTTTCGACTACTTCGAGGAAGAGGTTCATGTCTTTATCAAAGTATATAAGGGATAACGCGTGTAACTTAGTTGGAGAGCAACACGGCGCGATTTCTCGCTGCTTTTTCTGTAAGGCTAGCTTCTGTAAAACCCCAGTGTGGTGGTACATTGGTAGGATGTGCCCATAGCATGACCCGGTGCAATAGTTGGCTTTAAAGCCTTTGGGTATCATGATCCAGTTGTCCCAACCCATTTCTTCGAAGGAGACGTAGAATTCCTGGCGGCAGCAGTCTTTTATGCCTGGTCTGCAGTCAATCGCTCGCTTTTTCCTGGACTTGCCGCCAGCTACTAGGTCCACTACCATGAAAGGACGATGAAGACCGCTACTTCCAATGGGTTCCCCAGGTGTTTTTTTGCAGTTTATACAAGCAATTTCCAACACATGGTTGTTGGAAATATTGAGCAGTCTGCCATTGAAGGTTTGGTTTTTCCATAGATTAACGATGTCCTTGACGTCAATGGAAATCCAACCTTCCTCGTTTGGTTGGAGGTTTTTGGTGACAACGATAGGGGTTACACCTGGGTCATCTCCGCCGTTTTTACGACTGTCCTTCACCGTCAGCATCGTTCCCTTCTGACGCATTTTTAATTTTGAACGATGAACCCAAAGGATGGCCGAACGAACGTCATTCTTGTAGACTTTGAAGGAAACATGAAAGACGAACTTGACCTTCCTGGCCTTGGTGGGTCTCGTTAGATTTGGCAAAGAAGCTGTGAAAAATAGATGTATTTCGATAAATCAGTGAAGGGGAATGTAAACTCGCGCGCTAGAGGTCATACCTCATACAAGTAGTTTTGCCATTCAGCATAATCTTGAGCATGCATGCGATAACTTAATTTTAAGATTAGAGGGAGGGAGTAGTTATAAATCATCGAAGCCCTCAGTCATAAAGCATGCAGGACCTCGCCATAAAACGGTTCCCTTGGTGAACGACTGTGCTTATGAGAAATTAAATACAAGTGTTTAAATGTTTGCGTTGCTTAATACCCTAAGAAGGATCTATAGGATACTTTTAGTGGGTGGGCAGCAGGGAGGAGGAGAGATTGCATGTGGATCAATATATATTTGTCAAAATGCTTGCAAAATGCATCCAATTTTACCCTCCCTTCATCTCGAACTGAAGACGTCGGTGAGCGCATGCAGTTTTCTTAGAACGTTTGGCGAACTGTTTTCGCGGTTCGAAGTTCCTTCGGAAGTTCCGAAGTTCGCCTTGAACACTTTGAAATGAACTTCGTTGGCAATCCTCGAACTTGCCTCCCGTATATGAATTCAGAATTTAACTTCTATAATCAAGTTCAAAACGCATTTCGGGGAGAGAACTACCTTGTTTTGTAATACTATTCATTTTGCAAAGTGAGTTTGTACTTCAATTTCAATTGATTTTCCGAATTCACGCGGGACTGAAGCAAGTTAGAAAGAAGTTCGTCAACGTAGTTCATTAATTTCCCAAGTTCCCAAGTTCAAGGCCAATTTCGGCACCGGTCCGAACGAACTTCTGAGACGGCTCGACGTCCATGAAATGCAGTGTAACAAATCTTGTAAACATGTGTTAAGAGTATTGTATCACATATCTGAGCTGTCACTGCAGAGTGTTTATCAAAATACAGCGCCATACTGTCCAGGAAAATACTGAGATGCAAGCAGTATAAAGTAATTTTACGCCATCTTCGTTATCTCAAACCGCCGCCCTGTTGTCTTAGGCAGCGAACCTTCTCTCTGGTCCCCAACGCAGTGATGCTAGCAGTGACGACCAGCAAAGTACTCAATACCAGCCAGTTTTCTGGACATACGACGCAAATTTCTGTTGTCAGACCGATGACGTGTTTCACTGATTCTGAAAACCAGCAGTTGCCTGGAACGGTTTCGATCGTGTGAAAAAAGTTGTCATCATTTTGTATTTTTTTTAATCTCTCGTCACAGTCAAACGACTGAACATTGTACAAATGTACTTTGGGATCAAAGAAAAATCTAGAAGAATGCTTTTAGACGGGACAGGCTTCATCCCATGAAACGAAATATGGACTAAACTATGGCTTTGACGGTCCAAATATAGTCCATTTGATTTATTCATTATTTACGTATTATCTATTTGTATTCAAAGACAACACTTTAATTTTAATACAATAATTATTAATTTAAACAGCTCTTTCTTTTAATATGATGTTAATTTGAAATAACTTCAAAATAACTTCGGTCTCGGCCTCGCAACGGTCTTCGGTGCTGTCTCGGTAAGTTAAACAATTGGCCGCATTTGCGTAACCGACGCCATCAATAAACTGACGCAATGGGCGCCGTGTTTATTGCTATGTTAGGAAACATATCGTTTATCGTGAAATTATTTGAAGAGGAGCTATTTTTATAAAACTTGAAACTATAGTCTCAAGTAGTTGATCGAATTTTCGAATGACACAAATGTTATCAAAATTCAGCTGGAAAATTCTCTGTGCTCAAGCGCGCACGCTGCAAGTTCACCTTCGGAACTGTCGCTGGTATTAAGCAATTTGAAAGCAACCTTTGAGTATGAATCAATCATCCGTGCAAATTCGTGTCGGAGCTTGCAGAATTCTCCATGGCTGCGACGCAAATCACAGCCTCCACAGTTAGTATGGTCGTGGACACATTGACCTCAAACGCAAGGACTATTCACACGGCAAGTTCTCACCTTGGAACCTACCTTTATTTCCAATTATTATCACGTCGGTCTTGCTCTTTTGTGGCAGAGAGTTTTCGTTTTCTTCTGAAGCTGGTTGTTCCTGGAATTTCTTGGCCAACGGTCGAGGTATTCCAAATCTTGGACGCTTTATTCTCGGCTCTTCGTCCATGCGAAGTTTGTCAAGAATCTGTCGCTTGATCATCTCGATACGCATTTCATACTCGATGCTCCCTTTAATCGGACTAGGCTTCGTGCCACAATTTTTGCAACCTGCTCCGAGGTTTTTGTTGACTCGGATTTTCGCTGAGATGATGTCTGGAATAGATTGATTGCGAGAAAACGACACGCCAGGAGAATGCGACGAACGGTTTGTATCTACGGATTGTAGATCTGCAGTTACTGTTTTTTGTAGCGAGTCTGTGAGGCCTTGGGCCGTTGCGAGAAAAACCAACACTGTTACCGGAAGCATTATAGTGTGCACTTGTGAAGCCCTTTCCATGTTGACTGGCGGAACTCGTCTGATCTTTAGTGTATATAAATTGACGCGAAATCTGTTTGCAGCACTCGTGGACCAGATAAATGCAGGAAACAATCTAGAGGCACCAGATGAGCTGTTGGAATTTAAAACTCTGACCCCTTGCTGCATGTCAGCACTTAGCATTTCGACCAATCGGGAGTGTTGATAAGTGAGCCAAGATTAGCATCTCTTTGTCAATTGTGTGCTACTGA
The DNA here is from genome assembly GCA_033675265.1 of Actinostola sp. cb2023. Classification (NCBI taxonomy): domain Eukaryota; kingdom Metazoa; phylum Cnidaria; class Anthozoa; order Actiniaria; family Actinostolidae; genus Actinostola; species Actinostola sp. cb2023. The sequence goes on along the minus strand of JAUJYZ010000967.1, from coordinate 297,414 downwards.
CCATGTGACGAACGCTCTCCAGCTACCAATAAAGCGATTTTTGACGAGATTCGCATACGACAGCCTTTGGCAATGGCCACCACAAGCCCCCTCGATGCAGTCTGCACTTGCTAATTGAATTTTCCAAATTTTTGGACTTTAGATAATTGCTACACTTATCGGGGGACAACTAGTTACAGTTTGTTTGCATTTAGTCTGTCGTCGGCCCCTACATCAGACAAGGTAATCCCATCTTAGGTGCATAGTTGACAAACAGATTGAGTGACATTGTCATCTTACGGCACCAAGCCATCCATCCATCTTGCTCGAAACCGTTAAGAGCAAACAAGTCCATTAAGGAGAATTAGGCGTGAGGATTTGAGAATAAACATTAGGGGAACTTCTTGACCAGCTGTGGGCAGAGTAACTCCATATACGGATTGCCATACCTCAAAGAATGTCAGCAATATTCTAATGGCTATCCTTTGACACTAAAGAAAATATTCAAAATTTGACGGATTTATGATGGGGAAATAAACTTCGACCACGTTCGCCACGCGCCACCAAAAACTGGTGATTGCCCCAGATTCTGTTCTCTAAACGTCATCACGCTTTAATTCACTGTTACGCTCTCTCAACTGCACGGAACAGCAGGTAGCTGGACACTGAATATATATATACAAAGCGCGAAAATAAACTTTATCTTTTCCGAGCTGAAATCGCGATGTACCAGTGTTGTCAACGGCCTTGTAGACTTCTTTCTAATTCTTTCTGTCACCATCGTCATTGCACAACATTGTGAAATCGTTTTCATACTAGCAAGCTGAGAGAGCAAGTTGAGAGAGCGTAAAATCATATCAATGCTAGCCAACACGTCTATCCACTGACCATAGAAGTAACGGCCCTTGACCCTCAAAACAAAACAGAGCTAATTTAAAATCTCCATTTCAGTTTTCTTGCTAACAGTAGAGGAGTTTAGAATCATACCACTTGAGTATCCTAAGAGATTATTTTCTCGCTCAAATGTCTTTTGAGGGAGGAAAACCCCCTCTAGAACACAAAGTACCACTTGAGATGATGAAAAACAATAAAAAGATAATGAGTGCTTTAGGAGTTCGGACATTACGATTTTGCTATTTAATGGTTACAAGTCCATCTCCATGAAACCTTAGCTCACATAACATTTCCCCCCTGATTTTAGGTGGGGCAGGACTTCGTTAATTGACATATATGCTTTCTGAAAATCTCATAGGAGAGCAGTTGAAATCTAAAACTGACTGATGTTCGAGCAGAATTGTGGCACTCCACGTGAAGATCATGGCATTGTTTTGACATGTCCATGGTGGATTCCGTCCAGGTAACGACGGCAGTCAAGGAATGAATGGAATATCTCTGGAATCATCCCTGGCTGAACTATGCCATGTAATTACTGTGGAAACCTGGCCCCTTTCCCATAAAAGATCACGTACACATTTCGTCCATGAAAAACTAATAACTTAATGAACAATGAGAACCTGGGAGGGTACTCAACAAAGTTTCGGATACGGGGAGGCTCCGCCCGGCGGTCCAAACCCTCGAGATCGCCCTGTCATTCACTTCTTAACAGAAAAGGTAACCCTTTCATATACCTTCCATAGAAAATGGCACCCCTTTCACATGTTGTAATGACAAAGGAAAGATAGAATTTTTAAACGTGTTGGCTAATAATTGAGCAAGAAAACTTTTAACTCGAGTGGATTACTGAAAGCCCCTTTTGAGTACCTCGCTCATGACAGTTTTCCCTACCCTTTTCTACTGCTTCAACACGTGAAAACCCTACACTTTTATATACCTCAGCCTGAAAAAGTACCCCTTTTGGATCAGTGGAGCCTCCCCGTATACTTTCATTATCAGGAGTGTACCCCCCCCCCCCCCCCCTCCCTCTCCCCCCGGCCTCTGGGATGATGACTACTGAGCCAGAACCTGATCACCTACTAGGCCTTCCCTGCATACGACAATGAATATGTAAAGCGAAAAACAACATTAGATGTTTGAGGAACTCGTGAAAAGTAATTTTTCCAGAAACGTGCCACAATCTCACATGCCAAAACAGATTTCCACTTGACTATGAGGCAATGAGGACAGCTGGCCACGTGGCAGCTGTAATGTATGGTACTACGGAAAATCATCGATCATTGCTAATCCCACGGCGCTATCTTGCAATCTATCGAGAAGTAACATAATATCAACCCGCCAAGGGTGCTCAGTCGATCCTTACATGAAACCAGCATGTAGGATATTGGTGTGGTAACATTTTAACTCTTTAGTTTTTCTAAGGAAGGTAAATCCTCAATAAAGTGGGGAACCGCGTCGACATACACTGAATCATTCAGTGATAACGTATTTACACTTCTTTCATAATTAAATGTCTTTACATATGTTTACAGAGGGTGATCATGCCACATAGTAGATACTTTGAAATTGTAAATAAGTTTTGTATCATTCAGTTATGCATATCAGCCTCGTTGCTGAATGGGCTACCCTGTTGAAATCAAGTCTACTTTACTTTACACTTTCGTTTCGAGAAAACATTGCTCTACGACTGACAATGCGCGACACTCTAGAGGGTATTTGCACATACTTTGGTCGTATCAGACAAACTCAGGATGACCGAGCCTGCATGGGTTCTAGAAAGGCTGTGGTGTTGATGCTGGGTCAGCAGGAAATGGGACTGATAGCATCGCAATCTTCAGTTCCGTCTCATTTATTTTCACAATAGGCGACTTGCATGATGGCGTCATATACTACAAATACCAGAATGCTTTGCCCATTTTTACTCGGGCCCAGGCCGCAGGCCGCCCGAGTTAGAAAATGCGTTTTTCGGTAGTAGTAGTCGTAGTTTTTTTAGTCGGTTAAAGAATGACGAAAGTATGCGACGTATTTAATCGTATCCGGAGTTTCAAGATTACTCCGCAGATTTGAAAAGATAAAGGAGACACAGGACTCAAGTAGATTATGAATCTTAGTTTTGAAAGCAGCTGTAGATCTTCAAGCTATTAAAAGGTCAGGATTCTAGTTCATCGTTCAATGACTAGAAGTGGTAAAAGGACTAGAAGCTCGCTTAAAATATATTTTAAAAAAAACAAACGCGAGGCCGTTATCGGAACCATCTGACCTATGCAACCTCAAGACGTATCATGTTCGTACTCACCGGACTAATAGTCTCCCTCGTCACTCAACTGTCACTGATTGTCATGACGTCAGAGAAATTATATTGTATTGAAGAAGATGTCCTTGTTTTATTCGACGTTCGAACCGTAACTCGAACCCGAACTCGATTCCAAACTCGACGTTTCGGGATCTGAAGCTAGAGAGGGGGCCTTTACACAAACTCATCAAAATCAAATCAATTGAACTCAAAGTCAAAAGGTAATCAAATGAACTCAAAGGCAAATCAAATGAACTCGACACATACATGTATATACATAGTCTCCCTCGTCACGCAACTGTCAGTCATTGTCAGGTCTCTCCTCGCGCAGCTGACATTGTCCTTGTTCTTCAACCAACTGGCATTCATTTTCAAGTACTTCCTCGAACAACTGACATTTTCCTTTTCACAATGCCCGAGTGAACGCTCATTGAGCGTCTTGTCTTTTGTTACAGTATGCTCTCACTGATAATCAGATGTCAGCTTATTTTTACCGTGGTTTTCAGCAAGAGCCGAGGGCAATCGAGAGGTGTGTTTTAACTGCGAATACTGGCTTGATTCAATGATGCGCGCATATTAAGCGCGCCCGCAAAGCAGAAGTGCAACAAAGGAGCATCCTATATCTACAGGGTGCATCCTATACCTTGTTTGTCGTATGCAAAAAAAAAAAAAACGGTTTATTTAAGTGTCCAATGTGTTCTAGCGCTTGCGCACTAATTGGGGGACACTGTACTCTCACGCACACTACCACTACATTCTAATATTCTATACATACAACTTTCAGCTCACTAGTTCGTTTTTATGACTAATACCTGACACAGCTTTGTGCTTCGTATACAACGGAAGTACAAGAATCAGCAAATAGCCAATCAGAATATAGCTGTCCAATCGATCGGCTTGGCGATTAATCGCCGATCGCCACATTGGCGGTGCTATACTGATATTCACAGGTAGCCCAAGCTCACCATTTGAAGCTTTATATAGAGATTGAGCAGTGTAAATTTATTAAAAATCGAATATACGATCAATCGTTTTTAAATTGATTGTAGTTGTTCTTTGTGAGTTTATTTAACTTTGGGGAAAAGTTGGGGAAAATTTGGTGTCGCTACGATTAAGAATAAGTAAGTTATATTATAGCCATTTGAATTTCAAGCTTTATATAGAGATTGTGCAGTGTAAATTTATTAAAAATCGAATATACGATCAATCGTTTTTAAATTGATTGTAGTTGTTCTTTGTGAGTTTATTTAACTTTGGGGAAAAGTTGGGGAAAATTTGGTGTCGCTACGATTAAGAATAAGTAAGTTATAGCCATTTGAATTTCAAGCTTTATATAGAGATTGTGCAGTGTAAATTTATTAAAAATCGAATATACGATCAATCGTTTTTAAATTGATTGTAGTTGTTCTTTGTGAGTTTATTTAACTTTGGGGAAAAGTTGGGGAAAATTTGGTGTCGCTACGATTAAGAATAAGTAAGTTATAGCCATTTGAATTTCAAGCTTTATATAGAGATTGTGCAGTGTAAATTTATTAAAAATCGAATATACGATCAATCGTTTTTAAATTGATTGTAGTTGTTCTTTGTGAGTTTATTTAACTTTCGGGAAAATTTGGAGAAAATTTGGTGTCGCTACGATTAAGAATAAGTAAGTTATAGCCATTTGAATTTCAAGCTTTATATAGAGATTGTGCAGTGTAAATTTATTAAAAATCGAATATACGATCAATCGTTTTTTAAATTGATTGTAGTTGTTCTTTGTGAGTTTATTTAACTTTCGGGAAAAGTTGGGGAAAATTTGGTGTCGCTACGATTAAGAATAAGTAAGTTATAGCCATTTGAATTTCAAGCTTTATATAGAGATTGTGCAGTGTAAATTTATTAAAAATCGAATATACGATCAATCGTTTTTAAATTGATTGTAGTTGTTCTTTGTGAGTTCATTTAACTTTGGGGGAAATTTGGTGTCGCTACGATTAAGAATAAGTAAGTTATAGCCATTTGAATTTCAAGCTTTATATAGAGAGTTGTGCAGTGTAAATTTATTAAAAATCGAATATACGATCAATCGTTTTTAAATTGATTGTAGTTGTTCTTTGTGAGTTTATTTAATTTTGGGGAAAATTTGGTGTCGCTACGATTAAGAATAAGTAAGTTATAGCCATTTGAATTTTAAGCCGTTATATAGAGATTGTGCAGTGTAAATTTATTAAAATATCTTCGCAATTTGTGAAGCGATCTTTTCGAAACTTCACATTTTTAATAATTTTAACGAGCTCTTTCCAGCTATGATAATCATTTTTTTGTCCGATGAGTTTTGAAATTACCTGATAAACCCTCATTGAGCTCAACGCCCTGTGTTTGCGCTCAAGATGAAAAAGTCAACCGGAACTTTGATCCTTTGCCTGTGACGTGCTTTGACAGTGAAATAAGATCGCACGAGCATAATCAAAAACCGCAAGAATAAGCATAAAGTTCTGGCATCCTCAACATAACGAATGCTGGTCAAAGGTCTGCGTCTTACTTTGTGCAGAAACGGAGCCAGAATGAATAGTATTTACACAACTGTTTCCGGCTACCTGTAAATCTGCCTGTAAATCTGCCTGTAATTAAAGCAAAAGGGGAAATTTTAAGTCTTTTAACTGTGGAATTAAGCTCAACTTCCTGTGTTTCCAGAGTGTTTTATTTTATCCTTTCACTTCTGCTCTGCCCGAAAAATCCAGTTTCCCACTCTCGCTTCCAATCCCATCTCCAGTTGAACTGAATGGAGGGAGCCTGGGAGCTATTGTAGTTGCAAAAGTCTTGCTAACACATATCATCCCCTATGGACACTAACCACTCTCACCAGCCAGGGGGGGGGGGGGGGGGGGGGGGGGGGGGGGGGGGGGGGGTAGGACAACACACTCTATTTTAAGACCCTGTTTAGGACAAAGGACAACATACACATGTAGTCTTCTTTTACACTATTTTAACGCGTTTTATGTTGATCGATGAGTGCTAAAGACAGGCGAAGCTCGGATCTCAGATATATGGCTAAATACCGGATAAAACCATATTTAAGGACGACAATCGTACATTTCCATACCCTGTTTAGGACAGATTCACATAAAATTATATACCCTGTTCAGGACAAAGAGTTAGAAACCATTTAGCGATGTTTATTGAAACGGCTGTATGTATTCAAAACTAAAGCTACAATAGTCCAGAATAGTCCAGAACTAGACCCACTCTTACGTCCGCGCGCGATGAAGAGTGTGATCTGGGTTCTAGTGATTACGTCCGATAAAAGTGTATGGGTCCACTTTTCTCAATTTTCTTCCGCTCGCATACAAGCATCAAGAGTTCCAGACTTCCGGTACGCGCGCAATGCATTATGAGAAAGTGAGCACCAATCTAGACACAGGGAGCCCAAGCTATGTTTCTGCTCACTTGGTGCTCACTTCACAATATAGTTATTGAGAAAAGCGGGTCCAGCTCTGGACTAAAGCTACTAGGACCAAGCAGCACTTTTGTTTCTGGGCCTGTTTAAAATTCAAAACAGTTAGCGGCACACAGATCATGAGCACTCGTACCACAGCTCTATTCAACCTGCAATGATGTTGATATTTCACGACGTTTTCAACAGATTACCTAATTACAAAGTTGAATTTCTACTTGTAAGTAATCATTCTCGTACCCAGAGTCCACTCGTCATTACAAACCCAATGAGGAGAGGGCTCTGGGTACGAGAATGGTAAGTAATAACAAAGGGAAATTAGCCATTTCCAAAACGAGCAGGGGACTGGGACCGAGTCCGTAAAACTAATTCCATAAGAAACTAGCAAAAGTAGGCATCATTTTCTGAGAGAGAAGATAAAACTTAGTTACAGTATGGAGATAACTATTTTCCCATACAAACTCTGTAATTTTATGACGTTGTCATGCTGTCAAACCATACATTCACTGTAAAAGTTTGGCTGGACAACGCAATTTCAAAAGTTTATAATTCCGACAGAATTCACTCAAATCAGATCAAACTTTGCACAGATGCTAACTAATTTCAACATGCTGCTTTAATTGCGTAATTACATATTCAATTCTAATAAACTCGTTCCCATTCTCCTGCTCGTTTAGGTAATGGCAAACTAAACAATAAATGGAAGCTATAAATTCACACGACCTTGTTTGTTGGGTTTTTCTCAAGTTTAAAATTCTATGATCCTAGAATCGGCAAAATCATCAAAGGAGCATGCTGCTTTTCCACTCAAAAGGCAACGAAATACAATCACATTTGTCCCTTTTTCAGATACAGTCATTTGCAAAAATTCTGGCCGTCACGAAATATCAATATATCGGGTGCATTATGGGTAATTAAATAATCGAAAATTCCCCATAAAGCGGGTTAACGCCAGCAAAGTTGGTAGAAATATTTAGTATGATGTTTATTTTAGTCTTACGTTTGTTGTTTGTAAATTTTGCTTCATTTAATAAGTTAGGAAACTCAAAATAGTATTATTTCATTACCCATAATGCACCCGATATATTGATATATTGATATATCGTGGCGGCCAGAATTTTTGCAAATGACTGTACACATATTTCAATTACGTTAGTCCTCCCGAAAAGGGTGAAAGGTGCGACCCTGAAGGATCATGGGGGTTTCTATTTGCAGCCATATTCTTCATGAACGTCTTGTACTAAACAAGAACATTGCGGTGAAGCAAATTCAAGTGACATTCAAAATGAGATGGCCGAATGTTTTATCGAAATGTCTGGGACTTTGGATAGAAAGACTTGGTAAACAGTATCTCGCATGATTCTCTGGGGTCGCACCTTTGTGAGTCAAGGATGAATTAGGTGTATATAAAAACCAAAACTGATCGTCCAGCGACGTCCTGTTGTCCCTCGTGGCATCCGGTCTAATAGCAATGACCGTCGGTGGTAAACTAAGCTCTAAAACCCTCTTTACACAATGCAAACATATAATACCACTGGGAAAAAACTTGGAAACCTCTTCAAATCTTGCAAAATCTTGGGAAATTTCCAAAGAATTTCCAATGAATTTGCAAGGATTGAAGAGTGCTCGTTTTTTCCAGTGTAGACGTCTACAACTTAGAACCCCCTAGTGCACAGGCAGCCCAACCATTGCTTCTGAGGCTACGTATATTTCATAAAACAAGATATTTGTATGCGCGCATCTTTTTTGATGGGTTTCCTGTGGTAGAGTGCGAGCACAATACCTGTTTGTTGGCATCCCTGTGTGTAAAAACGTATTATGTTGGGATCCCTGTGCACGTCCCGCAAGACTCACCCACTAGCGCCCACATAAATACTGCCTGTGCCTAGTGTTTGAATCCTCTGCTGTACTGGTATTGAGGGGAATAGTTTTGTTGCCTTCTCGTATTGTCATACTGATGGCCGCCAGAGGACAGAGGAAGACTTGCGAAGCCTCTCAACTCGTGTTCCTGAGGTTGACGCCCACTGGGATTAGAGAATGGCTCGTACCCAGTACAACCAGCCCACGATTCCGACACTTGGACAGGATGGCTGAGTGGAGTGTCGCCATAGGCAGACCCACGAGGGGTATACTGGTAGTCAGCGTAGGCATCAGTGTTTGGGTAATAGTTGTTAGGATAGGAATGTGGGTATTGCCTGAAGTCACCCTGTGACATGCCACTCTGTGTGTATTGGTCTCTGTATGGATCCTGTCGTTGTTCCATTCCATTGTCGTAATGTGGAGGAGGGAGCCTGGAGGGAGGAGCATAATTGGGAAGGACATATGAGGGCCTTGTGTCATGAGTCCCGTGCCCCCTAGGGGAATACTGAGGAGTTGGTGCATGGGGATGCTGTGGTCCTCTATTGTCTCTTGAGAGCTGGTAGGCTTGTTCTTTTGAAGGAGGACCTTCATTTGATGATGAATCTGCTCGTTTTCGTTTCATTTCTTCTCTCTCAATCTGCTCTTTGAAGATCTTGCCTTCGTCTCGAAATTCTTGTACAAGCCGATTAGAACTACCTTGGTCTTCTTCAATAAACCGCACATCATCAAATGTCTCACCAACTTCAGGAAGGGTGAAATTTGCCTTCATTTCCATGACTGCGCTTGCTGGGACTACCTTCCCTTCTTCTCTTTCTCTTCTGTCTGATCGTTCTTGCAGCACTTCATTGGTGTTTACAATTACAGCCGCGACACGCAAGAAACCGTGAAAAGAAGCCATCTTCTTCCGTCGCGCCCCAGGGTAGACATTAGTTTGGTCGAGGATGTAATTCCTGTTCTTCTTCTCAGCGATCTTCAACATCTTATTCAGCACATTTGACGCTTGTTTGATGAGCTGGTCCCAGCGACCATGGTAGTTTCTCTGTCTTGTCAGCCCTGTTATCTTCATCTTGTCCATGATGGTATTCGTACCGAGCACGTTTACTTTCATGTCTTTGTGATCAGCGGTGTACTTGTTAGCCCAGACGGTCTTCCCACTTCCAGGCAGCCCCACCATCATGATCACCTGGCAATCCCTACGTGTGTCGGGACCACACGTTCCACGCACTAGCAAATCCCTCGAGATGTGCTCCATCATGGTAAACCCTGGAACTAGGTCCTGCCGAGGTGGATGATACCCAAAGTTAACCCAGACCTTCATGTTCTTGATTGTCACGTGGGGATAAAATGCAACGCCATTGGCTCCAGGTCCGAGATCGAAGGCCTTGCCAAGGAACTGACCATTTTTGGCAAAAAATATGCACTTTTTGTCGTAGTCGATGTAACAGGTTATAACATCATTAACAGTATACGGCATCCCATAATCGAAAAACTTGTTGTTCATGGATGATTTGCCCGTCCCACCATAACCAAACGACTGTATGTCCTCGCCGACGTTAAGGTTTGACAAATTAGTTGACCACCCCACTCTCGCAACATGAGGGTTTCGCTCGGTATCAGGCATGTTTACAGACAGCTTTTCCAGGATAACAACTTCAAAACAAGCCTGCAATAAAAGTATATGCTTGAATCAATACGTGTATACCCTACAACATAAAGACGGCACAGGCAGCCCAAGCAATATTATTTCAATGTATATACTATATACTATACTATATTATATACAAAATTGTTGTATTATTACAAACATTGTAACAAAAATAACAAAAACAATTATTGTAAAGATGTACTGATTACAGTAAAAACCCACATAAAAGAGCCCCTACTTTTTCCAAGACAGGCTGAAATGGTTCTTTTTATTTTTTTTTATTTTTTATTTTTTATTTTTTATTACTATTAAGACACAATGATAATTACTTTTACAAAAAAACATCAGGTACAACTAATATCACTAACAAGATTACTACACGTAAATGCGTATTAATTTAAAGATAATTATATAAATATTTGCATATTTACACTTTTGTCTTATTTTCTTAAAGCTACTAATAGGTTCTGCCATTTTTTTAGGTGATATGATACTCTATCATTTGAAGATGCAATTTTATATTCAATTGTTTCTAGGGATCTCAGGTGATTAATAAATAGTTCTAGTGTGGGGACATGACCAGCTGGTCGGAACTTGTAAAGAAGAAGTTTATAAGAATATAAAATCTGATTAACCATAACGATATTTTGGTCTGGAGTGACTCCAAGTATGATGTTTTCAATATTACATTGAGGTAACACAATAGTGAATTTTGAGAGCCAATAACGAATACCGAAATAAAAATTCTTTGACTCAATACAATCAACAAAAAGATGGTCAATTGTTTCAAAAAAAAGGTGTGACAATAGGAACATCTCGGAGAGTCTACTAGTTTGAAGCGAAACAAATCATAATTTAAATACAGACAATTGTTCAGGATTTTATATTGAAAGAATCTTGTATATGTGTCGATAGTAGTACTATAAATACGTGAATACACCTTTTCCCAGTCGATTTCGCACGTGCTTATTCTTTTTTGTATATTACTCTGAGCTGTTGGTTTTTTAAATTTTTCGTTAATTAGATCTTTATAGACATCTTTACTCTTTTTCCTTTTAAAATTAATATTATCTCCTTTATTGTCGATCTTGTCTGTTTCCTTTTTTGTCCCTTCCTTAAGAAGTGTTTTCCATTTTGAGGGAATTGCCTTAGTTAGGCTAATCCAATAAAAGAAATGGTCCTCTTTAACTCCTTTTTCTTTAATCATTGTCCAATCATAAACTAAAGATTTGTTACATATATCCTTAATGTGGTAAATTCCGTTAGCCGCGAGTTGGTGAAAAAAACATGGTGTTTTCCCAGTCAGTATATAGCTATTGTTCCATAGTGGTTGCACTAATACATCTGCAGCCTGAGTAATACTTTCTTGTTTTTGCTTAGTATAGACTGCCCAGCATCTTAGGATACTCCCGTAAAATTTTGAGATTGTTTTAGGAATTCTTCCTGCGTCAAAATTTATTCCGATAGCTTTAATGCCGCCGATAGCATCTAGTTGTTGCCATGGTATCAACTTCCATGATTTTACTTCACTATCTAAAAGGTTAATTGCCCATTTTATCCTGTTCGCCTTTATACAATTTTCAAAATCGGGTAATTTCATACCGCCAACGTTATAATCCCCTATCAGTGTATCATATTTAATTTTTGCTTTTTTTCCGTTCCAGATAAATGTTATTATTTCCTTTTTAACATTTTCCATAAATGAATCTGACACAAAGATCTTGCTGCAGACAAACAGCAGTTTAGACATTGCAAGTGATCTTACCACTTGGATTCTTCCATATAACGTCAGGTTCCGTAGTTTCCAAATCTTAAGTATTGATTTAAACTGTTCAAAGATTCTTTGGAAGTTATTAGTATAATACCAGGCATCGTTATATGAGAAATATATTCCCAGTATCTTAATACCTTCTTGATAGAGATTGACCCACTTTAGGCTCTTGTTTGTTATATTATTCTTGTTTTCTCTACCGATCCAGCACGCTTCTGATTTAGATGTATTAATCTTAAGAGAAGAAAACTGGTAAAAGACATTGAGTAAGCAAAGTACTTCTTCTAAGGAATTCATGTCACGCAGGAAAAAAGTTGTATCATCAGCAAATAATGTTATCCTTTTTTGTATAGCAATTAAGCTTATACCTTGAATTTTCTCATTTTGTCTAATCATAGAGGCCATAATTTCAATTACTAGGATAAAAAGATAAGGAGATATTGGATCACCCTGTTTAGTACCTCTTTGGATGTCAAAAAAATTCGTAACTTGTCCATTGTTTAAGACACATGTTTGATTGTCACAAAACAATACACGGATCCAATCAATAAACTTTGGACCAAAACCGAAATGTTTCAGTACCGCGTAGATAAAATTTCTATCTATGCTATCGAACGCTTTCTCAAAGTCCGCAGCGAATAGAATGAGGGATAAATCCTTGTCTTTCGCATAGTTCAATATGTCTTCTATCAGTCTAATAGGTTCCTCGATATTTCTACCCTTAACAAAGGCTGATTGATCCTGGTGAATTATATTAGGCAACAAATTAATGATTCTGTTACTTAGTGCCTTACTACATATTTTTGCATCCACGTTAATTAAGCTTATCGGACGCCAATTGTCAAGATATCTGTTGTCTTTGTTAGGCTTTTCAAGTAGCGTTATCACTGCCTGTTTCTGCGTAGTTGTCAGCGAACCTTTTATGTAGCTCTGATTTAGGCAGCTGACCATATCATGACCCAAGGTATCCCATACTGCAGCGTAAAATTCCTTGGTAAGGCCATCATTCCCAGGCGTTTTTGAGGCTCCTAATTGATTCAAACATTTGTAACATTCGTTCATAGTGAGAGGTCCTTCACATGATAATTTTTCGATTTCTGTTATTTTGGGGGATGTGAGTTTTGAGAGGAAATCAGTGCATTCTTCTGCAGATTTTTTATTGTTTGACTTATACAACTCTGCATAGAATCTTTCAATTTCCTTAAGGATCCGTTTTTGTTCTATAATGTTCACATCATCGTCTAGTATTAACTTTCTTACGTGCGTTTTTTTCTTGTTACGTTTTTCTAGAGTCAGAAAGTATTTGGTGCTTTTCTCGCCGTGCTCCGTCCAAGTTGAAATGGTTCTTATATATTGGGTGTCTAGTGAGAAAACAGGCTGAATAGGTTCTTAATTAACAGGTTCTTATTTACAGGGCAAAAAAAAAAATTTTTGTTCCTGATACAGTATGGTGTATTTCCTTACAATTTGTTATAAATTTGTGAACTATAGACACTGAAAGGTCTAATATTCACACTAAACATTAACAACCCAACTGTATAGTAAATATAATATTTCTGAATATTCAGCACTGACTGTACCTGTGTGTTCTGGGCTTTAGTCATTTTTCACATAAGAACCTGCTTCATTTGTCAGGCTGAACTGGTTCTTATATATTTGGTGCTTTTAAAATTGGCTAAATTTCAGCCTGGAGGTTCTTAATCTGCAGTTTCTTATATGCAGGGTTTTACTGTAGTACTAATAAAAAAATAAAGAATTAAAAAAAAAATGATTTCAATGTTAACCTAGTAGCAAAATTTGAAAATCTCCTCAAACAAGCCTCAGCTCGAGATGAAACTTTGATAGATCATAAAGCAAGATACAGTAAACAACATTTGAAAAAACGTTGTTTAATTTTATTGAAGCTAGCCTGATATTTTCACTACCAATACACATCCACATACAGTCATTTGCAAAAATTCTGGCCTCCACGAAATATCAATAATCAATATATATCGGGTGCATTATGGGTAATTAAATAATACTATTTTGAGATTCCTAACTTATTAAATGAAGCAAAATGTGCAAACAACAAATGTAAGACTAAAATAAACATTATACTAAATATTTCTACCAACTTTGCTGGCGTTATCCTGCTTTAAGGGGAATTTTAGATTATTTAATTACCCATAATGCACCTGATATATTGATATATTGATATATCGTAGCGGCCAGAATTTTTGCAAATGACTGTATATATATAGATCTTTATTGAATATAGAATCAATACTGTCAGAAGGTCAAAAGAATATTGTTTGGGCAACCTGTGGTAGTGGTACAGGATAAAGATGCAGACACACGGTACAACACTGCATACACTGCATAGATTATTGCTGGCAATATGATTACAGTATGAGTCCACTACTAAATACTATAATGCTACCTGTAGCCAATTACAAAAATTATGGCACTCAAGTATATAATACATCAAATTATATAATATACACATGCTTTGATTGGTTGAGGGCCATGTGTTATTACAGTAGACAAGGCAAATACATTCCATTTTGCTGTACGTCTGTACTCTTATAGATGCACAGAAGACATCAAAATGTGGTGAAAACAACAGTCACGTCACTCGTTTTCATTTCGTGTCATCTGTGCATCTATAAGTGTACAGATGCATTGCAAAATGGAATCTATTTGTTTTATATATCAGATGTAAAACGTTTTTCCTTTTAGCCTATTATTTGTAGGAGCAAGGATGGCTTAGTTGGTTAGTGCACGGCCTACTATGCGAGAGGTACCCGGTTCGATTCTTCATGACCTCACATCCTTGTTTCGACTTCTTTCTAATCCGTGTAGCTCAATGCAGCTTTAAATACCCGTAAAACGGAGCACTGATGGAGGGAGTGGGTAAATGGGCGCACCTTCGGACGCTTTATACATGAGACGCTGGCTCGGGAGATTGAGCAACCACTCCCTGCGTTATCGAAGTAAAATAAATATGGGCCATGAGTTCATCAGTGAAAACTGTTAAATGTACCCTCGTGAAATAAAGTTTATTATTATTATTATTATTATTATTATTACTTTTACCTTTTATTAGTCTTAAGGTTGTTGTTTATAAATCTCTTTATAATTGTATATACAATTTGTAAGAAAAACTCTAAAATAGTCTTACCCATAATGCACCTGATATTAGTTTTTTGCAACGAGCTACATACACTACATGTACAAAATCTAATGGATTTTTTATATTTTAATACTCCTTTTTACAGTTCCCAGCACCATCTTGAAAGGTAGCCATGCCTTTGCATCGAAGCGAGACCAACGGTGACCTTGCAATGATAGAGACGTGACTAATTGTCCAAGGTGTTAAAGTGCTACTATGATGAAATTTTGCGAGGTTGATGTTTTTACATTTTTAGTATCCTGGTAGTACGTTTATCAACATATCCAAACCGTTTTTCGCTACGATAAAAATAACTTCCACAAAATGTACAAATTTTGTACAAATTTCGAGCCCGCCATTATTCAAACTGGTTCCTGGCCGGTGACTAATTGTACAATAGAATTGACGTCAGTTTCTCAACATCGTTCGGCGCAAATTCGTTGTATGGCTAATTTACACGCATCAACACTACCATTTTTTGGCGATTCAAGACACTGTTTCTTGTTCAAATGTTTTAATCATAATTAAACTAAAAATACAGTGCAGGGAGCCGTGCAGCGACGCGCTCACATTGAGAAACTGACGTCACAGTCTATTGTTCGCAGGAACACGAATTAGTAATGGCGGACGTATTTTTGCCTGTTTTGAGAGTCCAATATTTCACTCCTTTATTCTTATATTGACTTAAAAACAACTAAAACTGCTATCTTGGAGCTTAAAAGACTATTTTACGAATAAATTATTTCTTTAGCAATGGTACGAATTTCGTCATAGTAGCACTTTAAAAAGGTCTCTATCATTACAAGGCCACCGTTGGTCTCGCTTCGATGCAAAGGCACGGCTACCTTTCAAGATGGCCCAGGGAACTGTAAAAAGGAGTATTCAACATTCAGGAACATCCAGTTTGGCCCATGGCTAGTGACGCTCTGCATAAGAACGATAGTGCTGAACCGCAGTGCAAACAAAATCGTAATGGGATTAACCAATTAAAATTATAAGTTCTGATTGGTTGAAACAAAGAAATCTGGCATATTTCCCGCGTTATTGCGATATCCTCTCCAAAAACTTGATTCATATTTTGAGACATCTTTGCGGAAAAAAAATTGATCTTTGACTTGACAATGTTTACAAGTTTGAATGGCGCGACTAATTAGCAACTTCGTCGCGACGGTTCCAACTTGCTCAGAGCAATCTGCCGATCAACATTGCAATATTGTGACGCAATGTTGGAATGTCGTGGGGAAGAGAACATCCGGTTTGACAGTAATGCTCTCTGAATTGTTTATTGAATGCTTTGGGTAGTAAACAAGTAAATTAGAGCATTCAGAATGCATATACACAGTTACATTTCATTTAGGCATCTTTGTAGCCTTACTTTCAGGGTTTTATCTGAGTTGCGTGGTTTTATTTGGAACAGGTGTCTGCCATTTTGAAAATAGTGAGAAGAGAGGGCCCTGGGGACAAGGTTGTGGGTTTCCTGTGTGTGTGGTTAGCCACGAGGGGATTAAAAACTAGTGTCCAGGACTGCACAATACTAGCAGAGCACCTGGTTGATTTTCGGTACGATGATGAGATCAGCAATTTTGAAGGGTAAATATTGTCAAAAAAGCAAACAAACCACTTAAAATTGACAGATTTCCCTAGAAATTTCATTTTTGATCAAAGATTATATAAATCTACCAATTTCTCATCCTCGGGAACCCAGGGGTATATTCTGTCGCTTGTTACTTGCTCCCAGAGAAATACCCCTGGGAACGAAGTCTATTGGAACTTGTTCTGGGCCCGGTTGTACGAAGCCTGAATAAGCACTATCCACTGGATAAGTCCTATCCAATGGATAAAACTGATGCAGTTGTCCAATAAATTTTATCTGTTGGATAAGACTTATCCGGTGGATAGTGCTATTCACCTTTTCGTGCAACCAGGTCCTGGAAGTCAAAATTCAAAATGGCGGCTGTCCTATTCAAACCAGAATATACTTGATACTGATTGGTCGACCTTGGAAGGTCGACCAATCAGAAACGATAATAATTTTGACTTCCGGAACAAGTTCCAACAGACTTCGTTCCCAGGGGTATTTCTCTGGGAGCGAGTAACAAGCGACAGAATATACCCCTGGGTTCCCGAGGATGCCAATTTCTATGACAATTTCTCCAAAATAGTGCAGAAAATCAAGAACATCAAAAATAGTGCAATTGGGTGTGATTTTTGGCCAATAGAAGTGCGATTTTAGGCCAATAGTGCGGAATCGCACCCTATCAGATGCCCTGCATCATAACATTGCTGTTCGTTTACTGTATAACCACAAGGAAACATAATAAAAGGGTTGCTGCAAGATCAGTGTATGTGATTATTGGTCAAACTCTCAATTCTCCTTTAGCATGTGTGGATTTTAGAGAATTTAGATTTTGACCACACAAGTCACTTAATTATTGCACTGTTCTTGCACAGACTACTGGATTGTTGTGTGGCAAATTGTAAACTGACTTACGCCACGATCGAGTATAAAGACTAACTAAATCAGGCCCCAAAATGAACCCGATTTGGTTTGGAGTGATCAGTCGTTCAGGACATATTTCTTATATATATTAGCTTACATGTACCTTGCCAGATGCGACTCCATACGTCGCACGAGCTCCTGCCCACAGATATTCAAAGCCATCTGTATGCAAACTACTTGCAGTGAAGCCATCGCTTTCTATTGCAAAGTTCAAATCACTGTTATAATCGTCCAGCACGATGGGATTGCTTGACAATGACAGAGCGCGACGAGGCGTCGATGGAAAGTTAGCGTGTTCCACATCGCCTGGATAACTTTGGTATCCTGAACGCTGATACATTGCAGTTCTGAAGGCTTAAAAATGCGTACAAGATAAAATTTTCAGAGTAAAATCGTTTCTTTTTCTAAGAAAATGGAGGTAAAACTGGCCAATAAAACATGGCGGGCGGAAATAGAATAGTTACCAGGCTACTTGAGTTTGTGACACAGGAAGACCGGTAGGAAGAGGAAGTAAACAACAAAAAATCATCATCATCACAAATTAGCATAAAATGTGAAATA
This sequence comes from Actinostola sp. cb2023, assembly GCA_033675265.1. Classification (NCBI taxonomy): domain Eukaryota; kingdom Metazoa; phylum Cnidaria; class Anthozoa; order Actiniaria; family Actinostolidae; genus Actinostola; species Actinostola sp. cb2023. Next base: position 279,321 of record JAUJYZ010000967.1, on the reverse strand, counting down.
CAATCTTTTAATCAGTACGGTAGACTGTGTGTATAATTCACAAATCTCATTCAAGAAGGAAAATAATAATAATAATAATAATAATAATAATAATAATAATAATAATAATAATAATAATAATAATAATAATAATAATAATAATAATAATAAAACACTTTCACTTTCACGTCACTTTCAGAGGGAAATATGACGGAATCGATGGATATGGAAATTACGCCACTAGCTAGGGTCTCGGATGTGGTTTCGTACTAGTATTTCTGTTTACCATAATAATCTTTTTCAGTTAACGATTGGTGGTTTTAATTTCAATTTCAACTTTATTCTGACATATTTACCAGCCGATAGGATATATGTCTATATAACTATTAAATAATTAAACTACCCAATTTTATGTTACGTCTTGAATACAAATAGCACTGGTGCCAACAATAATAGCGCGGATACCCCGATTACACTTCCTTGTTTATAGTTGTTGTGTTTTTTTTCCTTGTTAATTCTTCACAATATTTAGCACGAGTAGATTCGTTTACACTCTAAAAGTTTTCCCAACCAAATAATTTCATTTTGGCGCCCGTATGTAGCCGATTTTTATCAGCTCAGCTGCAGTTCTGCTCACCCCCCCCCCCCCCCCCGATTCCATGCACAATATTCACGCAGCTCCGTAATGATTATGTATAAATAAACACAACGAGAAGCACTTATCGTATTTAAAATTAAGTCATCTGCACGTCATATATTACCAGGGTAGCAAGGGGGAAGGGGGGGGGGGGGGGGGGGGGGGGGTTGTGATGCCATTTTTTCGTAAATTCACCTGACTCAAAAGAATCATTTCACGCACTTTTTTTTCATGCAAATTCACGGATCACGGTTTTTTCTATTGTTTATAAAGTGTTTTTCACGATTCACGCGCCATTTTTGGGCCAAATCACGCGTCACGTGTAAGCCCTTTGCTATATACCCTGTATTACGGCATTAGCTAGCCCCAAGTAGAGTTGACGACCCTGCAATGTCCCAAAATCGCATTGCGCATGCGCATGACATAGCCCATTCACTGGAGGTACCATCTAGTCCCCCCAAAATAATGATGGAGCTCGAGGCCAGTCTTTGTGTCCGCATTCATTTGTGCTCCTCTTCGATCGACAATTTGCGCAAACATTTTTCTTCATTGAGCCGTCCTCTTCCGCCTATCCCATACAGCGAAAATCTACCACGTATAAAATTAATATATCAGGTAAACAAGTTTTAAAATACTTTGTCAAAAGTAAACAGAGGCAGTCAACTGTTTGCCAAAAGCTAAGTGCTTTGAGGAAGTAACTGTATATCAATTTGGTCATTTTTTACAAGCAATTACCGGAAGACTTTAGTCCTGTTTCTGAGTAGCTTTGGTGGGATGCAGTTTTAGCAGGCCTGTTCTCATGGTTGCGTTTTGTTGTTTGTTGGTAAGTAAAGTTAGCAATTAAATTCAACTTACTACACTGACATTTTACATTTTACCGAGTTCAGGTTTGAAATGAAGTAATAAAACATCAAACAAACAAAATTTTAATCGCTATTTTATTTATTTATTATTATTATTATGAAGTGTATTTTAATATAAATGTATTTTGTAGAACACAGAAAAGCGGCACGAGCCACAAAATACAGTAAATACTCATGTGAGATAATTCAATGTACACCAGTTTTCAAAAACGTTGCCATTTACAAAATACAAAATAGCCGAAATAGTAGAAATGACTTAATTAGAGAAACAAAAGAAATGCACTCACTGCTGAACTCAGGCTCATTGTTTCTCTAGTTAATTCCTTTCTACTATTTCGGCTATTTTGTATTTTGTAAATGGCAACGTTTTTGAAAACAGGTGTATATGATATTCGGAAAACAGACAATTTGACATTTTAATAACGGTATATAAGGCATATAATAGGTATAAGATATTCTTTTATTTTCATTTAAACTATTACACATTCAGTGACTAAGAATTTTATTTCACGGCCATTAAAAATGAAATTTTGCTTTCAAAGTCGTAGTCTATCTGCTAGGACAGCAATATAGACCTCGGCTTTAGCTTGATGCAAATTGCCCATTTCAGATCATGTGAGTGTAAACATGATATTCTCTGGAGAATTGTTCCTTTATATTTCTGAAATTTATTCGTTCATATTGAAAGGACTAATTTTCCAGAGAACACCATGTTTACATCACATGATCTGAAATGGGCAATTTACATACGAAGCTAAAGAGGTCTATTTTGCCATTGCCCTAAATGTTATTATTAATTATTATTTATTTGTTCCTGTTAACGTTTCGTTTCGTTTCCTTTTCTTATCTTTTCTTTTCTTTAAATTGCTTCCCTGTTAGTTTCAAAAATGTAATCCATATTTTCCTGCACTTCCAATCAATAGAGCATGACATCATGATTTCCTTGATGACGTCAACAATAATCTTATTGGTTCTCACCAGTCACGTGGTACACGTCATTCAGGGCACATGCTTTACTTCCGACTCTAACATTATCCTGCAAAACCACGTGATTTCTTCTTTCTCGCCTTCTCACCTCAACGAATGTTGGCAGAAATGCCAGCAGGAGGCTCGGTGCCAAAGCCTTAACTTCTTTGTGAGAAAGCATCTTTGTGAGATTAATAACAGGACTATCGAGCTTGCACCCGATGACGTAGTGCAAAACGTACCGTATACTGCCTACTTTCAGAATCCTTACCGAGGTGAGCATCGGTCGATATAGCCTGCATCGAATACAGCCACTTTTTGGCGGTCGCGCCACAGGGGTCTCAATACCCCTGTGGCACGACCGCCAAAAAGCGGCTGTATTCGCAGGCTACGGTCGATAGTCTTGGGGGAGGGGCTAGTCTGTGCGGTGGGAGGGAGGGGGGGGGGGGGGGGGGGGGGGGGGGGGGGGGGGCTATGGAGACTTCAGTAGAACCGGGAGTTACCTGCCAGAGTATTGCTTTAGTCTGGGGTTTTTTAAATTGTAAATGTGTCAGGAGCTAGCTATAAAAGCAGTGGAGGGTTGCGAAATTTCAGTTAGAAAATTACTGTCGTTTTCGCTAGGCAAATCGTAAGTCGTCTAAGGACGCAACAGGTTTCTTTCATGGGGGCACGGGGGGCACTCCCATCTCCCATGCGAAAGCTGTGAAAGCGGCGGGGATGATCGTCGGTACCATTCTGGGCGTAGCTCAAGCGTTACTTGACCCCTGAAAGATGCCATTCTAAATATATAGTTAGCACTCCTAATTGATACAAGAATCAATCAATCAAAGTTTATTTCAGTGTCTCATTAATCTTCTAGCAGGTCACAAGTGGCCCACTAATCGGGGACAAGATATAACTTCAAACCTAAAGAATAATATACAATATAATAATAATACATAAAATAATATGCGACGTTAATTTGTTATTCTCGTGCAATTTTCATTCTGCACATGATTGTTGTGTTCTTTTTTTAACAAGACGCTCAATGAGCGTACACTCGGGCTTATGAAAAGGACAATGTCAGTTGCGTGAGGAGAGACCTGACAATGACTGACAGTTGCGTGACGAGGGAGACTATATGTCTGCCAGATGAAGGGCTATACGATCTCGATTTACGAACTATTGACCTTGCTTTCCTTAAATGCTTTGATGTAGTTTTGAAGTACGATTTTTACGATTCCTTTTCCTTCTGAATTTTTCAAACGTGGAATAAAATAAACATCCATCATGAGTTACTGAAAATAACTCGACTGGCTCGACTGTTTGCATGACTTCTGTACATATAGCTTTCTGTCAATAGATGGAGTTATACATGACCGGCGTTGGTCGTGAGTTTAATTATAACAAGAGTCCGCGGAGATCTTTATCTATGAGTCAGACACAATTCTCCCTCGTCATTGAGCGTCTTCTTCTGTAATAGATCCCTAAAATCTAAGGACGTTTTGATTTCGATTGTATTTTTGCCGTTCACTGACCTGTTTTGAGCGTGGAAATTCGGTTTTAAAATCAACGGTTCTAAAATTAGGTCGCCTAATAGATGTATGACTCAGATAAGGATCACTTTACAACTGTCATCTTACTGAAAAGAACACGAATTTTTCAAACGTGGAATAAAATAAACATCCATCGTGAGTTACTGAAAATAACTCGACTGGTTCGATTGTTTGCATGACTTCTGTACATATAGCTTTCTGTCAATAGATGTTGCTACATCGCTGGTCGTGAGTTTAATTATAAATACTCAAGGACATAACTGTACACGTAATATTACAATTAAGCAACAAACATCGCATAGCGAGGTCATGTTCATTTGCTTTTCAATTCATTTTTGGATATGAGTTCGAGTTCGTGGAAAGGCGTTATAGAACAGCCGATAAAACACGGGCTTTAAACAGGCTCATTTCACAGACAAAAGCATACGGCTATTCGTGTGGGCCCACTCTGAAAGATGTCGTTTCATTTATAACAAAAGCAAACGCGCCTTAGCTTCATCGTGGAATGATCAACTACAATCCTGAACTTAATAGCTTGAAGATCTATGATGAGAAATCTTGAAACTCGATAGGATCAAATACATCGCATTCTTCGCATTTTTTTGTCATTCCTTCACCTGAAAAAAATAATAAAAAAAAGAAAGTGTATTTTCTAACTCGGGCTTCCTTCGGAAGGGCCCGAGTAACAAGAACAGTGTCAGTTGCGTGAGGAGGGACCTGACAGTGATTGACAGTTGCGTGAAGAAAGAGAATATGTATATGTGTTTCGGTGAGCATCTCTGAATCGAACTTCCGTAACACGTGCTTGGTACTTCCAGTTGAAAATCATATTTATGGTCAGACGATTCTGATAACCTCTTTGGTTTCTTCGTTATCGCAAAGGAAATTCGGTCAATTCAATAAATCGTCGAATCAAAAAAAATTATTTGCAATATTCTTTCATAGTTAGAAGAGCTCTTTTGTTGTACAGCATTTGTATAATGTAATTAAGGTTTAGTTGGATTCTGAAATTAACGGAATGAATGATCAAAATGAATATAAATAGCTTGAGTTCAATTGATTACCTTTGGACTTTGATGAGTTCATGTAAAGTCTGTAAAGGCCCTGTCGAAAACGCTCAACATCTTTTAGAGTGGGCCCACACGAATCGGCGTATGCGTTTGTATGTGAGAGCGTATTTAAGAGGAACTGATGGATGGCTTGCCTTGGATACAACATAATTTCTCTTCTGCACAGGTCAACTGCTTCTTTCACTTCTAGTCGTCGAATACGATGACTTAGCAATATCTCAGTATCTGCCATGAGCGAACAAAACTTCGGATTAATTGACACGTTTGTCGCGCCATGAATATTCAACCTCAAGTGACCTCAAGTATGTTTAAAGATGTAATACAGATGTACCTCCACGGATCTTTATGAGTCATCGAGATAAATAGTTTCTCGTCACGCAACTGTCATTCTCACAATACCCGAATATACGCTCGTTGAGCGTCTTCTGCAACAGATCCCTAATAAAAATCTAAGGACGTTTTGATTTCGATTGTATTTCTGCCGTTCACTGACCTGTTTTGAGCGTGGAAATTCTGTTTTAAATAGCGCTTAACGTGGCGGTTCTAAAATTAGATCGCGTAATAAATGTATGACTCAGACAAGGATCATACAACTGTCATCGTACTGAAAAGAACACGGATTTTCGAACATTGACCTTTCTCGCCTTTGCTTTGATGTAGTTTTGAAGTACGATTTTTACGATTCCTTTTCCTTGTGAATTTTTCAAACGTGGAATAAAATAAACATTCATCGTGAGTTATTGAAAATGATACGTCTTGAGGTTGCATAGGTCAGATGGTTCTGATAACGCCCTCACGTTTGTTTTTGTTAAACTTGAAACTCCGGATACGATTAAATACGTCGCATACTTTCGTCATTCTTTAACCGACTAAAAAAACTACGACTACTACTACCGAAAAACGCATTTTCTAACTCGGGCTTCCTTCGGAAGGGCCCGAGTAATAATGTAGATTAATAACTATAGATCATCATTAATTTCCAGTTGCCGTCGGTACTACAAAGGACATGTCAGCGGTTTCCTGTGCTGAGATACTGAAATCTGTTGGGAGAATCAGCGGTCGTTACTGGCTTATTGACCATGCGCGGTCGAGTGGGCCGTTTATGGCGTACTGCAATATGACTACCCTAGGTATTAATAATGGTATTAATCAAAGTAACATTAAATGAATGGATGGATGGATGAATAAATGGATGGATGAATGGATGGATGGATGAATAAATGGATGAATGGATGAATAAATGGATGGATGGATGAATTAATTAATGCATGAACGAGTGGTTGAATGAATGGATGGATAAATTAGTCAGGAATAAATGAATGAATGGATGAATGGCTGAATGAATGGATGAACGAACGAATGAATGAATGGAAACTTTATTCCAATAGTGTTATTTACTAAATACTGCAATATTGCTGTTAATTTTACAGCCATCGAAGACTGTGCTGCCGGGCAGTGCAAAAATGGCGGGAAATGTACGTACTGTGGTATGGGTAGTTATCAGTGCGCATGCCCAAATAGAACTTCTGGCCGGGATTGCGAAATAAGTAAGTCACATCCTCTTTAATGAATAGTTATTTATTATTTCAGATAATGAAACGTACGTCCTTTATAATTACGATAATACTTTCAAATAACTAACTCAATATTATACTATAGAAAAACTAAAACCATACTTATTATATATATTTTAAAATACATTGATTAAAATACCGTAAAGTTCCGAAAGTAGCGAACCCCGAATTAAAGTAGCGAGCTTCCCGAAAGTAGCGACCCCCCCCGAAAGTAGCAGTAACAATTGATGCTTGCTAACAAATCCCGAAAGTAACGACCCCCCGAAAGTAGCGATCCCCCCGAAAGTAGCGATCCTTCTCTAGAGCAATGATTAGATTAGATGATGAACAGCACTAGCAAAATTAAACAGCACGTAAAGAGCCATGCAGGACATGATTTACTGCTACACCGATAAGCAAACGTAACAAAAGAAATTGTCATAATAAAGTACGTTCTAGATCCTGTGAATATTTGTCTGTTGGTTAAAATACCGTACACGATGTCGTTTAGGTACACGGTATGGCTCCTAAAAGTTAACGATTTTTACCCTGAAAGTATAGCGACCACCCGAAAGTAGCGACCCCCTGAAAGTAACAGTTACCTAGTAAGGTTGCTAAATCCGAAAGTAACGGCCTCGCTACTTTCGGAACTTTACAGTATATGTTCTTACTCAGGGAAGGGTAGAGTTACACCCTCCCAGTGAGATAAAGGTTGGTTGGACTGTAATCCTATCCCATAAACATTAAAGGATCTCTTACACTTTGAGGTGAACGTGAGTTGAACTCTCTTTTACTGAGTAAGCCGTTTTCTGCGGGCGCGTCCTACGCGACGGGCACAGGGAGCCCAACATAATACGTCACTAAGCACAGGGAGCCCAACATAATACGTCACTAAGCACAGGGAGTCCAACATAATACGTCACTAAGCACAGGGAGTCCAACATAATACGTCACTAAGCACAGGGAGCCCAACATAATACGTCACTAAGCACAGGGAGTCCAACATAATACGTCACTAAGCACAGGGAGCCCAACATAATACGTTACTAAGCACAGGGAGCCCAACATAATACGTCACTAAGCACAGGGAGCCCAACATAATACGTCACTAAGCACAGGGAGTCCAACATAATACGTCACTAAGCACAGGGAGCCCAACATAATACGTCACTAAGCACAGGGAGTCCAACATAATACGTCACTAAGCACAGGGAGTCCAACATAATACGTCACTAAGCACAGGGAGCCCAACATAATACGTCACTAAGCACAGGGAGTCCAACATAATACGTCACTAAGCACAGGGAGCCCAACATAATACGTTACTAAGCACAGGGAGCCCAACATAATACGTTACTAAGCACAGGGAGCCCAACATAATACGTTACTAAGCACAGGGAGCCCAACATAATACGTTACTAAGCACAGGGAGCCCAACATAATACGTTACTAAGCACAGGGAGCCCAACATAATACGTTACTAAGCACAGGGAGCCCAACATAATACGTTACTAAGCACAGGGAGCCCAACATAATACGTTACTAAGCACAGGGAGCCCAACATAATACGTTACTAAGCACAGGGAGCCCAACATAATACGTATTGCACGCGCGCTCTATAGCTACCACAGGAAACCCAATAAAAAAGGCTCGCGCATGCAAACATATTTTTATTTATTCCTCAGAATCAATGGTTGGGCTGCCTGTGTTGACACCAGATCCATGTACGAGCTACAGACAACTCAGTGATTCAGACAGACGAACAAGTCACGTGCTGTCAGGTTCACCAAAATGCGACAATTCTCTACCAGTTCCAGTTGGCTGGTATAGGTTCACTGGGGGTGCAGGGACTCAGATGGCAACTTCTTGTCCACGTAGAAATCGGTGTCAGACTCGTGCGACAGGCTGGATGCAAGGGGATCTGCCATCTACCCCTGGGACTGTTTATAACAGAACTGTCTGTTTCTCGTGGAGTCTGTTTGGTCGTAAACGCGGTTGCTGTATCAGTAAGCTGAACATCAAAGTGAAGCGTTGTTCAGGGGGATTCTACGTGTACGAGTTACCACGCACTAATTGTGACTGGCGATATTGTGGGCAGTGAAATAGATAATACCCAGATACTCGTCGGAAATTGTGAAAATGACCGCTAATATGTACCTGAGTCTTGTCCAAGGTGGGCGTGGCAACAAATAATTTTTAACCTTTAAAGGTACCAACTCTAAAGTGACAAAAGCTACAACTGTCATTCCGGCTGTCATTATCTTAGTTATCTCGGGTATCTTATTTACTGACAAACACCCTAAATGGTACCGGCTTAGTCTCTTGTGGTCCTTTTAGATTTGTGACACCCTAAGAGGTACCAAATCGCGGATCTGGACCCCTAAAAGGTACGACGAGCATCCCAACCACTTTATATATGGAAGTGTCCCCCCGGGAGTTAATAATGGTCGATTTAGCAATAGTGTTAACAATGAATAATATTACGGAATATAATTGACGTTTCGATGTCACCGACATCATTCGGCACAATGAAGCAACAAGATACCTTTTCAACAAGATATTTAATTCAACCAATATTGTACACCATGTTTAAATAATAATAAAATTGTACACCAATTCCTCCATCTCCAAACATATGCGGGAACACGGACAACAAAAGGCAGAGACAGACAATAACTTTTCTTTGTTACATAAATGCAAAAGCAAATTCAAGTGCCTGGTCTACGAAATAGTACATACATAAAGGAACTGTCACCCCCCCCCCCCCCCCCTGAATGTACCAAGCTAGCTAAACTATATTCTTGTAACAATTATTATACCACCATTGAATTCTTATGCTAATATCTTGTTAACAAGTTATCTTGCTGCTTAGCTTCATTTTGAGAGTAAAATAGTTGCCATGATTTATGTAGACCATCCAGATCGAGATGGAACGTACGGGAGACGTAATAAACAACATGCAGACAAATGCACACAGAGCTGACGTACTGCGTGTTAGCCTGCGAATACAGTCGCTTTTTGGCGGTCGCGCCACACCCCTAGTGTGGCGCGACCCCTAGTGTGGCGCGACCCCTAGTGTGGCGCGACCCCTAGTGTGGCGCGACCCCTAGTGTGGTGCGACCGCCAAAAAGCGGGCCGGCTGTATTCGCAGGCTAACGTATACTGCATGGATATTGCAGCGACACGTTTAAAAAAAATCACAGTGAGCATTTATTTATTTCACGCGAAAACCGTGTACTGACCACAAGGTATAATATTGTAAACTGATATCATGAAATAAATAATAATTAGCTCATTTAGGAGTTTATTTATTTACTTTTAGTTAAAAATATATATATTTAGAGTTTAGTTTAGAGTGCAATTTAGAAAAGCGTGAAAACTAAATACTGCTAATTAGTACTAAATAGCACTAATGAAACAATACTAGTAGAAAACAATAGAAATAGCACTATTTAGTACTAATTAAAGTTAGTACTAACAAGAATATATAGGTGTTGTCTCTGACTTGAAGTTTATAATTATTATAATTATAAACTTCAAGTCAGAGACAACACCAATATTCTTGTATGTTACCTGACTGTAACTTCACAATTTTTAAAGTTAGTACTATTTCACTCTTTTCTACTGAAATTGCACTCTAGTCTAATTGTTGTCTGTGTTTAATAATTAATGATATCGATAATAGAGTGATTCCAATAAACCTGGTTACTACTAATTAGCTGTCAGTGTTTATTAGATGCAAAGGAACAAAAAAAACATCTGATTTTTTTTTTCGGTAAAGTTTATTTTTACTTTATTTTATTTTCCTTTTATTTTCTGTATTTTTTTTCGATAGAGTTTCGACTATTTTAGGAACCCTGGGGTTTTTTCCGAACGCACGACCGAGATGTATTATGGGTAATCACGGTACTACTCATGCCCGACATGCAGCATTTCCCGTTTTAAAATATTGTTGTTGCCGATCAAGGTTGCATCGCTAGTGAATCCCTGTTGTAATATATTGCGAAAATAATGAAATATTTATATATTGATATCGTTTCGTTTTCGATTATTTCGTCAGCTTTTGTGATTTCATGGTCGATTTGATTAATATATATAATTGTGATGTATTTTCCCAAATGTGTTATAACCATTTAGACAAGTCAATTTCAATTGAATTGACAGTGACAAAACATTTGGAAGCTCTCGACCAATCAGACGGCTAAAACCTTTCTGCTAATTAATTGGAGATTTGCTTTTCTACGGTATCTATTTACCTATGTTCTATGAGTTTGGATGGTAATAAACGGTTATCTATAAACAAGAAGACAGATGACTGGTGGTGCAAAGTTACCGTGTTTATTTTCCAGAGATACTAGAGTTGAATATTGTTCTGTCACAGCCGCGCGAATCAGTGAATTATTATCGAGAAAGTTAAGTTACTCGGCTACATGGTCCTACTGAGTCGTTGTTCTAGCCACGCGTTTTCAGTAAGACGAATACATCACGACTTAAACAAGTAGGTTAAGTTGAATTTTAATTTAGAGGCATAAAAACTGTTATATATTCAGGCGAATATCCGAGAACTGAGCTACAAGAAAAGCTTTATTTTCCATTGTGCCCAAAAGTTGCAGAGTATGGCATACCGTGGCAGACACCTGTTTGAAAAAGCGTTGATAACTGACGGGCGATCAAAAATGGCCGGTATTGTGAGATTTGAAACAGTTGCGTATTATAGCCTTCCATATAATAATAATAATAATAATTTATTTCTTAAAAACGCATACACAATGTCTCTATGCTTTTTACAATAATAATATAAAGAATAATATATAATAATATAACTCCCATACTCTGCGATGTTTCATTTCAGACTCAGTTATAGGTATACCGCGTATTATATATAATATATAATTGTATCGGAATAAGTACTTGAATAGAGCAAACTACATCTCAAACAATATTTTAATATTTAATATTTTAATACTTAAAAGTATTCTGAGCCATTCTATTTATCTTTAGGCTCAAAACGAATCTCAGGGCATGATTCTTCTCTTCTCTTCTCTTCTCTTCTCTTCTCTTCTCTTCTCTTCTCTTCTCTTCTCTTCTCTTCTCTTCTCTTCTCTTCTCTTCTCTTCTCTTCTCTTCTCTTCTCTTCTCTTCTCTTCTCTTCTCTTCTCTTCTCTTCTCTTCTCTTCTCTTCTCTTCTCTTCTCTTCTCTTCTCTTCTCTTCTCTTCTCTTCTCTTCTCTTCTCTTCTCTTTTCTATACATTTCTGTTTTCGTTTGGCTTCATTATTCTTTTTATTCTTAACTTTCCATCGCCCAGTAGATTTAACGAGATTTAACACAACTTTTCCTGAAATTCTTCTATTTATACAGATGACATCATGATTTCCCTGATGACGTCAACAACAATCTTATTGGTTCTCACCAGTCACGTGGTACACTTCAGTCAGGGCACGTGCTTCACATCCCTGTCTAACATTACCGTACAAAATCACGTGATTTCTTCTTTCTCACTTTCTCACCTCCACGAATGTTGGCAGAAATGCCAGCAGGAGGCTCGGTGCCAAAGCCTTAACTTCTTCTTGAGAAAGCATCTTTGTGAGGTTAATAACAGGACTATCGAGCTTGCACCCGATGACGTAGTCCAAAACGTACCGTATACTGCCTACTTTCAGAATCCTTACCGAGGTGAGCGGAAATCGGAAATTCCAAATGTCAGAAACTATTAAAAATAAAGCAAAATGCTTGCTGTCAAGACTTATTCTCCAGCCTACTTTAGTGTTTTGCGCTCAATACGCGCGTTCGTAAAGACAATTATTAGTACTGGTTGAGCATGATAGTGTAGATTGTCATGACCGAGGTCTGTGTTTTTAGCGGGTAGTACTAGTATTAATATATTTATGATTTCAATTCCCAGTTGCCGTCGGTACTACAAAGGACATGTCAGCGGTTTCCTGTGCTGAGATACTGAAATCTGTTGGGAGAATCAGCGGTCGTTATTGGCTTATTGACCATGCGCGGTCGAGTGGGCCGTTTATGGCGTACTGCAATATGACTACCCTAGGTATTAATCAAAGTAACATTAAATGAATGGATGAATGGATGAATGGATGAATGGATGAATGGATGAATGGATGAATGGATGAATGGATGAATGGATGAATGGATGAATGGATGAATGGATGAATGGATGAATGGATGAATGGATGAATGGATGAATGGATGAATGGATGAATGGATGAATGGATGAATGGATGAATGGATGAATGGATGAATGGATGAATGGATGAATGGATGAATGGATGAATGGATGAATGGATGAATGGATGAATGGATGAATGGATGAATGGATGAATGGATGAATGGATGAATGGATGAATGGATGAATGGATGAATGGATGAATGGATGAATGGATGAATGGATGAATGGATGAATGGATGAATGGATGAATGGATGAATGGATGAATGATGAATGGATGAATGGATGAATGGATGAATGGATGAATGGATGAATGGATGAATGGATGAATGGATGAATGGATGAATGGATGAATGGATGAATGGATGAATGGATGAATGGATGAATGGATGAATGGATGAATGGATGAATGGATGAATGGATGAATGGATGAATGGATGAATGGATGAATGGATGAATGGATGAATGGATGAATGGATGAATGGATGAATGGATGAATGGATGAATGGATGAATGGATGAATGGATGAATGGATGAATGGATGAATGGATGAATGGATGAATGGATGAATGGATGAATGGATGAATGGATGAATGGATGAATGGATGAATGGATGGATGACTGAATGAATGGAAACTGGCTTTATTCCAGTTAGTATTAGTGTTATTTACTAAATACTGCAATATTGTTGTTTTACAGCCATCGAAGACTGTGTTGCAGGGCAGTGCAAAAATGGCGGGAAATGTACGTACTTTGGTATGGGTAGTTATCAGTGCGCATGCCCAATACGAACTTCTGGCCGGGATTGCGAAATAAGTAAGTCACATCCTCTTTCCAAATCCAATTGTTGTTTTGTAAGAAATTATTCGACCTTTGGTTTTATTTACTATGCACGTTATTGACCTTTGGCTTTACTACAGACGGTATTAACCTTTGGTTTTACTATGGACGGTATTGACCTTTGGTATTGACCTTTGGTATTGACCTTTGGTATTGACCTTTGGTATTGACCTTTGGTATTGACCTTTGGTATTGACCTTTGGTATTGACCTTTGGTATTGACCTTTGGCATTGACCTTTGGTATTGACCTTTGGAATTGACCTTTGGTATTGACCTTTGGTATTGACCTTTGGTATTGACCTTTGGTATTGACCTTTGGTATTGACCTGTGGTATTGACCTGTGGTATTGACCTGTGGTATTGACCTGTGGTATTGACCTTTGGTATTGACCTTTGGTATTGACCTTTGGTATTGACCTTTGGTATTGACCTTTGGTATTGACCTTTACAGAGCTCAGTGTGTGCAACAGCTCACCCTGCCAGAATGGAGGGACATGTGTGGATAAAGCGGGCGATTCCTACATCTGTCAATGTGCATCTGGGTTCTATGGAGTTCATTGTTTTGGTAAGTGATAAAACTAGCTATGGCGAAATTAATAAAGGGAGGACAACCAAGAAGGAGGGAGAGCAAAAGTGTGAAGGGAAATGGGAAGTAGAGAGATGAGAGGCCGGTATACAGGAAAATGGAGAGGACGAAAAACAGCTCAGAAGCCCTCTGGCTAGAAGTCATGCAGGTCATACCTGTAATTATGAAAAGTGATGGGTATTCCGTCCGAAATTCCTTCATGAGAGGGCGATGAAAAGGACGTGGAAAAAGATAATCGAGGCAGAGGTAGAACTTATGTGTAGGACAGAGGTAGCAGGGGGAGTTAAGTGGGTAGAGGGCGCAGGATATGCAGTACGTTGCTACTGATCATGTACATCGACGACGGTGTGGTGAGAGTTTTGTCAGCGTATTGCAGGCTACTCAATAATCGCATTTCCCGTATGACTGACAGTATTGTGTTTATAGATCCTTGTACAAGCTACAGACAACTCAGTGAATCAGACAGAAGAACAGGTCACGTGCTGTCAGGTTCACCAAAATGCGACAATACTCTACCAGTTCCAGTTGGCTGGTATAGGTTCACTTGGGGTGCAGGGACTCAGATGGTAGTGAGTTGTCCACCTGGAAATCGGTGTCAGACCCATGGAGCAGGCTGGGTTCAAGGGGGTCTACCGTTTACTGTTGGGACTGTTTATGGTAGAACTGTCTGTTTTTCCTATACCGGTAACTGTTGTTATCATAAAAACAACATCAGAGTGAAATGCTGTGCACCGCGATTCTATGTGTTCGAGTTACCGCGAACTCCTTGCCACTACAGATATTGCGGACAGTAATTAATTACCAGACAGACAGACAGACAGACAGACAGACAGACAGACAGACAGACAGACAGACAGACAGACAGACAGACAGACAGACAGACAGACAGACAGACAGACAGACAGACAGACAGACAGACAGACAGACAGACAGACAGACAGACAGACAGACAGACAGACAGACAGACAGACAGACAGACAGACAGACAGACAGACAGACAGACAGACAGACAGACAGACAGACAGACAGACAGAGACAGACAGACAGACAGACAGACAGACAGACAGACAGACAGACAGACAGACAGACAGACAGACAGACAGACAGACAGACAGACAGACAGACAGACAGACAGACAGACAGACAGACAGACAGACAGACAGACAGACAGACAGACAGACAGACAGACAGACAGACAGACAGACAGACAGACAGACAGACAGACAGACAGACAGACAGACAGACAGACAGACAGACAGACAGACAGACAGACAGACAGACAGACAGACAGACAGACAGACAGACAGACAGACAGACAGACAGACAGACAGACAGACAGACAGACAGACAGACAGACAGACAGACAGACAGACAGACAGACAGACAGACAGACAGACAGACAGACAGACAGACAGACAGACAGACAGACAGACAGACAGACAGACAGACAGACAGACAGACAGACAGACAGACAGACAGACAGACAGACAGACAGACAGACAGACAGACTAGTTTTTCCTGTTAACAAAAATAAAGTCGGTAGCACTAGAACTCATGTGCTGCCATGTTTTTAGTGTCAGTTTTCCCGGCCGAGATCGAAATGAACGAGTTACTAATTTCAAAATGTTGAAGAAACCAAAGGTCAGGTCTTCGTGTAGCTGCACTAAAGTCCTGGCTATTGTTCTATTGTCGTTCTATGTATTTTTTTTACATATAAACAATAGCCAGGACAATTTGTGCAGCTACACGAAGACCTTGCCCATTTGGTTGAAGCACTTTGATTTTGATTTTAACTTAAGAAGAAAACAATGGAGGTCAGCGGTATCGTTTCTGAGATATTTTGAAATAAACCGCCATATTGAATTCCGAGTGGAGGTTGGGCACTAAAGGAGACTTGAGATGTATAGATCTAAATGGTCAAAAACAATGTTAAATGAAGCAAGTAGTCCAAGGACTCAGCAAAGACCAATACAACGTATATTTTTTTGGTAACTATATAGCCAGACTAGCCTTCTTCAGGTTAGGGGCCGTCGACATATTCACCTTTCCCCGCTTAACGTCCACTGGACGTTTAGGTCAGACCCCTTCAACATGAAGTAAAAAAAACATTTTTTTTACAAAAATTCCCCACACTAACGTCCAATTTTTTCCCCGCCTTTCCCCCTCCCCCCTAAACGTCCAGTGGACGTTAAGCGGGGAAAGGTGAATATGTCGACGGCCCCTTAGAAGGCTAGTCTGGCTAGCCGAAATATATTTACCAAAAAAATATACGTTGTATTGGTCTTTGCTGAGTCCTTGGACTACTTGCTTCACTAAAGGAGAAACCGCTGATTTATTTTGAGGCAGTATATCCCAGGATCCCATGATGTAAAGTTTTCATTCTCGTACCCAGAGCCCGCTCGTCATTTGGTTTGTCGCTGGCACCCTGTTGCTCGGTCGTCAAATTTTGACGACCAAGTCGTCAGAGCGCATGCTCATACTAAAGACCGCTGAGAGCGGGTACTGTGGAAGAGTCTACTGGCTACGTAGTGTTCACGTTGGTTTGAATATTCAAACAATGTAACAAGTACACAAGTTTGTACATTTATCTTCGTGTAGCCGTTTAAAAGCCCTTCGACGTTCATCACCGGTTCTTCTCTGGCTCTGTTGCGATAAAGGCTGGACGATAAATACATGTTCTAATATAATCTTGCATGTGAGCCTTCCTGTCTTCCGCTTTGTTATTGTTTCTCTCGAATTATAAAAATATTCCTTTGAATGCTCAAAGCGAGTACGATCGATTGTGTCCAGATTGTGTCTGTAGCCGTTACTTTTATAATTTATGTATTGTTAGATCTCCCTTCACGAATTTATGTCTACACAGTTTCCATTGATTTATTATTCAAAAAAGGTATATAGTTTTTGAAAATAATATTGTATGAAATTACTACAACCGTCGCTGTCATTCGCTTCGTTCGCTTTGCAAGTTTGAATCTTTGTTTATCTCATGAACCAATCAAATACGATCATTCATTGTTGATTTCAACAGCCAATGAAATTCGCTAAAATTTCAGGGATTCCCAGAGCCAGCGACAAACCAAATGACGAGCGGGCTCTGGGTACGAGAATGGTAAAGTTTTATATAACCTCGTTCCCATGGCCTTCTCAAAGTGAACGCCAAATGGACTGGGGACGAGGTTGAATTCTACAATAATTTATACTTTATTTGCATTGCATAATACTAATAATACTACTACTAATAATGATAATAATAATAATGATAATAATAATAATAATAATAATAATAATAATAATAATAATAATAATAATAATAATAATAATAATAATAATAATAATAATAATAATAATAATAATAATAATAATAATAATAATAATAATAATAATAATAATACTACTACTACTAATAATAATAATAATAATAATAATAATAATAATAATAATAATAATAATAATAATAATACTACTACTACTACTACTACTAATAATAATAATGATAATAATAATAATAATAATGATAATAATAATAATAATAATAATAATAATAATAATAATAATAATAATAATAATAAATAATAATAATAATAATAATAATAATAATAATAATAATAATAATAATAATAATAATAATAATAATAATAATAATAATAATACTAATACTAATAATAATAATAATAATAATAATAATAATAATAATAATAATAATAATAATAATAATAATAATAAATAATAAATAATAATACTACTACTACTACTAATAATAATAATAATAATAATAATAATAATAATAATAATAATAATAATAATAATAATAATAATAATAATAATAATAATAATAATAATAATAATAATAATGATAATAATAATAATAATAATAATAATAATAATAATAATAATAATAATAATAATAATAATTACCAATGAATTGTTCAAATGAATGAGTGAGTTCAAAGCATCAGATGATTGTAATTATTAAAGAAATTCAATAAAGTTTTTACAATGTTTCAATCCTGAAATAACAGATACTAGATCAGATTTACGGCGCATTTCATCGTATCCATATGCGTTATAAATAATAAATTATTATTATTATCAGCGTTGTAAGCCAGTCTCCCTTTTTGGGATTCCTTGCTTGTTATGGCCGAGAGGGAATTGGCCACCAGTCTCGCTTTTCTTCTGCCTCGCAACACGTGAGAGTCATGGGAACGAGGCTAGATGAGGGGGTTCCGAAAACCGCACATAAAAACGTTAAAAACTGCAATACCGCATCGAGATTTGCCAAAATACCGAAACCTCAGTGTAGTTCAGTTCCGTGTAGTACAGTCGAAGCTCTCCTTGCGACCACTCTCGTAAGCGACCAGCTCTAGTTACGACCACCTTGACGAAACACCGTTTGTATTGTCAGCAAAGTCTGTAATTAAAAGCTCTCGTAAGCATCGACCGCGACTACTTTTGATAGTTTCCTTTGCTAGTGCTGTTGTAAGCGACCACTCAGTCTGATTCGTATTTAGTCAACACTCAATAGCTTATTCAATAAGTCTTAGACTCAAACTATACTATATACCTTTGTGTGAAACGTTGTTTGCAAGTGCGCATTATAATTTACAATACTATAGTTATGGGCAGGTATCGTTCGTACGCATTACAATACATCACAAGAGCTTGAAACTCTCGTAAGCGACCAGCTTCTATTGTTTCAGCGCGTGGTCGCTTATGAGAGCCCATTCTCGTAGGCGACCAGCTCTAGTTACGACCACTTTTTCGAATTCCCGAGGTGGTAGCCTGCGTAGTGGCGCTACGCAGGCTACGAGGTGGTCGCTTACGGGATCTTTGACTGTATACGTTGATGCTAAACAACCGGAAGTGAGAGGTTCCGAGTGAAAAACCGCAGATATTTTTTTAACCGCGAACCGCTCAGTCATGTAAAACCGCAATACTGCAGTTTAAAATAAAAATTACCGCAAAACCACACCAAAAACAACGCAAAACCGCATGACCACAAGCCCTTACGCCCCCCTAGATGTAAAGGCCGATTTATGATTTACAGTTTTTTAGCTTCAGAGGGCCACTTGTTTGTTAGCATATGCTATTTGTTTGTCACCATCTTTTAAATAAAGACTATTATTATTATTATTATTATTATTATTATTATTATTATTATTATTATTATTATTATTATTATTATTATTATTATTATTATTATTATTATTATTATTATTATTATTATTGGTTGATTTAGACGACGCAACTCGTGTTGTAAACATGGCGTGAGCATTGAGTTTTGCATGCGATGGTTGTAGGCAAACGTTGTACCGTGTAAATCGACCTTAGGTTAAGCTACCCGAGACTGCTTTTAATTTCCGTCATTAATTTTTATTCATAAACAGAATTTCGTGTACTCGTCTATTTGATGATTTCTATTGTTCGGAACCAATCAAATCTTGTGAATCGAACGGCAAATAATCGAATACTGAACGGAGAGTCTCGGATTGACAAGGACGAAGACGTCACGATATACCCGATGGACTCCCGACTTTTATCGGTTTCATCGGGAAGTTATCGACGACTATTTTTGTCCGGGTGTCGACTTGTTATTGATTGTACATTTTCCCTTCACGTGTTGTGGTTTGAATTGAAGGTTGTTTTAAAACTGATAGCTTAGAAACGCATGCATAGATACTGGGAGCAACTGTATTAGTGATCATTGTGGTTATCCATGCACTTTAAAATTCAATGTCCCACCAGGAAATGCCTTCAAGCAAAATCATCGTTTATAAGCAAATGCGCCTAGACTGCCTAGAGCCCGGCCTAGAGCGCACAAACGAAAACGAAACGAAAAACGAGAAACGAAGCTACTTCTAAATGCCAAAATAACACTGTCTATAAAGGTATATATTGTTCCTCCCATCTTAGTTTTCATATCCGGACATTAAATACATCCTTCCGGTCCCTTGTCCTCCCTCTCCTCCCACCCAAATCTTGATTGCGTGCTGATCGATTCCCCGGGGCTGATTCATGCAAGTAAAGCATTCATACGCTGGCAAAACGATTACAATATTTGAATGTCAGCAGAACAAGGATTAGCATTGGCATATGGGATTGTTTGGGACACTTGGAGTTCCATGTTTAGTAACTCTGAATTTCTGTAATAACAATATTGCCTTCTATAACAGGTCATGAATTCATTTGGGAACTGTTAACACTAGGGGTTCGACAAAGCGGATTGTCCGATTGTCTAAGGGGTCAAAAGGAAGCATGACGATATAATTAATTCGGTTGCATAATCACCCTCGTAATCCAGTAAATGAAGTAAGTAAACAGGATAAAATGACGGGTTGCTTCTTGTGCTTGTCTAACTTGTGACAATTTCGGTGATTCGGAGTTTTTTTCTTCTAAAAATTGCTCCTAGAACAATACCATCGTTGTCTGGACAAAGCCACCAAGTCCAGGTACCAAGTATTCCTTCTTCAAAGCCGTTCCTTAGTGTAGTGTTCCTTGGTCGAAGTTTCCTTTCTATGGATTTGAAGAAGACGGTAGCAATAATAGGAGCTGGACCAAGCGGCTTGACGGCCATCAAAGCTTGCATGGAAGAAGACATCGTACCAGTTTGCTTCGAGAGAGAAAATTCACTTGGTGGTTTATGGAAATTCAGTGAAGAAGATAAACACAGTTCCGTGTACAAGTCGACAGTTATTAATACAAGTAAAGAGATGAGTAGCTTTTCTGACTTTCCCATGCCCAAGCGATATCCATTTTTTCCACCACATGCACAAATCATGGAATACTTTCATCTCTATGCTTCGCACTTCGACTTGTACAAGTACATATTATTCGATGTTATAGTGACACTGGTTTGCAGGGCAAATGACTACGCCACGTCAGGGAAATGGAGTGTTAGCTTTCAGGAGAAAGGTGGCGAAGAAAAAGCGATGTTGTTTGATGGTGTTTTGGTTTGCAGTGGCCACCTTTGGTGCCCTTCTTTGCCAAGCTTCCCTGGGATGGACAACTTCGAACGACATCAAATGCACAGTCATTCGTACAAATATCCTGATGCGTTTAAAGACAAGAAAGTCCTTATCGTAGGTAAGTGTTTTTGGGTATTACTTTTTGTAGAATATACAAATGTCAATACAATAAATATAATAGAGTCGTTTTCGTATGAGTGGGAAACCTACGGTACAGAGTTACGGTACGGTACGGAATCGAACACATTGTATTCAACCAATCACAGCGCGCAAACTGATCATTGCTTGGACACAACACAGGGCATAACACAGCAAGAACAGCAAGAACAGCTTCTAATTACAAAGAATATGTAATTACTCGATGGGCGTAGTCCGATCGAGTTATAAAATGGGCTCTTTTCTTCGTCGTCGTCGTCGTAAGGAAAGGTTACAAAGCTGTCGTTTGTTCGCAACACCGCTGGACGGCTCAATGATTCCGACGACGCGACGAACAAGCTGAATGTAGTGCGAATGAGAGCGAATGAAGTGCGAATGAGATCGAATGTAACTATGCTTACGTATACGCATGTCCTTGCACGCTCGATTGGTCTTCGGTCGAGCACATGCTTTGAGTCTTGTCGAGGAAATATTGTGTAAGCTTGCCGTTGTAAAGCCATGAATGCTGCCAAGTCTAATACGCTCACTCCACATACAAACGCACACGACGTTCGCGGTAGATCCACGTAACAGAATATAAAGATCTCATTGTATACCAAGTTTTTACTATACAGCTCTTCTAGATCCTCTTCTAGATCCTCTTCTAGATCCTCTTCTAGATCCTCTTCTAGATCCTCTTCTAGATCCTCTTCTAGATCCTCTTCTAGATCCTCTTCTAGATCCTCTTCTAGATCCTCTTCTAGATCCTCTTCTAGATCCTCTTCTAGATCCTCTTCTAGATCCTCTTCTCTCTCTTCTACAATGGCAGTCGAATAATAGTTTTAATACAAGTTAGTCCGCATGTATAACTATATTTATATATGAAATACTTTAATTTATAATCAGCACGGCATGATTTACAATTTGAACAACATACTTTATTTATTTCACCAGGGCTTGGAAACTCTGCTGCTGACATTGCAACAGAATCGAGCCACAACGCTTCTCAAGTGTATCTCAGCACCCGCAGAGGAGCTTGGGTGATATCACGGTTAGCTACCCGAGGGATACCTTGGGACATCTGCTATGAGAGACGCGTGTACACCAAGCTACCCTCGAAGATATTGGAATGGATGTTTATGAAATTTGCAGAAGGAAGGTTTGATCATGATACCTTTGGGGTACGTCCTCGCCATGGGATTCTGAATGCTCCTGCTGTCATCAGTGATGAGCTCCCTCACCGTATAGCAAACGGCACACTCAAGTTAAAGTCAAATATTTCACATTTGACTAAAACGGGAGTTGTCTTTGAAGATGGTAGTGCTGTAGAAGACCTGGACGTTGTTATATACTGCACAGGGTATAAAATAACATTTGATTTCTTGAGTGACGAGATTGTAAAAGTCGAGGGCAACCAAATATCATTGTATCAATACATGTTCCCCCCTGACCTCATTCATCCCACATTAGCATTTATTGGTCTTACCCAGTCCTCTGGAGCCATGTTCGCGTTAGTAGAGCTCCAAGCACGCTGGGCATCACGGGTCATTTCTGGCAAGTGTTGCCTCCCATGCAGAGAAATTATGATTGAAGACATCGAATCGAAGAGAGAAGCAATGCACGATGGATTTATTCATACAAAGCGATGTACTATCCAGGTAGCTAAAGATGGACTGACTGACTGACTGACTGACTGACTGACTGAGACTGACTGAATGAATGACTGAGAGAATGAATGACTGACTGACTGACTGACTGAATGAATGACTGACTGACTGAGAGAATGACTGACTGATTAAATGAATAAGTACTATGACTGACTGACTGACTGACTGACATGACTGAATGACTGACTGAATGACTGAATGACTGAATGACTGACTGACTGACTGACTGACTGACTGACTGACTGACTGACTGACTGACTGACTGACTGACTGACATGACTGAATGACTGACTGAATGACTGACTGAATGAATGACTGACTGACTGACTGACATGACTGAATGACTGACTGAATGACTAACTGAATGATTGAGTGATTGACTTTAGTTACTGTCGACTGCCGATTAAATGAATGAAGGAATGATGACTGAATGACATACTGGTTGACTTCTTTAGTTACTGACTCCGGATTAAATGAATTAATGACTGACTGACTGACTGACATGACTGAATGACTGAATGAATGACTGACTGACTGACTGACATGACTGAATGACTGGCTGAATGAATGACTGACTGACTGACAATTGATACTGACTGATTGATCACAACTGACTGATTGGCTCAGATATCATTAATGTGTGCTTGTCATCTATTCAACATTTGAACTCATTGTCTCTTGCCAGGTTTCAAGCATCAGCTACAAGGATGAGATTGCTGACATGATAGGATGTAAACCTTGTCTATGGAAACTCTTTTTATCTGATCCATACCTCGCCATTCTTTGCTTCTTTGGACCTTGTACTCCTTCACAATATCGTTTAAATGGTCCTGGCACGTGGAACGGAGCCAGGAAAGCCATCAAAAGTGCTTATTCTAACATGTATCCAAGCCGTACTCAGCGCAGGGAACATCGAAGGAAAAGCTTTCTTAGACGATGTGTAGTTCTGGTTCTGAGTTGTGTGATTCTTGATGTGACTGTTAATATTGTCAGCGGAGTATTATTTAGATCATAGGCCAGTTTACTGTACATACATACTAATAATACTAATACTAATAATCTTTATTTATCCTCAAATTTCCAGAGTAGCTTTTACAAGCTAATGTCTTCTAGTATAGGAGAGCAAATAAATACATAAAAAGAGACAAAACATATTAAAGGGACCCATGCAGTGTTTGTATTAATGAGGTGTCCGGATTATATAATACACCTATTCAAAATATCGTTGTCCGGGCCGAAAGCAACAAGCAACAAGCTGACGACCGCAAAGGACTTTGGGAATCTCCTAATTAATTTATTTATCCGTGGTATTTGAGAAGTTATCCCTACGGACGTTGAATAGCAATCATTTGGAACTATTCGGCAATTTGAAAATGCATGTTGTCAAAATGTCTACGGATGAATAAATGAATAAGGAGAAAGTCCCAAAGTCCTTTGCGGTCGTCAGCTTGTTGCTTGTTGCCATTTCGGCCCGGACAACGATTTTTGGAATAGGTGTATATCAGGTGGTGCAAAGACCATATTAAAAGTATTCCGTATTAATAACGAGGTGTCCCTGTTAAACGTGTTAATTTAAAAGTTATGTATACAGTATGTGTCAACTCTCACTTTGCAGACACCTCCATATTACAAACGAGCTGGATTCGCGGCAGGGCCGTACACAGCACAGGGGCGAAAAATATTTTTATTGTTTTATAGCAAAATGGTTTTACCTATATGATATTAATTGTATAAATTTGATGGCCACAAGCTAGTTTATCAGTGTACACTATTACGTGTTACCCTTGCTTCTACTACTTTCCCTTGACTGACCATTTCACACAAAATATCACAATTCGGCCTAAACAAGACCCTATGTCATTACAACCAGAACCGGGCGCGCCTTTCGACTAACTAGTATGCTTCAGTATAAGCCATGCACACACTAATAAAGTGGCTATAGCGACGTAGTATTAAATTCATTAGATAATGAGAAGTTATTCAAACTAGACGCTCTAGTAGCGTGAACTCGGGCTTCTTTGAAAAGTTTGAAATAGTCGTTTTGGGGGATGTGGAAACGAATCCCCGTATTTGTACGATTGATCTTTTTTTTTTGCATTGTGTTCCATCATGCATGTGCGGTTGCGCAGAAATGTGCTGACATACATGGTTTCTAGAAATGTTTTGTTATTGCATCACAGTGAATGTACTGTGCTTTTTTTTGAATCCGCTTTTTTGAGGGCGCCTGCGCATTAGTAGTCTCCCTCGCACGGCCGTTCTTAGTTTCGGCCATTAGAGGCCACTTTCACGTTTGAGGTCTAACTGAACGACAGCCTGCATTTTTAGACTCGGGCGCCTTCCGACAGGAAGCCCGGCCGAGCCATAAAGTTAAAGACTCTCACGTATACGTTGTTTGATCGAGGGAACCGCCGCATCAAAACTCCAGCTGGTGCGTTGGTTTGTCGACTGTGACCAGTAACGTTTCAGGACCGAACTTAGCCGTAAAACTCAGAAAAAACTTGTCAGTGGAAGTGATTTAATTGACAAGTTTTCGGCGTTCGAGCTGAAAGACTCGATAATTATCTGGTTCGTTTTTACAATGTTTTCACTGTTCCAAGACTTCTAAGCGACCGGTTCAGCTTTTAGTATTGGAAGGCGGTCATGGTTGACAGCGTCGCGCTGAAAGGCAGTCACGAATTCGAAATCCGCGCTCAACTTTTTTTTTCCAAAATTAATCTTGTTAGATATGTAGTTTTGCATATCACGCAGCGTGTATGTATTGTTTTCGTGTTTGATGACTAATCCCTATTCAAACTGTAAACAATGGTACTGGTTGAACAATAGCGGTCTCTAGGGAGCAGCAAGCCAAGCCCGGCGTCTTTTGTTGAAACCACGCCGGTAGAAATCTTTGAATTCTAGAATTTTCTAGCTTGGTAAACTGGACATATATATTACAGAGTGCTACAATAGTAATTTCCAACACAGTTTTACAAAATGTAACATTATATATTGAGATGTACCCTTAAAAAACTATTTTTTTAGTGGTGCCTAATTATGGTTTGTTGTCAGTTTCAATGAGTTTAACCTTGGGCTCCCTGTGGTGCTATACCACAATGCATCATTGAACTTTGTTTGCCATTGTCATTGAGAAACCAAGCGACAAAGGAAGCGGATGTGTGAAGATGCGAGCAGATTTGAGCGATAAAATGGACCTTTTCAAGGCTAAAAGACTCAGAAGCAGACGTACAAATAACACACAGATGGTTTTCCATTGAAGATAACTGACGAAGTGATGTTTTTGTGTGTGGGCGGGAGATTGTTGGCCGGTACGACTCACGAGTTCCGGGGAGTTCAAACACAGCCATGAACGCTTCACCGAGGACTTTGAAAAGAACTCTTCGCTTCGAAGACAACACTCATGGTATGACTATTCTAGTTTACTCTTTTACCACGGGTTTTATTTTCACGATGTAAAATTCTGTGGTTTTGGAAAGTTTCAAGTTTGGACACGTGTCGCTGGCACACAACGACACACTCAATGAATCAATTTTTATGCCAAATCGACAAAGAAAGGCTTTTTGAATGTTCTTCTTCTGAAAGTAAAGCATATTTTGATTACAATTGGGAAGTCTTGGGAAATTTTTCCGAGAAAAAGGCAGTTTTTGAGATCGAAGAATGTGTCGATAATGTATTTGCATTCATTGAATTTGATTAAGGGTGGACTAACCTATTTCGTTACTATGCAACGGCGTTGCTATGGGGTTTTACATGTCTTCAATTCGTTAGCTTGTTGAGGATTTTTTTCTGAAATTTTGATATTTTATAGCCATGTTAAACATCCTACTTCTCTCTAGGGGTTTTACATTTCGTTTTAGCAGAAACGAGCAAGCATACAATTTATGAATTGAAAGTCATAAAATTCGCGTATCTCCTGCTTGGGTACAACAGGAAAATCAAAACGTATTTGCTGCATGATATTTTTTATGCCAAATGACAGAATAGAGAACTGTCTAAACATTTTCGTAGGATTCTTTTCCGAAATCCATCAATTCAATGCTGAAAAAGAACGGTAAATTTAACAAGACTTCACTGCGCATGCGCAGATTCTCGTTTTCAAAAACCTTCAAAATTTCCGAGCACGTTCACTGAGGGTTATTTTTTTCTAACCTAGAATATCAACAACGACCTAGTCAACATTGCTGAGCATGCTTTTTAAAAACTGAAGACAATATGACAAGTTATGGAATTTAATCCTTAAAAACAGCTCGAAAAACGTCCATAAAAAAATCATTTTTCATTTAAATGCCAAATCCATGCTCAGTTGTCTGCTCCTTGTGTTGTAGAACAAGTGTATAATCATAGATTTACAGTATCTTATAAATCCTTGGAAAAAAAGAGCGTTTTCTGTTTTGATGACGTCATTGTGACGTCAGTTGATGACGTCATGCTATGACAAAGCTTTCTCTCTTACAATCACTTCCTATAAGTCCCTTCTCTTCTCTTTGAATTTTACGATTTTTTTGAGGTTTCAAATTTTCCTTAGCAACAGTCGAAATAAATAGGTTAGTCCATATTTGGAAAAACCGCGTTTTTCGAAGATGAATATTTCTAAAGGATTTTGCTCCAAATGAATATATAATTTCAAACATGGCTTTACAAAAGTTTAAAAATACTGAAAACTTCATTTACAAATTATGATGAATAGGCCCTTTGCAGTCTACAGTCACATGCCAATATATCACTTGAATAACAAATGAACTGAGCCGAAGATCCCATGGGAAAGGCTCTGCTGACTAGCAAACAAACTTTGAGATGTTCATTGAGAAAAATCAACAATCAACTGGAGGTTGAAAAATAGCATTTCAAGCAGATTTCTTTACTGTCACTACTAATATCATGTAAGATTCTTCAAATTAATAAAGTCAGTTTTTTTTGCCAGTCAGTACAACCACAAGGGCCTATTATTACTGCAACCATGGTTGTGTATTCATGTCTTTGAAATAAATTTACTGAAGCAGAAACTCTTTGTTTAATGGAGTGTGTGTGACCACATGGTTTGAAGCACAGCATTGATGGAGTACTAAATGAACTTCTGATAAAAAACTTTTGAGTCTATCTTTTTTCATTCATTGATTTTATAATATTCATTTATGATATTTTGCTATTGAAATATTTAATGTTGATTTGCACTTATATCAATATGAATGACTTGTTTGAACCAAAAATAATTTATAAAAACATATAAAATATACAGTCAATGTCATTGACGTTGCCCAGCTAAAAAGAGATTACACTACAATAAATGTCACCTGTCTCATTCTATATTCGATTTGCACGAGCGACATATGAGAAATTATTGTGCACGTGGAGCTGATGTAATTCAAAGTATGAAGTATATCGGCTCTACATACATGATCATTGCTCATATTGCGTGCGCAAAACGAATATATGTTGAGACACGTGACAATTATCGTAGTGTTAATCTCTTTTTAGCTGGACAACGTTGATGACATAGACGGTGTGTAAAATAAATATAAATATGGAATCAATGTGTTCTACTTGCAGCCATCCACTGGCCTGTATGTATATTACTGTCTCTCTTTTAATAAACATTTAACTCTCCAACCTTTATCTAAGAGGTTGCTCTCATGGGATGTCAATTTTAAATATCCATTGCATTTAGGAGAGCTAGTTATAATGCTCTTCTACTACATTTTTCTTAATCTAATCCTCATAAAAGGACAAAATTGGTGTAGAATACAAAAGACAAAAGAAGTGAGTCAGGACATCAAAAGAGAACATAAACAAAGCTTTCATCGTGCTACAGTAATTTAATAGCTTCTTTTTCTGCTGGTATGTGTTCCATACTTTCTGGGGTGAACTAGTTGTTACATACAAGTACACATGCCCAAATGTGAAGTCCAAGACTTGAGATAACGAGGTACAGAGATAGTGTTACTTCATACTTTAATGGTCGTATACTCACAGTTCCAAACTGCAGGAGTCTCTAATTTGACTTACAATTCTGGCTCTACTAGCCACTAAATGGAGTTATTTTAATAAATGTGCCAATAAAACTTAACACAATTTATCTACATGACAAGACAAATCTTTTTGAGCACATGTTTGACTGATTTAGTTGCCATGGTAACCAGGGGGGTAGTCAAACCCCTGTCCGGCAGCCATATTCTAGCAACTCCTTTCCCTTTTAATCAATGAATATGAAACTTTTGTTGCATATTTCTTAATATGTTTTGTATACAATGAACTAAAGAAAACTACTTAGGATGAATACTTTTGAAATTAGCACAAAAAATATATTGTTATGACTCAAAGGCATAGAAAGGCAATACAATTATTTTGTTTGTGCAACAGATATTGCGCAGAATGTGCTGATTCTAGTTCATTGTATAAAGGAATATGTGTAGGTTTGTCACTGCAAAAATCAAGTAAATCCATGAAATCCTTATAAAGATATCTTTGTTACATTCTCAGTTGTTGCACGGAATTTGATATTTAGAGAAAATACAAGTTGAAGTTTCTTCAACACTATCAAAGGAAGAAAAGAGCCTAACACTCTAGTTCTAGCACTCTAAAACTGTCCAGGTGCATATGTTAGACCCTCTGCTTGCTTGTTCTTGTCATTCTTGTCGTAAAAAAGAGGGCCAATCAAAACTCGACCATAATTTTCAAAGATAGCGTCCATGTTGACGGATGTTTTAAAGAAATGCATTTGCGTGATGCGATCGATCACATACTCTAGTTTTTCCCCGGGATCGATTTCCTAAAGCCGGGCAGAACAGTTCATGGTTCTCGAAGCGTTTAATTATGGTAAAAAAAAAAGGATGATATGTATTTGCACAGCTACCGACAGGATATGGCAAAAGCTTGATATTTTTGCTAGTGATATC
The DNA here is from genome assembly GCA_033675265.1 of Actinostola sp. cb2023. Classification (NCBI taxonomy): domain Eukaryota; kingdom Metazoa; phylum Cnidaria; class Anthozoa; order Actiniaria; family Actinostolidae; genus Actinostola; species Actinostola sp. cb2023. The sequence continues at coordinate 249,451 of JAUJYZ010000967.1, read as the reverse complement.
CGATCCTTAGCGCTGGTAAATGTGTTGTTTGAATTGGGAGCCCAGAAACGATTTGAAGCTACAAGTACCGCCAACTGAAAGAATACGCACCACGAGTACGGAATACAGAGTTTTCAGCGTATATATCATTATGAACAATCTGGACTTCAGTTATCACTTCATTTTTGACATTTCTTTAGGTTCTGAAATGCGAGCTATACTAAATCCGCTTGAGAGCGTATCACGCCCCAGAACTCGTACTAGTAGGTAATTTATCCAGCGGGTTGTTTCGGCCGGTGACTTCGGAGCGCGGACAAAAACCGCTGGATCCTCGAGCATGGCTGAACCCTCGTTTCATCTTGATGCTTGCATCCTGCTTGGGTGTACTTGCCAGGAGAAATTCCTAGTCCCTGCAAAAGCTTGAGAACTGTTGTAGAGCCAATATTGAGGTGGGCAACAGCATCATACATGCCCAGTTCCAATATCTCCCTGCCGACATAGACTTCTTTGGGGACTCGCTGCCAGATCATGCCATTCAGAGACTCGTTCTGGTTTTGAGTCTTGCCATGCAAACATTTGTTTAGCAAGTTCTTGTCACTTAGTCTAACATATTCTGGCTTGACTTTGGCAATTACATTTAAGGGAAGGCCAGATCCATGCTTGAATGTGTTGGTTCCATTGGCCTTGTCTTTCTGAAATTTACACCAACTGTTGCTACCAGTAGGACAATGGTCGTGGAGGGGCATGGCATCTTTAGATGCACAATGAAACAGGCTTGCATGTATTGCCTTTTTCATTCCCTGCAAATTTCCAACATTAAACCGAATTGCAATGCCATAATAATTCTGTAACTTGTCAATCTGAGCATCTGTCGGCTTTCCTTTTCCTCCAAGCCCTGAGTTGTCACGTTTCAGTTTGCGGAGCGCAGTCCCAACTCTCTTTTTTCAACAATAATCTCTTTTTTCAACAATAATCCCATCAGCTTGGTAAACCTCTTTCACCATATTAAAGCTTTTGCTGTCACCTTCTCCAAAAAACTCAGTGTATCTGAGATTGTTCACTTCTACTGACCGTTTAAACATTCTGTCTACCCCTTCCGGTTCCATTGCAGATGCTGATCCCTTGAAATTGGCTTTACAATTAATGTGATCAGCCCTCCATCTTTGGTACTCAATAGAGTTTTTATCTAAGTGCTCATGAAGTTGGCATTGTTTACATGATACACTTAGGGCTTCAACATCAATAACTTTACCAGTATCCATAGAGATTGCAGTAACACATCCATTATAGGAAGAGTAGCCTCTTCTTTGCCATGTCCCATCGAATGAAGCAGCACAGTCTGTAGGTTCATCTGAGTTTTGCTGGCCTTTCAAACATTTGATTTCTTTGCTAGCATTTTGCATACTCTCCTTTGCAATCTTTTTGACATGTTTACCGATAACACGTGAGTTCTTGGTGAATGATCTAGCCGTAGGAGGCGGAGGAATGTTCATCAGCGAGCATAATTTTTTAGCACCAGCATGTCCTTTTCCCAGAGCTCTCATGCCATACACTAGCCTTCTATTCACCTCAAAGCTTTTCCCCTGGCGTTTAGAAGTGCTGAATAAATGCTTCCAGCCACAATTCTCGCACAGAAGTCGTAGGCTTGAGGCACAACCATTTCTATTTAGATCATCCTCCATTAACACGAGGCTAAACTGTCCACACTCTCCACATCTCAAGTGAACGAACACATCTGCCATAATTTCCATGTCACAGAAGCGATAACCAGTAATTATTGGCTCAAAGTCCCCTTCGGGTTCTTCTACAATCGTTTCTGCTTGCTTGGCTTCCACAATGTTCGTTTTAAGCTTTCTGTATGAGGCAGATTCTTGCTCAGATACTTGCTTGGTGTCATTGTTTTCATCGACGTCTTTCGATCCATTCGGACTGTTTTCTAACCCGACCGAAGCGCTAGAATCGATGTTAGAACACCTACTATGCCTATTACCACTAAATCTTCGCTTCTTGTGTCTTTTGGAAGCAAATTTTGGCATGATTTCTCAATATAAATTCGAAGGAATACAGAATTTGGAACACTCGAAGCGAGTCTCGATCTTGTAGCCTTTGGGAGTTCTACGTCCGGACTTGTTGCACTGTAGGCTCAGTTTCCAGCCGTCGGGGTTTCGTGCGCCCGCGATACTCTCCCCCGTGACGGCTGGGCGCGTGAGGTGAGCTTTGTTCGGCTAAACCAATCACTGACTTGCCCCTCAAAATTTCAGGGGCATAAATTAATTAATTATTACTTTACAAAATGGCGGACGATCTTGATCAACGTTTCAAATATGCTTGTGAAAATGCTCTTAAATCCTTTGATTTAAATGAATTCAAAGAAAATCAAAGTCTGGCATTAAAAGAAATAGTTAACGGAAAAGATGTGTTTGTCATTCTGCCGACAGGCGCGGGAAAGTCGCTCATATTTCAAGCTGCCCCTCTTGTTTTCGATTACATGGAAGGTAAGACCTCTCCTCGATCAATAGTGCTGGTTATTTCACCTCTGGTTTCTCTTATGAGAGACCAAGTGAACTTTTTAATGACCAAAAATATAAAGGCTACCTTTCTCGGCGAGGAGCAAGACAGTGAGTCGATTAAAGACGGAGTCGAGCGAGGCGAATTTCAAATTGTGTACGGATCACCAGAGACATTTCTCGCCAACAAACGTTGGCGTGCTATGTTATCAGGTAACGTATATAGAAAGAATCTACGGTTAGTATGTGTCGATGAAGCCCACTGTATTTCACATTGGGGTTTTTCATCAAAAAAAAGAGAGAGAGCGTTTCGGATTTGGTTCAGTCGAATCAACGAAATTCGTTCTCTCGTAAAAAGTGTGCCATTGTTAGCCCTTACAGCTACAGCAACAAAGAAGACTCGTGAATGCATAACGAAGACACTAGAAATGGATAATGCAGTCCTTTTCACCACAATTCCCAACAGGGAAAACATTGGATATTGTGTTCAGTTGACAGCGTGTGAGGCTCGCAAAACGTTTAAAGATATCATTGAGGAACTGAAGGTAAACAAGAAGAAATGCCAGAGAGTGATCATTTATTGTCCAAGGATTAGAGTTGTTTCTACTTTATATGGCATCTTTAAGGCTGAACTCGGAGAAGCTATTTATGCAAATGGTGACATTTCAAATCCCAAGCAAAGAACCTTGGAGATGTACCATGCTAGAATAGATGAACAGAATAAGGAGGAGATCCTAAGTTCATTCTCTCAAGAAGATGGTTGCATCAGAGTTCTCATAGCCACAATAGCCTATGGCATGGGTATAGACTGCAAGGGAGTAAAGACTGTTATCCATTATGGACCCCCTCGAAACCTTGAGGCCTATTTACAAGAGAGCGGCAGAGCTGGACGCAGTAGTGAAACAGGTTGCAAAGCCATAATATTGTATTCAAACGTCATGCTGCAGCACTGTGACAGTGACATAGTTGATTATGTCAGGAATGATGACCTTTGTAGAAGAAAGTTACTTCTCACACACTTTGATTTTAAATTATGTGAATTGAAACAGTATGAAAATCCTCATGAATGCTGTGACATATGCCAAAAGCAGTGCCACTGTGCAGGTGACAAGTGTGACTATGTCTATTTTAATGCCGTTGGCTCACTACAGCAAGACACTGATGCATCAAGAAAAGAAAGATCTATAACCGATGAACAGAAGACCAAACTAACCTCAAAACTAGAGTACCTAAAGAAGTCACTGAACAATTCATATACTGAGAGAGCATCAAATACTGACCTACCTCTTTTCACTCCTGTTAATCTTCTATCTGGTTTTGGTGACAGCCAAATTGTTCAAGTTGTTGACAATGCAAGGAAACTTTTCACTTTAAAATGCATTTACAGATATGTGGATATCTGGAATGATGATGTTGCTGTTGAAATCCTCTTTGCACTCAGCAGTGTTTTTGCAGACATTGATTTCAATTTCGAGGAAAATGAGACTGAAGACACAGATCCATTACCTGACACTGGTCTCTGGGATTTTAATGATGATGATGATGATGATTATGAATTACTAGCCATTAGTGAATTTCTAATTGCAGAGGACATGCATGGAAGTTGCGATTATGTGGATGACAGTTCTTTGTAAGATACTGTAAGCCAATGATTATTCATATCACAAGTCATATACATTGTATACAAATGTATAAGCATCAGGATCCATTCAGAGTTTGTTTTTCACCAAATGTCAGTTCATCGTGGCCGCTTTCCAAGAGTTATGTTTTTCTTGTGGTCATTGATCCATTTGAACAAAGAAGAGGAGTCGAGTAATCATAAGTAGTCACGTGGACAATTAGGGAAGCATCTCATCAAACGGCCTGGTGTCATCATAAATACATTTTCTTCAACCAGGGTATTAACTATTTTGATCAAGTCTTTATGCATGTCTTTCTTAGTATGAATACCAGAGTTTACCCGGACATCAATTTCTTTGTCAACATTCTCTAGCAAGTGCTTGATTGGGAAGAAAGCCCTGCAAATCCTTGTTACACTATTTTCACTTACATTTGCACCTAAACCTCTCAAAAGTTCCTTGAAGAGATGGTTGTCATGCTCCAAGTCTAGGTCCATAAAGACATTATTTCCTTGTCCACCTTTGTTGTTCACTGTACGATTACATTTCATTCGTTCAGCTTCACGAGGTGTTAAGAGAGCAGACAGTTGAAATAAATGATAAAGTGATTCCAAGGCATATTTTGTACTTCCTTCTGCATCTTGGCGAAAATGTAGTAAGAAAATTTTAATACATCTCACAAGACGATCTCCATCACCTTCTCTGCCAGCATCAATAAAATTACGTAAAAGCAATGTCAAGTTCATAAGACTGCAATGATAATCAAAAACATCATCCTTGAATGGTTTCTTATCAGGTAGAGTTCTTGAAATCTTGGGTGCCTCTCTGATGTCTGGAGGGGGATCATGTGCAAGTTCATGTCGACGCCTAACTTTACCGTCATGTGTAAATGAAGAATTGCAGCCCAGGAATCTACAGGGATATCTTCCATCTTGGTTAACTGGTTGATCAGCTTGGTATTCTTCCCATTCTTGAAGGGCATCAACATCAGCAATGTGCTTAAGGTACAATTCTGTATCTACTATGTAGGTGCAAATGAATTTCTTTACTGTTGGATAAAGGTACTTCTGTTTCACAGCTTTCAAACTGTCTTTCATGGCTGCATTGAAAGCATTCTTGGTTGGCCTACTTTTCACATTATCCATGCCAAAGAAATCCATTGCTGCAGCAATTATTTGAGCATCCAGTATCAAGTTAAGAAAGCGTTTACAAGGAGCTGGCTTTTTCTCTGCATCAGCCACAACATCTCTCCAATTAATTAAATTCCGTAGAGCAAAAAGAGAAGTCTTGTCACCAGCTGATGAGCCACTGTACAACCGGTCAAATATCAACTTTGAAAAAATGAAATAACAACAACAATAAAAAAAAAAATTTCATTGGGCATAGGTTTGTTGTTAGCAAAGCAGCTATTACTGATGTGTATTCTTAAAATAATGAAGTGTGGTAGAGTACAAACACTAAATGCATTCAATACTTTGCACTATTTAGTAAACAATAGAAAACAATAGAATTAGCATAATTTACCACTAATTTAGTACTATTTATGTTACAGCATGCTTTTAGTGTTTGTACTCTAGCTAATAGATTGTTATTGGTGAGTGCAAGCATAGAGTGATTCCAATAAACCTGGGCATTACTAACTACACCAATACACACTATTAGACACTCACTCTTTTGTTTTCTTTTGTTCCTTTGCATCTAATACACACTGACAGCTAATTAGTAGTGCCCAGGTTTATTGGAATCACTCAGACTATGAGACAGGTATATATTGCATAATGCTATGAGTAACCAAATTGTCAGACCAAATAGAGTGCAATTTAGAAAAGCATGAAAACTAAATAACTAATTACACTAGTACTAATGAAACAATAGAAGTATAGCTCTAGTACTATTTAAAATTAGTACTATTTCACAGTTTTATAAATTGCACTATACTTTTTTTACACAATAAAAATTATCAATTTAGATATTATCATCACATGAGATATGTACATACTGCTAAAAACTTGTTTTCGTGATGCCAGTCAGCCAGCTGGAAGTAGAGGCCATCTAGTCTTCGCCTTCTAGAATATGAATTGCTTACTGAAAACTGTGCCTCAACACCTCGTTCCATGGTTTTTTGATCACCAACAACAGGTACACGATCAAATGTTTCTTCTTCTTCATTTTCATCTGTGCTTGGAACCCACTGATGAAGTTCACGAACAATATCAATCATATCCTCACCAAGATTTTCATCTTTAAAGATTATTCCCATATTTACCTAATATACAAATGTAGAATCAAAAATCAGCTGTCAATGATCTGCATTATTTATTACACATGCTTTAACATTAAAATGTGTTTTAACCAATTTATTCATTTGAAATCTCACTCACACAAACATAAGAAATGACATACACAAGTTTACATGTAGGATTTTGCAGTCACTATTTTCTATTTTCTATTATAATAATTATCATAAATATATTATTTATATATATATTTTATATACCACTATATACCTTGTTTGTTTTCTTTTTCATTTCATCAGAATGTTTGTGTTTGATGTGGGTTGGTACAATATCTTTAAATATTGAAAAGCTGTCAAAGTGTTCCACAAATACTCTTGCAACAAGAACTACAAAATCATCCATTAATGCCTTGTTGTCTTCAAGTTTGGGTACAATTACTTTGTTGGGGACATGTAGAATGTCAGCAATTGGTTTATCATCAGAATATTGATTAGGATTTACTCTGTCAGTTATTGCATTGTGATTGCACCAATGTTTGTCCTTATTCTGATTATCAGATGTCATGTCTGATACTTCTATTCTGATATCAAAATTGTCCAATACAATACAATAACTGGGAGGTCTCTTTTCAGCCATCTCATTAATTTCATCCTTGATTTTATGGATTGCCTCCATTGTATGATTTAGTTCTGAGCCAACTACTGATTCAGGACCACTGTTCTTTTGGAAATCAATAAGCTGAGTGTGAAGACTGTCATGGTCTAATTTGAGTTCCTTTTCTTGCTTTAAGTGACTTGAAATTGTTAATTGTTGTTGCACAAGATTTGCACAGTAATCATCACCAAGTTTATCAAGGATTTTGTTCAAGCTTCTTGGTGACATACTGATGCCAAGATGGTTTAAGCGTATTAAACCCTATAATTTAAAAGTAGAACAGTTTAATTGATTATATTTAATTTGTTGGTAGACTATATATAAACACTGTCTACTAGATCTTATTAATATATATTAATCCCATTGCTTTATTTTTAAATTATATTTGACTAGTACACAGTTATAAGTTTTAATTTATAATATAAATGGGCTTTACCTTCTTAGATGTTCCTGCAGCTTTCAAAAGAAGACTTATCAAGTATGGAATCAGACTCATAGCAGGGTCTCTTGTTTTAAAAAGTACACCAGCAGCAAGATATAGTCCTGGGTATCTGTTTGAACATTGTTGTTCTTTCTTTTTAGCTGAACTCTTTGGCACTGCCACTGCCATAAGTACTTTGTGTATAAGGGGGGGCTTTTTCCTTTAATTCTTTCTCAATTAGTTCCCAGGTAAACTTTTGAAGTGTTTTCTTTTCAGGAGTTCTCAGTAAGGAGGGAGATTTTGAAGAGCACAATTTCTTTGCTTGTTCTGAAATTTCAGAACATATTTTCTCCTCAATACTTTCTTTGAGTTGCTTGTTTGAGAGAATTGATGTTGCAAGGGATTTAGAGCTAGAATTTCTGGCTAAAGCCTTTCCAACCTTGCATAAGTCCTCAGGTAATTGGCGGGTCTTTTTGCCACTTGGGTATTGTACTGTTATCTAAAAGAAGGATAAAAGATTAAGTACTATTAATCTACCTACAACTGTACAGTACTAGTGGTACAGAGTATGTGTGATGGTATTTATATGAAATTGTAATTTACTTTGGACCCCTTCATGTTATATAATATATAATAATAATCATATTAAAATAATAACATATTAAAAATACTAAAGATTATTTGACAGCTTTATGTGGGATACTAATAGAAACAAATATATATCAGCTACATTTAAGATGTCAAATAACTTCTAATATACATTTATATAAACATGAAGGGGTCCAAAGTTAATTATTACAAAATGCTGTAGAATGTAAATATGTAATAAATATTCAATCAATCAATTGACAACAAATATTATATATATTAGAATACCTGTATATTTTCACATTCTTCTTCTGTAACTAGAAGTTTAGCAGCCTCTAGGTTTATTCCATTGGTAACATTAATGGGTTGATGTTGAACTAGAGGGGAAGGTAAAGGTAAAATACAATTTCCCGCCAAGACTTGTTGCTGACTTCGTTGCGCGACGTGAACGGTATTTTCCTGTGGTAACAATTTTGTAGTGACATTTTCTTTTTCCAGGAATGTTAAACTCTTAGCTGCGCGACTTTTTATGGTTTCTTGCGAACTCTTCTTCCTTTCTAGATCTGTGACAGTGTGTTCGACATCTGATGGTAATCCACGCTTAGTCCGTCTGTCCAAATTAGCACTGAATCGCTGTCGTAAAGAGTCTTTCAAATCTTTAAGTTTTACCTTAAGTTTGAAATAATTATCGATGTCTCTACAACACGGAATTTCACAAATATAACGATGAACGTTAATTGTAAACAATTCCAAAGGTACTTCAAGTATGTCCACCAATTTATTTAGCAGAGCTGACGATGTTTTACCCCCAAGCGATCTTCGTTTTCGTTGATTATTTTCATGCTTCTGACATAACATGCATCCAAATTCATTAATCAAGGACACACAACTTTTACTTGGGGTGATTTGCTCCGATATTGTCAGTAATGCCATAATACACGAAGAAATTTCCTTTACCACGTGAATTTGACATTCCTAAAAACACTTGTTAGCGTACCGGTGATTACATCAATAATATAAATTTTCACTTCCGTTTCCGTGTTTTATGCTAATTACTATTTACGTCACGGACAAGGTTTTCACCTCACGCGCCCAGCCGTCACGGGGGAGAGTATCGCGGGCGCACGAAACCCCGACGGCTGGAAACTGAGCCTAGTTGCACTGCAAACACTTTCGTTTTCTTCCCTCAACATATACAGATGCATGGGCAGCAGTGGCTATTGATGGGCCCTGTCCTGGCTGTAAGGATTGTCGTTTGCGTTTTCTCTGTGAAAATCCGTTGATCAACCCTTTTGCTAGCTCCATCTTGAACTCGAGTAGACTTCTCTTTCTTCCACAATGAACAGACTCCAAGACTGCACCATTACACACAGAAATGTTAAATAAATACCAAAATGTGTACCTATACCACTTTCTTGTCTGCCATCCAGTACAATAATAAGAACGTAGTTGATCAGCTCTATTGACTCCCCCCATGTATGATGTATACACATCTGCGACATAGGGCTTGTCGATAGTGATTGCTTGGCCTTTGCTTTTTCTTTCGACTTGACGTGGTGGTTCAGTTGGTGACAGATGTTAATCAATACTTGAACTTTACTTCTTGAATACCATTTACTTAATGTTCAAATATTTTTGCTCTATGAGTGAACTATAAAACATACAGCATTGATTACGAAATGTAACAAAGATGACATGTGCTGTTTACATGCGATAACATGCCCTCATGTCTTCTTCAAGGCGTTTCTCGTCAGTCACAAACATCGGTAATGCTTTAAAGATGGAAATCCATGAGTTCACCGATGGATGCCTTTGATTATTTGATGTTTTGACAATTTTGTTAGTGCTGTTATGGAATGAAATATTGATTACTCGCAAGTAGTTTGTACAGCTTATTTCTACTAAAATCAATTCAAACTTGCTCAATATTTGGGGTGACTACCATAGGTAGTGGCAACTCACTCAGCCTGAGCCTGTACAATTAATTAATAGTATCTGCCAATTCTGTCTGTTTTTATTTATTATTAACAATAAACTTGAATAATTTGGCTAGTGAATTCAATTATTTTCTGGGCCGAAAGCACATTCCAAAAAGGTTTCTGGGTCAATATTTTCTTCAGAAAACATTAGATTTTGAGTTGTGATGGCAGAATCAACATATTGCTCCAAGTCGTTCCCAGGATCTGAATTACTAGCAATATTAACCAATTGTGAATCACTCCAATTTCCAAACTGAAAATGAACTGGAAAAAATAAATAAGTAAATTAAAAAAATTGCAACCTTGTCCAAACCAGGACAGACTAATCACAATATCTCCAGGGGTTGCAATCAACTAATTTCCGTTGGTTCTGTAAATGTCTTTAATGAAGTATTCTCTCTATTTTGTCTGTTTTGCCAATTATTACTCGTGCCCAGGTTTTTAGCCGGCACAAGTTGAAAAACACAGCCCATCCTTTTTTTGTCGGCGTCAGAAAATTGAAAAGCTGCGCAATACTTCCGGTACTCAGCAACTCTTGAGGGAACTTGCAGTCGAAGCAGACAGCTATTTTGGACTGTGAAGGCACTTCATGTGAAATTTTTCGAGGGAAATCTTGCACTCTTTACTCGTCAGAGTGTTCGGTGTGTAGTCAAAGATGAGAAGGTCTCTCAGCAGCGGAAATAATTATATTTAATAATTTATTACTTATAGAGCCCTATTTACAATAACAGATCAATAGCGCTTTACAATAGAGAAATAAATGAAAAACGATGTAACGAAAGACGAAGTCATTTTGATCGGTCTAGGATAAGTCTATCAATTCGCCAAATGAAAAGTAGGAGTGTGGTCAGTTAAAAATTACTTCGAGCCACCTTAAGCACCTTTTAAAATGCAGCTATCTGCATCAGCCGGTGCTCCCTATACTACTAACATGAAATACTTGTTAAAAGATAACGTAGTGTAGAAGGAGCATTATTGGTCGATACAAGATAGTTAATGACTCCATAAAAGTACAAGTAACCTTTAATAATAATTGGCACTGGGTATTGTGCTAGGGAGGAATTGTCTCCACAGTACTACAAGTACTGAATAGCAAATTACTTGCAACATGTGGTTATTGCAAAACTTTATCCTGCTTGTGTTATGAGGCTTCAAAACTACTTGTCAAGTGATATAATATCTGCCAATTTTCTTTGTTTTGTCAATTTAGTAAAAATAAACTTGAATTAATTTGCCTAGCAAATTTCTTCTAACTGTTGTCGCTTTGTAATTTATATAAATTACAGATTTTACTTTCCTTTGGGGAACCCCTCGATTGGTTCTTTACCAGTAGTTTGGACTATTGTGGGTTGCACTCAACCTTTGGGGCGCATCTCCATCCCAGTACATGAACATTGCTCATCACTGCAAAGAGGAGGAAACAGGCCAGTAAAAGTGTTGCACATTCCTATGGGGGAGTTTGTTACTTCATACATTCCTGAAGTGCTACCCTCGTGAATTAAAGAGCTTACTTACTTACTAAATGTAGCATCCAGGTCATTAGGATGTAGAGCTACGTTTATACTTTCCTGGGTTCTTGTATTGTATGATTTGTCTGCTCTTTTTCCAACTGTTGTGTTGGTTGGCATCTGCTGTAGTTGGTTGTGTAAATAAGACTCTGAAAGGGAAGCGCACAGCATAGAACCAACAATAGTGAAAACATGGCGGACCAAGAATAAAGAAGTAACCAGCTCCATATTTGGAAGATATCCCCTGCAGCTCTTCACTCTGATCGGCTAGAACATGGCTGAAAGCTAATCAATCTATTATTTTGTATTTTGGCTCACCTACAAAATGCCAAATTACTTATAAATATACACAGCCATATTAGATGCTCAGCCAACTAATGATCTCTTTATATAAGTTCTTACCACAGAAAAGAATAGCATTGGCCCACTTGTGTTGGTCATCTTGCTGATCGTGATACCATTGATGCACTGCAGCTCTCCGATCATTGCCACCTATGATGTTTTTCGAAATCACTTGGTGATTTTATTCCTTTTACGACAGCAAGCCAGGGCTTCATTAAAATCGTTTTGCTATCTTGTAATTCCTGGATAAAGGCCTTGACACAGACATCAAGGTCCCTCAACGACAATTATTGTCTAGCTTGTTTCAGATCATTCACTAGAACTTCGGTTGGGACCTGTAATAGTACATTAAAAGCACACAAAAAAGGTAATTGTATTTAGAAAAAAAAGTTCCTGTTCAATGAAATTTCTTAAATCATATAGGTGAATCGTTTTGATCTTGTGGTACAACATGCATACAAAATTCATCTAAAATCTCTTGATGAGCACTCTATCTTCGAAGTGAGCGATTTCCCAAAGTGCTCCATTATAGCCTTCTCTCTCAGTTCTTTTACTCTGTGTTCGCCAGTAGACGACTTGTACGTTTCTGTAATGATCATGCAGCGATACTGATCCTGGACGGCTCTCTTCATGCCTCTGTTCTCCTCATTATGATGAAAGCAAAATTAATGTCATTAAATTATGAAAGGAGTGGCCTTTCAGCGTTGATGGCTCAGTAAAATGTTTCAAATCATAATTATCAATAATAACCAACAACTGGTTAGTTCTTTGATTTTTCATTTTAAAAGCAATAGTGGATACTCGTTTCAATCATGTTTTCCATGTTAACAAACACTGGGTATGAAAATCAATCTTTTGATCACCACTGCAGATAAAAGCAGAAATGACTTTAAACCCATTTAAATTAATAGCTTTGCCTAAGATAAACATCTAAATAAGCAATTATTATGAAGTTTGTTGGAATAAATGACATATAATTTTCAAAAGAAGAAGCGTAAAAGTGTTTATTAGAACCAACGAACTTGGACCGACGAGTTGTGCGACCTTGAGACTACATGAGTCACCATGTTGTTCGTAAATCACATAACTTTGCTTAATACTTTCTTTTGGTCATCACTATACCTTAAGCCGGATGATAAACATCTTTTAAATGATGTTGGTTGGGATTATTCGCAAAAGATGAGCCACAAACTAATAAACTTCAGACATGATGAGCCGCCATGTTATTTGAAAATCACATGACTTTGTTTAGTAGTTTCCAGTCCATAGTACCATCAAGAAGTTCAACATCGTATTTATAAATACTGTAACTTTTTTATTAGTAGCGTTTGAAGTTTTTTGGTATGATAAAATAGTTACAAATTTGCTTGTTTTTGAAGCTCAATGTTGTTGGCATCTCAACTTGAGCTTTTATTTATGCCAATGCCAAGGTTACCAAGGAATTCAAAATGGCTGCCGAAACAGGATCGTGCGGAAATGTTGACCTTTTTAATTGGGATAAGATGGGGAGCATTCCGGGCTAGTACTTCATGTAAGCCCACTTGAAATGGACTCTATTCGGATAAAACGAAATTCAAAGCCAAATTCCGCTCCAACATTGTAAACTCGTTTCCAGGTCTCTCTCATTTCATACAAAACGGCGGCCATTGCTGCCTCCAGTAGAATGACTGTGCGGTATTTTATCGGATTTCAATGGCATTCAACCCTGAAAATACCCTGAGAACCAATTACTGTATCGCCAGTGTCTCCGATACTCTAAACAAACCATGCAGCGAGTTCCGGGATTGAAGGATTGAAGTCCAAGTACACTGTACATGTAGCTGTGCCGAGTGAAGAAAGCCAAGTATACAAAGCATTTCGATCGAGTGTGGAATATTAACCTATGGTCTTCTCAGTGTTACTGACTTGAATCACATGGCAGTTTTCTTCCTCATCTTTGAAAAAGAAGGAGAAGATATAATGTCGGCGGAGTTCAGTTTATTAGTGGGGCAAACTAAGCCGTGTTTGGACGCCTTCTGCTGAAGCGAATTATCGGGTATAAAGTGTTTCATATCATTGTTTCGTTCTCTGCATGTACTAAGCTAACTATGTAGTGGTGGTAGTAGTTTATTATGCGTCATTATACGATTTATTGGTTTGTTTTCGTTAGTTTGGGAGTCCTTTGTAAAAGCTATTTCGCTTGTAAACATATGGTGAAGATCAACTCGATCGCCTTCAAAACACTTTATTTCGAAGGTTAGATGAAAAATAGACACAACACAGATGTTAATCGATCATTAAACTTTACTTCTTGAATACATTTTACTTAATGTTCAAATATTTTCACTCTAAGAACGAAATGTAAATCATACGGCACATTGATCACGAAAGATAAATAAGACATGTGCTTGTTCCATGCTCAAACATGCCCTAACGTCTTCTTCAAGGCGTTCCTCGTCACTCGCATACAGGAATCCACGAGTTCACCAATGGGTGCCATGGATTGGGGGCTTTTGCATTTAACTTCGAATATATTTGACATCAAAATATACTTGATGCTCTTAAAAAAGTAGGGTCTTATACAAAGAATAGATGATAAAATCAGGAATTTTGACCTCAATTTAGAGGGTCGACTTATACACCGAGTCTACTTATACACAGCGACATATGGTATGTAGAAATCGATTATTTAAAAGCTAAAATTAGTCCAAACTTATTTACAATAATTTATTTGAGTTGTATTTAGAAGAAGAACAAAAAGTTCCTGTTCGATAAAAAATTAAAACATCGGTGAATCCTCTTAATCTTGTGGCACATCAGGTTAAAATCTCTTGATGATCATAGTGGGTTAGATTAGTGTTTTCCTTTATTTCTTGGAGCACTCTTTCTTTGGAGTTATTAATTTTCTCAGCACTACGGAGCGATTTTCCAAAGTGCTCCATTACAGCCTTCTCTTTCTTTGACTTTTCAATTTAAAATAATAGTGGTTACATGTCAATCAACAATCATGCTTTTCACGCTAACAAAGTTCAATATGGTAGAGATGAAGATGTAGCTTATGTAGAAAATTAATTGAACTTTAGGGTTTTTAGATTTTATATATGGCTTTTTTAGATTATATACATCCTCAGCTCTCCCCAAAGAGTTGAAAGCAGGTTTCAGGGGTGAACTCGACGACCTGGTAGATTTTCAACACTACTAGACCATGTTCCAAGTACCATCTCAGTAGTGGTGTAGCCTACATACACTCCTAGGAACTGGGCCTTTTGAGACTGAGTAAGACCCAGTTCCCTCAGCGTCAGGCAATTCTCATCGAGGACTTCTTCTATGACCAGGACGTGGTGTCCTAACTTAGTAGTTAATGTTTTGGCAATACTTTTCCCTTTCGTCCAAACCAGGACGGGTTTACCTCTGATACGGACATCCATATATTTGGTCCCGAAAAACGCCGTTATAAGGCATGCTTGTGGGGCGATGCTCATGTCATTGGTTCCCGGCTGATGGCCATGTAGGTTGCTTGGGAACGTATAGGTTTGGGCAGCCGCCAATGTGGTCACTTTTCGTGTTTCTAATTGCACCGTGTGGTTAACTCCTTCCTGGCCACAGTGGAGGGTTAATTCTCAAATCTGCATGTCCTCGTCGTCATGCTGAAACCCATCGGCAAGGATGATCAGATGATTGATCGACATGGTGGAAGTAGAGTTTAGCTGTGTTTAGTGATAGGATTGATGGATAGAAGGAATTGAAATGACGAGTGTTAGAATAGTCCCCTTATATAGGGCTCTTCCCATCCATCCACGTGTTTCTAATAAAGAGTCTGCGTTTTTGGTTAGAATCGTTAGAAGTAACGTTGTCTGTTTTTGTTACCGGTCGTTGATTATTAATTGATTACAAAATAACTGATAGGTTTTATATGTAGTAACGAATGTTATGGGACATAGTGCCACTTGTTTATTGTTCACCAATGTGGTTCCTGGCACTAATGCGATACCGGTAATGCTAAAACGCGTTCCGCCACTGGATATGCAGCTCTCCCATAGAAATGGGTTCGGAAGACACATACGAGAATAACGAGTACGATGTGATCACTGCTTAAAGGATTGATGTTTTTTCGTTATAATTATGGCGTGCTTTGGCAATGAACACTCTCAAGATGTTAGTGAATTGGTAAGAGAAAAAAAAACCTCTATCAACTTTTTTACTTTCTGTTAACACGTTAAAAAATAAAAAATAAATATTTTTTTTCCTTTAGTTTTGTAGTTGGACCGAATCTCAGTTGGTCAATCTTTGCCCTCCTTCCAATCATGAGAGTCTTGATTTAGATCAATTTGTGGAATCCAACGTATCAACGCAAGAATTATTTTTTTCCAATGAACTGAGTTTTGACTGTGAGGCTTTACATACTTATTTTAAACTTTTTTAGATATGTTTCAGTAGTAACGTTTGCCATCAATATTTAAACTTTAAACTATAGCTCTTTTCAACAATAACTAATACTAATACTTTACCGTGTATAACATTACCAATGAACTGTGTATATAATTTGAAGAAGTGTCTCAGTATTAAACCTGTGTTTTAACAGTCACTCTTGATAATAGAACGATCGATGAATAAACTTGTACTGATTGCGATGAACCACGAATCCCACGATGTAATAAGTACTCTTGATATAACGATCGAGGAATAAACTTGTAATTGCGATGATCCACGATGTAAATAATATTGACTATAACGACGAATAAACCTTGTAATTGTGATAATCCACGACTCAAATAACCATAAAGCTTGATGCAAAATATAGCAACGAATAAACCTTGTAATTTCGATGATTGACGATGTAGAATTCTCATTGCAAACTTAGATGTAGCAAACTTTGATCGACACAATATGACTTGTCCTCAATGAAATTCCTCGATGTAGATTACAGTTGTTCGTTCGTGGTCGCCAAAAATGTTGTTACAATATCTTTATTTCCTTACATGGCTTTGTCGAAAAACTTACAATCCATAAATGAAGTGAAAAATACTAACAAACTTGAACTTTTACCATCTGACTAATCTCTTGTTCCAAACGCCACGAGGCCCGTGATTTTACTCACACGTGCAAACTCGTTTCCTTGGTTACCACAGGTAACCCAAAACTAACATATTAAACAACTATAAATATCTACTAAGCAATTATAATATAATATTTTTTATTACACTATATGGTACAAATGAAGATTCCTGACTGGGTGAGAACCAGTTCCTGCAGCAACAGGCAATTCTGGTCCAGGACGTCTTCGATGGCAAGGACCTTGTGTCCTAACCTCGTTGTTAGTGCCCTTGCCATACCTTGTCCCTTTGTCCATATAAGGACGGGTTTACCTCTGGTGCGTACGTCCATGAATTTGGTTCCGAACAATGCCGTCAAATAGGATTGTTGGTCGGTGCACGTGTCATTTGTCCCAGGCCGATGGTCGTGTAGGCTGCTTTGGAATGCGTAGGTTCGTGCCGCCTCCAATGATGTTGCTTTTTTTGTTTCCAAGTGCAGGGTGTGGGTAACTCCTTCCTCGATGCAATGGAGGGGTAATTTCACAAATCTGGATATCTTCGTCGCCATGTTGAAATCCATCGGCAAGGACGATCAAAATTAATGTTTTATAGATGTTACGGAAAGGATTTTCGGACTACTCGCAAGTAATTCGTGAGCAAATAAGCCGCGCTTATTTATACTAAATCCAATTCAACTTGCTCAATCTTTGGGGTGATTAGCTTTGGTAGTGGCGACTCACTCAGCGTGGGCCCGTACAAATACCCTACGAGTAAGTACGAGACTTGAAGTAACGAGGCACGGAAGTTTCTTGTATCTTGTATCTTACTTTAATCACTGACTAGCACGACGGCCAGTTGGTCTCTGAATTCTTACAACTTAGTTCTTCTATATATAACAAGTGTACTTTTCTATTGTTACATCATGTTCACGGGTAATACGTGAATATTTAATCATCAAAATTACAATGCGTGACTGACTAAGAGAATCAAAAACTAACATGCAATACTTGCTAAAAGATGAGATAACGTAGGGGAAGATTTATTGGCTCTCACAAGAAGATTAAGGAATCCGTGAACTGGTACAAGTGACCCTTATCACTGGCCGTAACGTTAGGGATCAGAAGTCTCTAACGCTATGAATACAAGTTGTGAATAATGAATTACTTGCAACAGGTGTTTACTGGAATCTTTAACCTGTTCATTGTGTCTTCACTTATAGAAAATATCTGCCAATTCGCTTTGTTTTGCCAATTCATATGAAAATAACTTGAATAATTTGCCTAGAAATTTATTCTAACTTTCTCTAATTTTCTTCCTTTACATTACCCTCACCTTAAGAGCAAAACCTCCTGGCTGCGAAAAAAATTCAATAAAATCTGAGCACTATCGTAGCTGTCACGGGACGCAACCTTGTCCAAACCGGGCTAGACTAATCAGGACATCTCCAGGGGTTGCAATCGATGATTTGTTTCTGTTTGTTCTGTAAAAGTCTTAACTTCACTTGAAATACTCCCTCCATCGGGTGGCTACATACACTCCTAGGAACTGGGCCTTTTGAGACTGAGTAAGACCCAGTTCCCTCAGCGACGGGCAATTCTCATAGAGGACTTCTTCTATGGCCAGGACGTGGTGTCCTAACTTCGTAGTTAATGTTTTGGCCATACTTTTCCCTTTCGTCCAAACCAGGATGGGTTTACCTCCGATACGGACATCCATATATTTGGTCCCGAAAAACGCTGTTAGGTATGCTTGTGGGGTGATGCTCGTGCCATTGGTTCCCGGCTGATGGCCATGTAGGTTGCTTGGGAACGTATAGGTCCGGGCAGCCGCCAATGTGGTCACTTTTCGTGTTTCTAATTGCACCGTGTGGTTAACTCCTTCCTCGCCACAGTGGAGGGTTAATTCGCAAATCTGCATGTCCTCGTCGCCATGCTGAAACCCATCGGCAAGGATGATCAGATGATTGATCGACATGGTGGAAGTAGAGTTTAGCTGTGTTTAGTAATAGGATTGATGGATAAAAGGAATAAAAGGAAGTAACGTCTGTTTTTGTTGCCGGTCGTTGATTATTAATTGATTACAATATAACTGATTGATTTTATATGTAGTAACGAATGCTATGGCACATAGTGCCACTTGTTTATTGTTCACTAATGTGGTTCCTGGCGGTCAATGGTATATAATGTGATACCAGTAATGCTAAAAAACGTTCCGCCACTGGATATGCAGCTCTCCCATAGAAATGGGTTCGGAAGACGCATACGAGGATAACGAGTATGATGCGACCACTGCTTAAAGGATTGATGATTTTTCGTTATAATTATGGCGTGCTTTGGCAATGAACACTCTCAAGATGTTAGTGAATTGGTAAGAGAAAAAAAAACCTCTATCAACTTTTTTACTTTCTGTTAACACGTTAAAAAATAAAAAATAAATATTTATCACAAGCTATAACTTGGTGAAAAAAGTTTTTGAATCCGAATTTTTCTTTTTGAGTTATGGCCGAAAACGTGCTCTGTCGTATAATATCAACAAACACGAAATGTGTCAACTAATTAGCTTATTTCTCTTAAGTATATTTTGCCGTGAAGCTCGACATAAACGTGAATTAATAGGGTATCTAGAAACATCTAATTTCCACGAAATTAGAGACAATGCATGTCTCGTGAACTGTGTTCTGACAGCATTTCAGGGGCCGACATGGTGTTGGCGGATCGTGAGGATCCTGAATCAGCAGGCAGATGGCACATGGAGTCGGTGCCATTGTAAATTCGGTATGAGAAGGTGAGAGAAGAAGAATAAAAAAATTAAATGGAATACAGAAGGTTAACGCAACAAGCTCACTATGACCGACGAATTTGTTCAATCTCCAACATTTGACTATATAACAAGAAAAGTTCACGAGACATCGTCTGTTTTAACATCCTGTATTGATGAGGTAAACTATAAAGTTCTGCGAGAGTGGAGGTATTAGGAAAGCAACTAAGATCAACAAACCTCAGTATCTCCAGTCTCTCCTCAGTATCTCCAGTCTTTGCCGGAAAGCTGGAGAGTACCTGAGTACTCGGAGGAGGAATGGGAAAGGCCCATTCGGTCCGGGGTGGGGGTAGTCACTGTCGCGGGTTAGTGTGATTGTGTGTCGGCATAGGGGACACTGTTCCCTGTTTCTGCGGAGACATGCATAGACAATGCATGTCTCGTGAACTGTGGCCTGACAGCATGTCAGGGGCCCACATGGTGTTGGCGGATTGTGAGGATCCTGAATCAGCAGGCAGATGGCACATGGAGTCGGTGCCATTGTAAATTCGGTATGAGAAGGTGAGAGAAGAAGAATAAAAAAATAAAATGGAATACAGAAGGTTAACGCAACAAGCTCACTATGACCGACGAATTTGTTCAATCTCCAACATTTGACTATATAACAAGGAAAGTTCACGAGACATCGTCTGTTTTAACATCCTGTATTGATGAGGTAAACTATAAAGTTCTGCGAGAGACGGATACCCGCTGTCATACAACGTATATGTGAACTAGCTGAATCAGTAGGCTGGATGGTTGGTACAAGATGTTTATTAGAAGCTCTCTGGATTGGGTTACATTGGTCTTTCCTGGCTAACTGGTGTTTGTTGTTCTCAAGTCATGGTTCGACTCTCAACTGAACTGTGACCTTTGTGTATTCTCTATTTATAACAACAATAGGTCCACATATGCTAATATGTTATACGTCAGAATAATACATAACTAGGCGTATCAATAGTTGAACGTAATCTTAAAAGTACAGGTTTATACGTAATCTATTCAATACGATTTCTATGGCTATTGAAAGTACCGTGAATCTGGATAATAACAAAATACTGAAATCTGAGTATACTTCGATAGTTATCAAACTACATGAGTTTGAAGACTCGAATTCTGTAACTTATTATCTTAGTAAACATGATATGTGTCTTTGTGCCTACTGCGCAAGACATAAGAGTTGTTATTGAGATCTTGCTGGGAAACATATCAGCTGTTGTCGACACTTATTAGATTAGATTTGTACTTGTAAATTAAGCTTAGAATATTGGACGTACGTGTTGGTTGAACTGTTGTTCAAGAAGTTATTGGATTATTCCAGATACGACTTTTGACGTGTTACTATGGTAACTAGCTTACTAGAATCCCATGGATTCTATATTCTAGATAATCTTAGTTTCTTGTATGAAATGTGAATATGAGCTTCTCTACAGTTCTCCCTCCCCAGACTCGAGCTCTGCGAGATAAGGACTGTATGAAAGACAATAAAGATCTGTACCGTGGTATTTGTAATGCTTAATGATTAAATATTGATCCCCCCCCAAAAAAAATTTTTTTTTTTTGAAAGAGTAAATATGGTTTCCCGACACCAAAAATTGTAAAATGTTGAAAATATCGAAAATTGAAAGTTGAATATAGAAATCCCTACACCAAAATATTGTAAGAAGTTTACAATACTGAAAAATGAAACCTGAGAAAAATTTTGCAAATACCTCTGAGAACTTCTTAACGTTCGGTTGATGCCAAAACTCTGAAAGAATGAATAAACGTTAGAACCATTCTTAGAAGTGTACAAGAATAAATATGAGTAAATATGCTGTCTAAACTACCTACAGCTGTCTAAATTGACTATTGTCAAAGTTCGTTTTGGATGAATCTGGTCTGTACATCGTTGTGTGGCTTCGATGCTTGGAAATTCTTCAGGCTTGCAAATATGTCTTGGAAGATCTTGTAGCTTGACTTTAGTTTTCGTTGTCGCTGTCGTGAGGTGGGGGTGTTCCGCAGTCTGGACAGTTATCGATGACATGTAGGGCTTCGTTGTGTGGATCTTGGCATGGAGGATAGATTTGTTGAGGAGCAGTTGTCTGGACATAATGGACCAGATCTAGGTTACTGGTGTGGCGGTGACGGTGGTAACAGCATAGGGCAATGAAGACGATGACGTTGATGAGCGATAATTGTTGTTTTTAGAAGGGCCCCTGGACAATGAACCCCCATTCCTCAAACATGGCCTTCCTCACCACCTCAAGCTGATGGCGTTGAGATGGCGAGTACGCCATGACATAAAGACAGAATGGGTAAGGACCATTCGGTCCAGGGGGGGGATGGTTGGGGTCCCTTGTAGGCGTCACAAGACGCCTACAGAGGGGGCAATTTTCTGAGTTTCGCCTCAGGAACGCATATAGCAAACACGTCTCGTGGACTTGTTCGCCACAGCAGCTAAGGCGACCGCATGGGTTGGGAGGCTCATGTGGAGCCTGTATTTTTTGACAAATGGCACAAGGTATTGGTGCCATCTTTCTGTGTGATAAAAGAAAAAGGAAGAAAGTTAAGTTGAGAAGCTCACTATGACCGACGAATTTGTTCAATCTCCAACATTTGACTATATAACAAGAAAAGTTCATGAGACATCGTCTGTGTTAACATCCTGTATTGATGAGGTAAACTATAAAATTCTGCGAGAGACGGATAACCGCTGTCATACAACGTATAGACAAAAACATGTCTTAAATATCCTTGTGGTAGGTCATGGGGTTCATGCAATTGACCTGAAAGCCATGAGCTATCAATTCCCAGATATGCGCAAATAGAAACGAGCTGAATTTGGTCCTCATCAGGAATGATTAACGGTGCCTCGTCATTAACTAAACTAGTAAAACATGTTAATGCTAAATCGCTGAAAATTGGCTGTAACTGTAAAACTCCCGAAGGTAGAGAGAAGGAAGAATTCGATGCTGTCGCTAATCCATGCGTCCATGTAAGTGCAGTTCGATAATATTCACTAATCTGCAAGAGCTTCGAGTGATTTACTGGTAGAAACATGTTATATTCTAAGACAGATATATAAGCATAACTAAAATCAGTATACAGACTGGTCGTCCGCTCATCACTGTAAAAATATGGGTTTTTGTAATGGCGTGTAAAATCGGTGTACATGTTCGGTATCATGGTTGGATCGTCAGAAGTGTGTAATGACATGGTATTTAAAACAAAGGTTGTCGACCTAAACAAAAGAAGTACATGTCCATCAATTGTATGGTAGACACATATCGCTAATACCACGATGCCATTCAATTCGGGCATTGTGAGCTATCATGAGAGACGATGGATAAAAGGTTACTGTTTTCCCGGTGTTATCAAATTCGTTAGCAGCGGTTAGTGATACAAGGTAAAAGCAGAGGAAAAGAAAGATGTTAAGGTTCATTGTGGGGTAGCATGTCAGGGCTCCACACGGTGTTGGTGGGTCATGTGGGTCTTGGATGAGTTGACAGATGGTGCAAGGAATGGGTGCCATTTTAAGTGATTCTGAGTAATAGGATCGAAGGTTGATGTTGATCGCTTGAAATACAATCAGTAGTGGCAGCTTCTACGTGCGAGTGATCACTACTAATGAGTAGGATTGGATTCACAATAGGCTTTGTGTGTTGCGCGGTATCCCGTTTGATGCTAGCGGTATGAGTGTCAGATAATTGGTATGCCAGATCATGCTGATTAGTGTCCGTAATATCCTTTGCGTGAGGATCCTGAAACAGATGTTTTCCTAATTAAAGGTGTGGAAGTTTTAGGAAATGAAGCTACATGTATCTTAATTGTAGATATCGGAAGGTCAGTTTCATTAAGATTATGTTGTGAAAATGTAGTAATTCACCCATTCCACGATAAACGAGGCCAATAGGATATAAGAATTGACAAAAATATTATGGAATGGTTTCTATTAAAAAAATAGATATTCCTAAAGACAAATTATTCAAATTTAAACATCTGAAAAAATAATAATGTAATCTTTTAAAGCAAAAAAATGCGAGCGTATAATCGATAGGCTGTTTCCCAATCGTGAAAATTATAAAAAATAGAAATAAAACCTTAAAAAATTCCTGTCTTTTCTGAAATACAGAATAGACGACTCATATGTGCCTGGGTGGTGGAAAGCATATCGCTAAAACAGTAAACACACAAAAATCTACCTGAAGGAAGATAATTTTCCCTATTTTCAGTTTTTTTAATAGAGAATATGCACAATATATGTCAAAATAAATTTTCTATAGGCTAAATCTATCGTAGAATACGTCTATGGGACGATATAGTTTATATATTTCGATGAGTTCACCTTGAACGATTGTAGTTTGAGTAGAAATAATCCGAATTGTGCAATGAATAGACGTTGGAAAAAATAATAATATTATATTGGTAACTACAAAAAGTAACGGAGGTTACTACGAGGCAGGTATGTTTAGTAAAATCATATAACCATTAATATAATCATGATAAACATTTATCATTATGTTCTTCACGATCTCTGATGAATTATTAATACTATTGACTTGCTATAAAATATGATATCAAGCAATCATTGGCATGCATGAGCATTAGCATGCTTGTTGCTCATCCATTTTAGGTATCATTATAAGCTAACAATAACAATTTGTCCAGACACTCAATGTTCTTGGTTTATAAATGTTTAGCTGTCGACAATGCAACTCAGTGATAAGTTGTCGAGAGTAATATATATCACTACAGTGGGCCCACACGGTGTTGGTGGGTCGTGTGGGTCTTGGACGAGTTGAAAGATGCCGCAAGGAATGGGTGCCATTTTAAGTGATTCTGAGTAGAGATTGAAGGTTGATGTTGATCGCTTGAAATACAATCAGTAGTGGCAGCTTCTATGCGCGAGTAATCACTACTAATGAGTAGGATTGGATTCACAATAGGCTTTGTGTGTTGCGCGGTATCCCGTTTGATGGTAGCGGTATGAGTGTCAGATAATTGGTATGCCAGATCATGCTGATTAGTGTCCGTAGTATCCTTTGTGTGAGGATCTGAAACAGATGTTTTCCTAATTAAAGGTGCGGAAGTTTTAGGAAATGAAGCTATCTTAATTGTAGATATCGGAAGGTCAGTTTCATTAAGATTATGTTGTGAAAATGTAGTAATTACCGGCGGTTCCGATAAAGTTAATTACTTTGGGAAAACAGGTGTTTGTGTGAACTAGCTGAATCAGTAGGCTTGATGGTTGGTACAAGATGTTTATTAGAAGCTCTCTGGATTGGATTACATCGCTCTTTCCTGGTTAACTATTGTTTGTTGTTCTCAAGTCATGGTTCGACTCTCAACTGAAGTGTGACCTTTGTGTGTTCTACTTTTAAAATGATAATACATCAACATATGCTAATATGTTATACGTCAGAATAATACATAACTAGGCGTACAAATGTTTGGAAGTAATCCCAAAAGTACAGGTTTATAAGTAATCTTTTCAATACGATTTCTATGGCTATTGAAAGTATCGCGAATCTAGATAATAACAGAATACTGAAATCTGAGTATTCTTCGATAGTTATCAAACTACATGAGTTTGAAGACTCGAATTCTGTAACTTATTATCTTAATAAACATGATACGTGTCTTTGTGCTTTGCTCTCTACTGTGCAAGACATAAGAGTTGTTATTGCAATCTTGCTGGGAAATATATCAGCTGTGTTGGACGTACGTGTTAATTGAACTGTTGTTTGAGAACTTATTGGATTATTCCAGATACGACTTTTGACGTGTTACCATGGTAACTAACTTGGAAACTAACAGTTGAATCCTGTGGTTATTCTATATTCTAGATAATCTTAGTTTCTTGTTAAAATATGAATCCGAGCTTCTCTACAGTTCTCCCTTACCAAACTCGAGCTCTGCGAGATAAGGACTGCATGAAAGAGAATAAAGATCTGTATCGTGGTATTTGTGATGCTAAATGATTAAATATATATCCCTAATATTTTTTTTGTAGATTTCTTGAAAGAGTAAATATGGTTTCCCGACACCAAAAATGGTAAAATGTTGAAAATATCGAAAATTGAAAGTTGAATATAGAAATCCCTACACCGAAATATTGTAAGAAGTTTACAATACTGAAAAATGAAACCTGAAAAAAATTCTGAAAATACCTCTGAGAACTTCTTAGCGTTCGGTTGATGCCAAAACTCTGAAAGAATAATAAGCGTTAGAACCATTCTGAGAAGTTTACACGAGAATAAATATGAATAAATAAGCTGTCTAAACTGCCTAAGCTGTCTAAATTGACTATTGTCAAAGTTCGTTTTTTGGATGATTCTGGTCTGTACATCGTTGTCTGTGGCTTCGATGCTTGGAAATTCTTCAGGCTTAGGAATGGGAAAGGCCCATTCGGTCTGGGGTGGGGGTAGTCACTGTCATCGGTTAGTGTGATTGTGTGTCGGCATAGGGGACACTGGTCGCTATTTCTATGGAGACATGCATATACGATGCACGTCTCGTGGACGGTGGCCTGACATCATGTCAGGGGCCCACATGGTGTTGGTGGATCGTGAGGATCCTGGATCTGCTGGCAGATGGCACAAGGACTCGGTGTCATTTGAAAGTCTGTATGAGAAGGTGAGAGAAGAAGAAAAAAATAAAATAAAATACATAAGGTTAACGCAACAAGCTTTTTCACATTTACTCTTCGTTGTTCGATGTTAACATTTACGATTCGTTATTCACATATATGTTCGTTGTTCACATTTACTATTCTCACTTCTAGTCCCTTCTCACACTTTTTTTGTTGTTGTTGTTGTTGTTGTTGTTGTTGTTGTTGTTTTTAGAAGGGCCCCTGGACAATGAACCCCCATTCCTCAAACATGGCCTTCCTCACCACCTCAAGCTGATGGCGTTGAGATGGCGAGTACGCCATGACATAAAGGGTAAGGACCATTCGGTCCAGGGGGGGATGGTTGGGGTCCCTTGTCACAAGACGCCTACAGAGGGGGCAATTTTCTGAGTTTCGCCTCAGGAACGCATATAGCAAACACTTCTCGTGGACGTGTTCGCCACAGCAGCTAAGGCGACCGCATGGGTTGGGAGGCTCATGTGGAGCCTGTATTTTTTGACAAAAGAAAAAGGAAGAAAGTTAAGTTGAGAAGCTCACTATGACCGAGGAATTTGTTCAATCTCCAACATTTGACTATATAACAAGAAACGTTCCCGAGACATCGTCTGTTTTATCATTCTGTATTGATGAGGTAAACTATAAAGTTCTGCGAGAGACGGACACCCGCTGTCATACAACGTATAGACGAAAACATGTCGCAAATATCCTCGTGGTAGGTCATGGGGTTCAGGTAATTGACCTGAAAGCCATGAGCTATCAATTCCCAGATATGCGCAAATAGAAACGAGATCTCCTGTCCAGTCTTGGTTTTTAATAGAATAGCCCAGGCAAATTTAGATAATATATCGATCACCGTCAACAAGTCACGGTACTTATCATTATATTTACTCAGGGAACTCAAGTTCACGAGATCGGCTTGAAACTGATCATCTTTACCTCCCACAATGACTTTGTTTCTGGTGTACTGTCGACGGGCAGGTTTGTGGACCGTGTAAGTGTCTTGTTTTTCCAACCAGTCTTTTACTTGTTTACGTGTGATTTTCTTGTGTCCTTGTTCTCTTGCAACACGGAAAACACCCTCGGTCCCGAAAAACTTCCTGCTCTTTGGAGGTTGTAGTAGATGTCGCTCAGAATCTTTTCCATCACAGAATTCTGAATTTTGAACAATGATTTGCCCACCACAACACGCTAAAATGCAGCGAGTACGATTCAACAAACGTTCTAGTCTGAGTTCTAACGAGGGTGGAAAGCAACCCATGTTCATCGTTCGAAGAGAAAAAACAAATGAAGTTTGACTCGCTGGGATGTTTGCTTTTATGCAGTACTAAGAAATTGCAACAACTCGCCCCATTCCAATTCGGTCAATTGTAATTCTTTAACTTTATTCATTTGACCCTGTGTATAAATTAATTTCAAATCGTCAAATTGATTTGAGAGGGATCGAAATCGAGTGACTATTTCAACCCAAACTATGGGAAAACTAAGTCGACTTGCAACGATTAAAAGACAGTGATAATAGATTCGTGATTGGAAAGAACCCATGTTGAGTGTATGAAGGTAACTACCAACTGAGAGTAAAACAAGCTACGATGGAAGTTTTATCAACATTTAATAGAAATAACATCAGCAAACATAAATAGATTAATAACCTTCAATTCTGTTTGTTTACAAAGTTAAAATGAATAGAACCTGGGTAAGGATAAACTTTATAATACAAGTTCATATGTCCATGGTAGAGAATATAACTCACTACACATGTGAGAGGTGAGCTTCGAGGCCACTTTTCGAGTTCAATGAGAGCCAGGTGGATCGTTGTTCTTGCGAGTTTTGGCAGTTCTGGTAGATAGCTTTTCCAAGAATCGTGGAGTTTAATGTTCATGAAATGAGAAACATCGCATGCCGTTTCCCATACTTCTTGATAATCCATTTTTTGGACTGCATCATCATATTAACGGTCCAAGGTTTCCAGATCCATTTTCGGATGCTTGTGTAATAAGTCGTGTTCTTGTTGACTTATGGATCTTTATTGGAGACGTTCTTCGGTTACAGTTTGGTTGTTGTTCTTAAGGCTGAGTCTAAACTCCTCTTCTCTTCTCTCTCTAGCTTGGTTGTATTTATTCTGAAATCCTTATATAACTAGTTTTGTATAGTTTGAGTGACGAGTACTTAGATTTACATAAGTTAGCGTTAATATTCCCAAGTACGCATTTCTAAAGAACATCTAGTACAAGTGATTATCTGAACAATTCGTCGATGACTGAGTATAGAATTGAATATCATGACAAACATGATATATTTGAATCTTAGTACAACTCGTAGCTTAGTGGAGATATTTCTAGTTGAAAATATCGAAACAATAGATCCTAATGAAGGACGCTATAATTCTACGAGTCTCTATACCGTAGTACTGCGCAAGACATGTAAAACCAGTTTATTCTAGTTTCTACAGCTGTCCATGTTGAACCATGGACTTTGACCTGGATTTCGGTAGCGTCTCTCATTAGTTCTATTGAACGAGTAACAGCTGTTTTTATGAAGATAATGGCTATTGAACATTGTACATTTCGATCGGAGAGCAAGGTTGTCATAGCGACAACTTGACAGAGAACATGGCGATTCTGCCTTCACCACAGAATTCTCACCTGAAATTCGAGCTCCTGCGAGAGTAAAATGTGATCGAAATGTAAATTGTTATGACGATCCTTAGTCTGTTTTTCAAATGCTCATAAAGTTTTGAATAAATCTTGAATGAATAAGTAGAATTTCCACTTATTGGGAATTATGAAGTGGGAGGGTTAAAGCTTCCTGATTTTGAGAGTATGATTAAAGCGAGTCACTTTAAATGGGCAACTAAACTACTTGATAACACTTATAGTTATTGGAAAGTGCTACCGTTACGGAAACTGAGAAGTATCGGGGGGCCTGAATGCATCAGAGAGAATTTTGACTGCACAAAAATACCTAAGGACTTGTCTTTATTTTACACTAACGTACTGAATGCATGGGCTACGTTTTGTGGCACAAAAATCGACGACAATCGGACCGACATTTTAAAACAGTCCCTGTGGAACAACATTTACATTAAAATTGATATTGATAAAGGGTACATGCAACGACTAGTTAAAAAGGGAATTCTGTTAGTAAGTGATTTATGGGACCCCACCACTGGCTTCAACTGGGAATGGGCGAAAATGAAAGGATTACTGGAGGTAGATTATATGAGTTGGAGGGGTTTAATTAGTGCTATTCCAGCGGAGTGGAAGAGAGAATTAAAGAAAAATATGCACATGCCTTCACAAGTACATGCTCCACAGAGACAAATTGAAATAAGTGGCAAGAAGATTAATATAAACAAAATCAAAACAAAACAGATTTATGACCTATTTATTGACAGAAAGTTCACTGCTCCAACTTCTCAGCGTAGGTGGCAACAAATCTTTTCAGATATTTCTATTGACTGGGAATCAGCTTATTGTCTGATATATAAAACTACTATTGATACGAAACTTAGATGGTTTCAGTATAAAATACTTATGAATTGTCTATATTTAAATAAGGATCTAGTTAGATTTAAACTCCAAACTTCCCCTCTGTGTTCTTTCTGTCAATCTAATAACGAAACTATTGAACATATCTTTGTGTACTGTAAAGACTCAGCAACATTATATCTTGATATAACTAATTGGTTAAAACCGTATAATATCAAACTACCAGAGTTAACTTCAGTATTAATGGTCACCGGCCTTCATGATAACAATAACGTTATATTAGTCAATTTTATACTTCTTTTATATAAGTATTTTATATACAGATGTAGGAATAGTTCTTTGTTAAGTTTAAAAGGTTTCCAAACCTTATTGAAACACTACGAAAAGTTAGAATATACTATTGCCTATAAGAATAACAAATTATCATTTCACCTGACAAAATTTGAAAAGTTGAGAAATGCACTTGATGCTAAAATATAGACTTTTATACATATTGCTCAGTCTTTACAGTCCCAATACCTAGTTAACTATATTGTATATTGTATATTGTATATCGTATTGTATATCGTATTGTATTTCGTATTGCATATTGTATTGTATATTATATGTTATTTATATATGCTGTTATTTATATTTGTACAATTGAAATAAAAATGATAATAAAAAATAAAAAAAATAAAAAAAATAAAAAATAAAAAAGTAGAATTTGAAAATCTGATTACATATTGTACCTTTTTGTTTGTTGTACTTTTGAGAAAGTTATGTTATTTAGTTTTGTTCCCTACACCTAAATATTATTCCTAAAGCTGAAAAAGATTATATGATTTTTTTTTCTATCCTAAATCTAAACTAAACCTAAAAAGAAATTGAAAATTACCTCTAGGAGTTCGTAACGTGGAAACTTGAAAACAAGAAACGTTATAGCCGTTCTAGAAGTTTACAGGATAAATATTATATAATTGGTGAAAAATAATTAAATGTTCGTAAAATTGACAGTAACTGTCAAAGTTCATTATACTGGGGCATTGTCGTCTTGCAGCTTGGAAGTCTTGCTGCTTGGAAGTCTTGCTGTTTGGAAGTCTAGTATGTCGAGTTTGATTGTTGTGGTTCTCCGCAGTCAGGGCAGATGTCATTCATGGGAATGAGCTCTGGTCCTTCGGTGCGGTTTTGGGCTTGCGTCGGATTGGTCTGTACGTAGTGAACCAGGTTGAGGTCTGGGTTATGACGTTGGTATGCGCGGTGACAATAGTAGATTACGACGATGATGATGAAGTTGATGATGGATATACAGAGTGCTATGGAGCCAAGTACTAGAGCGATAGGTGTAGTGGTAACTTCATGGATGTTTTTAATATCTTGTTGGACCTTGTTAAGTTTAGTGGCCAGATGTCCATTGAGTCTGTTGAAGGTCTTGTCCAGTGCCGTGATGACAGTTTTGTTGACTGTCAATGGTGGTGGGATGGAGAGTGACTTGTAGTGGAGGTCAATGGTGGCGTTGTAGTGGTTAGGCGTCCAAGGCACGAACTTTATGATTTTGCGGCGAAAAATTGGTAGGTTAATGGTGAGTACTGAAGGACAGGTACCAAAACCAGTGGGAAGTTTATCCGATGTTGAGTTACATGGAATATGATAGATAGCGAGGGGAGACATGCGTAGAGGACCGTTGCTGAGTGGAATGGTCTGTTCTTTGAGTGCGAGGAAGTAACGTCCTCCCAGATGGAACATGTGTTCTGTGTCATCACATTCCGCCAGAGAATGGGTACGAGGGAAGGTAACTGTAGAACCGGGAGACCAATGCAAGGCATCCCAATCGAAGAACTATCTTGAGAACGTCTTGTTACAGTGTCAGGGCAGATCAATGAGCCGTGTTGGTTAAAACATTTAGCAAGCGTATCAGAACAGTTAGTACAATTATAGTACAATTTGTAGCAAAGAGGGGAGTGCATGTGTGAGTTTGTAAGGAAATGTATTTATCTTGATGTTCTTACTGAGTTATTTGATTTATTAAAATAAGAAAACTATGTGCCAAAGCTTTTTTTTGATATTAAAGCAGACGTATTAATTTTCTTGGTATTAATAAGATGGTATATTTATTTTACTAAGTTACTCATGAAATTTGCATGGCTCCCTTAAGTGTCCGTGGACAGCCAAATCTACAAACAATTTTATATATTATGAATCGAGCAATAGTCGGAGTATCAATATGGTAGGTACTGAAAAGGCTTCCAGCCATCTCGTGAAGTAATCCATAAATACATCTATGTATATTAATTACCTGAAATGGTTACCGGAATTTGAACGAGCCTATAAACAGTCTACCGCGATCCGTTCAAAAGCGGATCCTACAGGGATTTGTAAAATGGGAGCGTTGGGCGTGGCTCACAGGTTCTTTTTCATAGAACAATGCGTACATGAGCGAATCCAAGCTTCACAATCCCGAAACATATTCTTTCCAAAATATCTGAGTTTAATCTTATCGTACGTTTTCTGTATATACGTAGTCCTAAATGTCTGTGTCCCGCCAGGGGGATGTCATGACAATGGACTAAAACCTCGTGTTTTAAATTTTGTGGAACCACTAACCGAGGATTTTTTTCTTTAACTGAGCGACTATTTGAATATGCAAGGTAAAACACTATATCTTCGTCGCAATTATAATAATTTTCCGACTCTAAAATATTTGTATGAGCTAAATGATCATTGTTAGGTAAGATTTGGGTGTCTAAAAAGGAAATAGAGTCATACAAATGAGCAATTTGACTTTGTAGTTGCTGTATCTGTCTAAGTGTTATCTTAGGAATTAAAGTCAATAATATTCACGTCGGCATGCACATATTTCCTATGAGATAAACTATCCGCATTTGTATTCTGACTGCTAGATTTGTATTGAATATCAAAGTCCTTTTTATTAGTATTAAAATACTCTTACATCATTTTAAGGTAATGTGACAGGTGTAAACAGTAAATTTGTGTCCATTGTATATGGTTGAAACGTTTTGATTGTTGCTACAAGTGCTAAACATTCTCGTTCTGAAGCGCTAATACTTCGTTCGGTGACTGGTAATTTATATAGATACTATTTCGTGTTTTCCTAAAGGAATGAAACAATAATTTCCATACAACATTTTTTTTCCCGCGGTCAAAAGGAAATTTGACCTTTGACGGTACAATGGTTTCTGATCTAGGTGTCATAGGTGGTAGGGTCATTGTTGCAAAAACATGAACTGAGTACTGTGGGCTGGAAGCGTCCTTAAACCTGACTGCTTCCGTGTGTTGTTGTTGGTCCATTAATTTGAAACTCGATTCTTTGAAATTAATTTCTGCTTCGTAACGTGTAAAGAAATCTTTACCTAAGATCACATCATAAGTGAGGTCATTAGCTACCGAGGCCTGAAATGGGTATGTTGTATTTCCGATAGTGAACGGAACTTCAACCTGACCAATAAGTGGGAGGTTCTGGCCGTTAGCTGCTCGAATATTTTGATGTGGTGCCTTCGTACAAAAGTGCGTGCCTAATCTAGGTATTGATTTCAATAGTTTCGAGTGAATTATTGACAACGTGGCTCCCGTATCGACTAGAAATGACAAACGTGTGTTATGAATGTATCCTATTATGTTTAAACTATTTCGGCTAGGAATGAATTGGACGATACTCGTTGCAAAATTACCTAGCGGCTTGTCGTGTGTACTTGTAACAACTAGTTTACTCTTAATGTTTTGAAAACAACCACTAATGTTCCATATTGACATGATCTGTGTACAAAACAGAAAGCAAGCGTGACCAGTCCTTACAATTAGTTCCGTGATCTTATCAAAGAGCATCGAAAGGCTTAAGGAATCATGGATTCGCGTGACAAAATTTGAGCCGATAAGAACCACTAATCCAAAAATAACCGTAACTAATCTAAAAACACATACCTGATTTGTTGAATTGAGGTCTGGACTCTGGCGTGTATTATCAACAAGTGAAGCTACTGACTGATTTGGAGTGACTTTTGTATGGTAGCGCGTTTTTTGTTTGAATCTGGATTTGTATGGCCCATTGATGAATTTATTTCTGATGCTAATCTATGCCCTTCTTTTGTGGCTTCAATAGCGGCAACTACATGGAAAGTGTTACTTTCTCCCACAACAATTTTTTCGTGTTGGTTTCCTAGGTGAGAACGTTTCACCGAGTCCTTATCTTTATGAGAAAAAACAGCAGATGTCGGAACTTCTAATTTCGTGGCCTTTGATTCATTGTTTGACCTTGGTCCTTTGTGTACACTACTACAATAGACGGCTCCCTTTGGGATTTGGTGATAACTTTGCTTAATTGCATCTAATTTTCTTTTGCTTTGTTCCTTAGAAATCTTGACATCTGGTTTTAACGAAAAAACTGCTGTGGGCTCTGCACTATCTGATGTTGAGGGCTTATTTTTATGTTTCTTTACTGTCTTCGGGGAACGAAAGGCCCAGTTCTTCGTTCCTCTGAGCTGTTTCCCGAATTCTGATTTTGGCGGAACGAACTTTGATTATTTCCATTGTAATTTCCCGAATGGTTCCTATTGTCATTAAACATAGGGCCTCTCGTTTGTTGATACGCTCGTTTGTTGATACGAACGCTGGTTTGGATTGAAATTTGGTTGACTATTTTCAGGGCAAATCCTAGCATGGTGTCCTACTTTTCTACAGCGAAAGCAAATGACTATCCCGTCGGAAGTCCTCGCTACTATCCCAAAGTCCCCACGAGAGTTGAAACGTAAGCGCAAATTCTCTGGTTGCCTATTTGTTGAATTGACGCGACCCATTTCGTTTTTGATCTGTTCCCTGATTATATCCCCTAAACCTGAGATCTGTGAGGGATGAATTTGTTGTTCAAGTGCTGCTACTGTAGGAGAGGGGTTTTGGGTTGCTGACATTTTATGAAAAGCGTTTATAATGTTTCCCTGTAAAATATCTAAGTCCTTTTGTGTTATGCTAGCGATGGTGGCTGGTTTCAAAGTTGACTTTATCTTAGTGGCGGTTATCGCCTCTTCCATTGTTTTCGGTTGCGTGAGTATCACATGATCTCTTATCTTGGGAATAAGTCCCTGAATAAAAAAATGGATTTGTTCCTTCTTTGGAACGGCCAGTCGCTGACATTTTTTCAGAATATCGGAACTAAAATCAGAGACACTCTCGGTAGTCAGTTGTTTTCTAACACTAAGTTCCTGCCTTAGAATCCATTCATCGCATTGTGAAAGAAACCTATCTTTGAATAACTTAGTTAGATCATTAAATGTTATAAACTTTTTCTCTAGTGTAAAAAAACACGTTCTCGCTGACTCTGTCAACGTCAAAGGAAAGGCGGCCAGTCTTTCATCATTGTTCCAATTGAAAAAACTTGCGTAAGAATTGAATTGTTCAATAAATTCGAGAGCATCGTTCTGTTGTCCCGAAAATGCATTACATTTTCGTCAAGATGTTCAGTTTCCATTTCCACAAAATCACTGAAATCAAAGTCAGGGAATGTACTTAGATCTTTATCTTCTTCTATCTTCTTTTTGTTTATTTTCGACATGTATAGTTCGAACGATTTAAGGAAATGCTCCTGAACTTGCACTTCTGCTATCTAAGGTATAATATAGAAACTATTTTAGATAAGCTAAATGAACAAACCTTAGTGAGGATTGAATTTCGCTTGAAGTTCAATCAGTACAGGCAACTTCTATTCGCGAGTGATCACTACTAATGAGTTGGGTCTGATGCACAATAGCCTTTGTGTGCTGCACAGTATCCCGTGTGATGTTAGATGTATTAATGTCAGATAATTGATAAGCAGGATCATGCTGATTAGTTTCCTTAATATCCTTTGTGTGAGAATCTGAAACATATGTTTCCCTAACAGGAAGTGCGAAAGTTTCAGGAAATGAAACTATACTAATTATAGATATTTGAAAACGGCTGTGTTTGCCGACTGTATTTTTCTTAGGGCTATGCAAAGCCGCTCTCTTGGGAATTTTAGTTGTCCCTGAAAATATGAGTTTAGTGTCCTTTGTTTTCGTAGTTCCTTTGTTGTGTTTGTTAATATTGTGACATTGAAGTTGTACTGAAAATTTCATGTTTGTGGCTTTTTGGTTTGGATTATTCGATGAAAAATGGTTATTATCTCTAATTTGGCTATTTATTGTCTGTGGGGAGCAAATGACGAGCCCCTTTGCCCCCCTGTTGAGTTTAAAACTGGTCTAGGGCTAAACCCACGGCCTCTGCGTTGAAATCCTGTAGTACCTGGAAATCTCTGTTCTGGGCAATTTCTAGAAAAATGACCTACTTTCTGACAGCGTTAGCAAATTATTTGCCCCGTTGTTGTACGACTGTTTCCACAATCCCCCCTAGTATTAAATTGAAACCTCTGTTCACCTGGGCGAAATCGATTCTGTGCTCTAGGTACTAAATCGAGGCGTCTTTTTCATTCTGAACCTGGCTCTTAATGAAATTTCCTAGTTCTGGAATCAGTTCTGGGCGTGTTTCTTGGTCAAAGGCAGCTATTTTTGGCGAGCCTGCATTTGTAGAAACATTCTGAATGGCATTAATCATATTCGCTTCAAGACTTTGAAGATCTTTGGAAGTGATTGCATTAGTGTGTTTTGATGTTAACGAGGCCTTAATATTTGCTATTGTTATCGCCTCATCTATTGGTTTTGGCTGGGAAAGTATTACATGTTTTTCGAATCCTAGGTAAAAAGCCCTGAATTAGATTGTGTAGTTGTTCCGTTTTACAAATATTCAGCCTTTGGCAACGTTTTAATATGTCACCACTATAGGTCAACTCTTGTCGTAAAAGCCACTCGTCGCTTTTCAACAAAAATCTCTCTCTGAACAAATTACACAGCTCTGTGAAAGTTGTATACTTATGGTCATTTGTGAAAAACCAAGTGCGAGCGGAATCAGTTTGGTTTCTGAGTCTGCCATGCCCTCCTATTGGCTTACCATCAGATAGTTTACCTTTTGTCCTAGACATGAGGTTCAGCAAGTGCTTACACATACGCTTTTGGACATGGCCAACACAGTCAAGCTTAATAACTTTACAATTATCATATACAACCTCAACAGAGTTGAAGGCCTTACTATCCCCATCTGAGACCATCCACTTGTATCGCATATTATGCTTCTCAATTGACCTGTTCCAGATAGCCTTGGCCCCTTCAGCCTCCATTGCAGGTGAGCTTCCTTTAACATTAATGTCACATTCACCAGAGTTTACATGTTCAACTTGCTATTCTTCTAAGCAAATCATCTCCTTCCAATTGTGCTTTTTTCCTGGAGCATTTCTGGCAAGTTTTTGAAAGCACATGGCAGTCTAACACTTCTCCTGACAAATACAACTCCAATCAATACAGTAAATCCTCTTTTGGCCCAGGTACCATCGAAGCTCACAGCAGCATCGACAACAGCATTTTCCTCTGTTTGATCAGACTTCTCTAATAGAAGTGTTCAAAGTCTCTGTCCTGCTTGTGTTATTTCATCACGTGCCTCGTCTTCCTGTGCTTCAAGAATATTGTCTACCTGATTGTAGTATCCCATCTTAGATATAAATGGCATGTTCATCACACTGCAAAATGATGCCAACCCTTCGTAACCACCACCTGATTCAAGAGAATGGTACATTGCCCTTCTGTTGACGTCATAAGATTTCCCTCTTTTTGTTACACTAGTAGATGTTGGCATGAGAGTCACATTGTCACATGCACTACATTGTATTGAGTTCAGACATCATTCCAGCCCTTGAAGAATCATTCTCATGTAATGAGGCAGATTCTTGGTAATATTGTAGTTCGTTTATTAAATCAGACAAAAGGCCTACAAAAATAATAAAAAGATGAAGTATAAGTTTACATCGCAGCCCAATCTGCGATTGAAGGACTTGTTGCCTAACCGAGGAGTTGAGCGATCGTATGCTATAAACGAGCTCACACCCAAATAGGCTTAAATAATAAAAGAAAAACTACTCTAATTGATTCATTGTACTATTATGAAAGGCTTACCCTGACGTGCTTTAGCAGATGGTTTGTTTTGGTGGTGATTATTGGCGATTTCGATCACAAACAACGATTTAGGGGACCCGATTTAGAGGTCTTCTCACATGGTGGTCGTTTTAGTACGCATGCGTTGAAACACAGGAAACCCACGCCTGAGGGTACTGACTGCACATCTCACACTGGAAATTAAAAAGGGATCATATACATTTCGCATGAAAGCTGATGGAACATGAAGACGGACACAAAATCTAGTAATAATACTTGTAGTATATATCATCCTGTCATGGAAGATATAGGTTTTGCGCTAACGTACAAGGCGGTTCTGGAACCAAACCTGAGATAAAACAGGAGGCGTGATTACGTTAGTCGTGCAATCAAAAACTTTCACGTGAAGGTACTGGGAGGTAGAAACCTTCTACTGGGAAGACATATCTGTTTAGCTGCAGTAACAAGAAGATATATAATGGTTGACACTGGGAAATGTGATTATTATTGACAACGATTATTATTATATAATCATCATTATCAGACTTCATCATCACCATCAGTCTTCATCATCATTACCGTTTCCCTAAATCGATTACACTTGTTTTTTCATGTTTTACAAAAGCAAATGGCTTGATACTTGGTGAACATTTTGTTTTTGGTGCCGTGATAATGACTGTTGTTTTAAAATTAGTAAAAATACATTTTTCCGATCGCCAGAGCCATATATTGTTAATTGATTGGTCTTCATCTGATTGACCTCGTCTCTTTCTCGGGGGAGCCATAAAGATGTCTTCTCCGCTATCTTCACCTTCTTTGCTGTCTTTGTCTTCTTCACTGTGTGCTTGTATCAAGGTCAATGGCGCGTGCAGCGAGTTGACAAGATTGACGTGGATCATCTTGAAAAGGTCATGTTGGATTAGCATTTCTCTTCTGAACTTCACTCCTAGGTCAAGAGGTGTCTTTTTCTGGACGTGGAAAGCCTTGATTGCATCGACGCATGTGCTAAGTAGATATTCTTTGGCCTTTTTGACTTTTCCCAAAGGATAATGCTCCACTTGTAATTGAAGATCAACCATTTGTTTTTCTTTGTTGATCAACCATTGACTGGTGAAGAGATCTTTGACTCGTGCCTTTTCCCTATCTTCTGCAACTTTTTTCTGTTCTGCCACCTTTGCTGTAATTTCTTGTTGAAGTTCAGTTGGTACGGGGTTTACCGCTGGATCCATTCATTGGAAGAAGTTCTAAAAGCTCTTCATTCACACCAATAGACCTCTTTAGCTTGTATGCAAATTGCCCATTTCAGATCATGTGATGTAAACATTGATATTCTCTGGAGAATTAGTCCTTTCAATATAAGTAGTATAGGAGGGGCCGTTAAATCCGATTAGTGAGCAAAAAGAGTGAGCAAAAAGAGTGAGCTGTATAAATTAAAAGAGTGAGCAAAAAGAGTGAGCTGTATAAATTAAAAGAGTGAGCAAAAAGAGTGAGCTGTATAAATTAAAAAGGGGTGTGGCAGGTTTGTTATTGTTTTGATCAATCCTCTATTGTGTTGCTTTGGTGTCTATTGTTCATTGGAGCGCATAAATAACAAGATATCAAACCCTAGATTTTTATGTGAGAACTGAACTCTTTTAACAATCTACAAAACGAAGATGGCAAGCAACACAAAATTCAATTGTCTGTGTGGAGTTACCGCCAAAGCATCCAAAGGAAAGAATGATGAAGTTTGGTTTCGTTGTGGAAAAGCAGGGACCACAAGAATGAACGACAGAAACAACTGCATCTTCAAGACCTGGGATGCAATCTCCGAATGAAGCATCAAATGATCGAAGAATTAGACATTGATGGTTTCCAGTTCAAGAAACATACACCCAAATGTACTTACCACCATTTGTATGCAAAACTCCTTCGAGTTAACAACCCAGAAAAGCCTAGCTATGGAAAGTGGTTTTACGTTTGTAACGCGCAAGCTCCCGATGTAACTTGTAACTATTTTACATGGAATGAACAGGAAGAAGAAGAAAAAAAAGTAGTTGATGAGGAAGAGAACGAGGAAGAGAACGCACCACAACCCACAGCCAAGAAAATCAAGGCTACATCGACCCCAACGAAAAACATTGAAGAAGAAAAGCCAAAGCCAAAAAAGCAACGCATTGAATCCCAAAGCGAGAAAACAATCCCTAAGAAAAAACTTTTCAAATCAAACTGAACAGAAAATAAAAAATTCAATCGTAAACAAGAAGACACAATAATTTGTTGTTGGTTGTAACTTTGATGTGTTTTAGTTTATATATATATATTTCAATAAATCATATTAATTCGAATTTGTGTATGGCCTTTGTTAATAAAGTGACGCTAATTAATAATTCAATTCTTTTGAAAGTTTTAACGTCATCAAATTCATAAACAATAGTACACACATTCAAATTATATGAACACCGCGTTGGTTCCCGCTCATTTCACTCCAACTAGCTTTCGGTTAGTAGTGGTTATACGATTATAAGTGATTCAGCTTTGATTGAACTATGGCAGACTTTTACAATGGATTTTCCCAAGAACGATAACTTGGTAAGAGCTTTTCTTTTTTGCAATAACCTAAGTTATTAAACTTAAGTTTACTTAGATTTTTATATTTATATATATTTTTTCTACTTCATTTTTTCAGTTTGGAAGTTGGAGTGATTCACAATTGGTTAATCTGATTCCTAATAGTTCAGATCCTGGGATCGATGATTTGGATCAATATGTTGATTCGAACATCACATCACAAAATCTCACATTTGGTTCTGAAGAACGTTTTGACCCACAAGCATTTTTGGAAAGTGTTTTTGGTCCAGAAAGAATGAACAACAAGATAGTAGAGTCATCCGTAAGTTTATTTAACATCTTATCTAACATACACTATTTTTTACATCTTAAGTTTTAGTTCTAACTTCTAGTAGTTGATTATTAGCGGTAATTTAAATGTATAGATCAGATTTCATCCTCCCAATTTTCGGGTTCGGTCGATAACATATATACTTCTTCTTTTGCCTCATTTTCTTCTTCTTCATCATCATCATCATCTTCAGCTTCGGCTTCTTCTTCCTCTTCTTCCTCATTTCCATATTTAAGGTGACTCCAACATAATTGCGAGTGCATTCTGTGATTTTTTAAACTCGCTCGTATCGCGTCAAAAACACTCGGA
Source organism: Actinostola sp. cb2023 (assembly GCA_033675265.1). Taxonomy (NCBI): domain Eukaryota; kingdom Metazoa; phylum Cnidaria; class Anthozoa; order Actiniaria; family Actinostolidae; genus Actinostola; species Actinostola sp. cb2023. Next base: position 208,533 of record JAUJYZ010000967.1, on the reverse strand, counting down.
TATTTCTGCATTTAACACATGTAATAAGAACATGTTATTTTTTAAGTTCCGATATTCTGAAGTAGAGAAAATATGGTAAATATTAGGGTATGCATCATTGGAATTTGCCATTTTCTTAAAAAATGGTAAACAATCAGTCTCTCATATGTGTTTATTACCAAAACCCAACAATTTTACATTAAATATTATACAGACATTTTCAGCAGTCTGATAAGTGATTGTGACCACTGATTTGATTTCTGAACTAAACAGGACTCAAAAAGTCTTCGGAAATTTCTGCGGACTTATTTTCGATATCTGGTAAAATACTGTATACCAACCGAGCAGAGCTCAAAAAGTCTTCGGAAATTTCTGCGGACTTTTTATCTATATCTGGTAAAATACTGTATACCAACTGAGCAGAGCTCAAAAAGTCTTCAGAAATTTCTGCGGACTTTTTGTCTATATCTGGTAAAATACTATACCAACTGAGCAGAGCTCAAAAAGTCTTCGGAAATTTCTGCGGACTTTTTGTCTATATCTGGTATAATACTGTATGCCAACCGAGCAGAGCTCAAAAAGTCTTCGGAAATTTCTGCGGACTTTTTATCTATATCTGGTAAAATACTGTGTACCAACTGAGCAGAGCTCAAAAAGTCTTCGGAAATTTCTGCGGACTTTTTGTCTATATCTGGTAAAATACTATACCAACTGAGCAGAGCTCAAAAAGTCTTCGGAAATTTCTGCGGACTTTTTGTCTATATCTGGTAAATTACTGTATACCAACTGAGCAGAGCTCAAAAAGTCTTCGGAAATTTCTGCAGACTTTTTGTCTATATCTGGTAAAATACTATACCAACTGAGCAGAGCTCAAAAAGTCTTCGGATATTTCTGCGGACTTTTTGTCTATATCTGGTAAATTACTGTAGTAAACCAACCGAGCAGAAGTCAAAGAGTCTTTGGAAAGTTCTGCAGACATTTTCTCTATATCTGGTAAGTAAAAAGACTTACTGGCCTGGTTAGAGCTCAAAATGTGTACAGACATTTCTACATACATATCTTTTGCATGTGGTAAATAACTGAAAACTGACCAGGCAGAACTGAAAATGTGTTCAGAAATTTCCATATCTGGCCCCGGTTGCATGAAAGGTGAATAGCGCTATCCACCGGATAAGTCCTATCCAACGGATAAAATTTATTGGATAACTGCATCAGTTTTATCCGTTGGATAGGACTTATCTGATGGATAGCGCTATTCACCTTTCGTGCAACCGGGGCCTGGTGTATTACTGAAGACCAACATGAAAGAGCTAAAAGTTCCTATTTATATTTTCTTGACCAATTATAGGATAAATGTGATAAGAAAACAATGTTATATAAAGGTTCAAAACTACGGGCTCTGGCTTTCATTGAACTACAAGACCGAGTGCATAGCCCGAGGTCTTGAAGTTCAATGAAAGCCCGAGCCTGTGGTTTTCAACCGGTTTAATAACCAGCAATGCCCCAATTCTATTGTTTTAATGGAAGACATTTGTGTATTCATCAAAGCTGCCCCCGGCTTTAAAAATGTAGGTCTTGGTCTGGATTTCAAAACTGACATTAAACAATAGAATTGAGGCATGGCATGTTTTTAAATAGCACAAAAAGGCTGGATTTCTCAGTCTTGAGAACTAATAAATGAAAAAAATGATAATTTGTATAAGTTGGCAGTGTACACATTCTATTCAAAATATTTTCAGTATAATAATTATTAATACCCGAGTACAAATCTCAGGTTCTATTTTATGTGCAATGTGTTTACTGTTTGATCTTTATCCACTAAAATTGCTTTTACATGTATAGAGGGTCCCTACACTTGGTCCCAAGGGTGTCTGCTTATGGGAGGTTCCACTGTAATTATTGCTTAGTACTTTGAATAGATTACTACTGTGTTTTATTGTTATATTGTCCTAGCGAAAGTCACACTATAAGCACCAAGAAAAAGCAAAATCCAACCCTGAAAAAATTGCTTGCCTTGTACAAGATGGTATGGACCAGGCCAAGCTATTTCTTCAAAGGCTCACTGTGATTGCTTATGCCTACGCCAATGCATGTCAACTTACAGACATCCTCAACCATGGTTGACAACCTACATTGTACATGTAAAGGCTACTTAGACCTCTTTCAATATCCACATGATTCAAATTTGGCCATCAATATTTTGTCGATGGAGCTGGAAGATGGATAAACTTCCAGATATACTTTATTTGCAGCTACATGTAGACAACTGTTGGAGAGAGAATAAAAAAAAACAATTTGTTCACAACTTCCTACATGATGTTGCAATACTGGTTTGATTTGATTATTTTTATTATTATAATTATTTGAACTCCATATTTTATAAATACATGTAACTTAAGCTTAATTAGCTTACAATATGAAGGCCAAATAATTAAATATTCAAGGTGAGTTTCCTCACAGGAAGCCCAAGCTCTGTTCTTGTGGCAGTTATAAAGAGATATATGTGAAAATATATAAACTATATTTTCTATAAGTAAAAGCTATGAAACTCACCTGGTGGTAGTGTGGTCCAAGAGCTGAAACCACTACCAGGGCAAAATAACACAACAAGCAACACTCCATGTGAGTTTCAAAGCTTTTACTTATAGATTACTCTCAAAAATATAGTTTATATATTTTCACATAAGTCTTACATACAACTCCACAAGAACACGGGGCCCGAACACTGTGATTTCTTCATGGTAGCTAGGACATACATTTGTACCCACGAGGATGTTGACAAGATGTTTAATCGGTAAATGGTAATATGTAAACTTAAATTAAAATACATCATTGTATTGTATTGGAGGTTTTTATACAAGTGACGTTTAATTGAAGTGTTCAGTATTGTATATATTGTAAGAAAAATGACGGTTGGAAAACAGAGTCTCTTACTGTCTATTACTCGAGAAACCACTCTAATAACCTTAACGATAAGTAGTATTTACCTTTAACTTGATCTTGCAAAATAGATTCCCAGAAATAAACTGTAAAATTCCAAACGATGTCCGCGAAAATGTAGATCGAGACTGCTACTACTTCTTCTCCCAAGCGTCCGCCATTTTGAAAATAGCGAGAAGAGAGGGCCCTGGGGCTCAGAACGTCACCGTTAATTCTGGCCGTTTACCATTCCTATTTACCATATTTGGTATTTGAATTTGTCAAGCAGCCGCCATTTTGCTTGAGTTGTAGTTCCGGAATCCGGTGGTTTAGCCCCATGGTGGTTTAGCCCCCAGTGGTTTAGCCCCTCTCTTAAAGTGGTTTAGCCCCTCTCTTAAAGTGGTTTAGCCCCCATTCAAAATGTGTTAAATAAAGTTGTTAAACATGTGTCTATGCTTTATTAGAGTATCTGCAAAGTATCTGGAAAGTTTGAACTTGAAGTTTGGGTTTTCGAAGTTTATCTTCTAACTTTCAACTCAAAGGAGAGAAAATTGAAAATAAGTTAACACCAAGGATTTACCGAGTTTGAAAGATTGAATAACATGGATTCAATACTCAATGAACGGTTTCGGTTCGTTTTGAATATAAATGTAGCCGGTATTTATGAAGGGAAACAGCCGAGTCGCTTCGCCGGTTTTGCTTGGATTCATAATCACCGCCGTTGATCGGTTAACTCCGATTAACTCAGTTGAGTGATTTGATCGGATTCTTCTCATCAGCTGCAGTATGTTTAATATCCTCGTGTATATAGATGATAAATAAGAATCCATAAATAAACACAAGCGAATCCATTCCATCTATATATATCGTGATCGAATCCTCGTGATCAAAACTTCGGCTTTCACGAAGTGGTTTAGCCCCAAGCGCATCGAATACGTTTCGTTCCCTCGAAATCATTTCAGGCTGTTTAAAGTCATAGTTTATTGATAAGAAAAGAGGGAATACTGTATAGATTCTTATGGATTCATTCTTATAATAATGGCTAGACGGATGAATCACGGCCGGTACTTGTTGTCTTCACCGGCGCGAGTGGTTTAGCCCCTCACGGTTTCTTTCTCTCACTGCATGACCACGGACTGGGATGAATCCCCATAATAAGATACACCAAAAGAAAGTTTATGCTCTGTCCATAGTTTTTATTATATAAAAGTAGAATCCAACTTCAAACTTTGAACGGACTCGAGTCATATACTATGTTCTTGCTGTCGAGGGATTCCTGTCGAGTTAGCGTCCCTAACGACCGAGTCAATCATAAGTAACAACAAACTACTAAAACTTATGATTGGATGTGATAATATTCTAATTAGTTTCGGCACTCGATCAGTCCAAAGCAATCGCTCATTGGATGGGATAATATTCCAATTAGCAAACCCATCCAAGTTGATCCTAGTTGTGATCCTTTTCAAAACAGACAATGGTATAAATAAAGCAAGATTATGTTTTAGTTTCACCCAAAGTCTCATCGAGCAAACAACGATTTTAAAAGCAACAAACAAATTTACAAGCAATTTTACAAGCAATTATGGATTCAAACGTCAATCAGTGTCTTAAGTGTCTAAATGTCGTAACGTGGCGTCACTACGCATTGGAGTGCGATGGCTGTGGGGGGTGGCAACACCTTAAGTGTGATACTGGGGTATCACGAGATGCCTACAAGAAAGCTGTAGATGATGACACAGAAATCATTTGGATGTGTGACAAATGCAAGGTTCGTAACATTCTTAGTTATAACTATGTTGTGTTGTTATACTATGTTAAGTTATACTATGTTAAGTTATACTATGTTATACTATGTACATCATGTTGTGTTAAGTTATACTATGTTAAGTTATACTATGTTATACTATGTACATCATGTTGTGTTAAGTGATACTATGTTAAGTTATACTATGTTATACTATGTACATCATGTTGTGTTAAGTTATACTATGTTAAGTTATACTATGTTATACTATGTACATCATGTTGTGTTAAGTTATACTGGATTCGTTATACTATGTTAAGTACAGTTAGGTTCCTATGTTATGTTATGTTATACTACATGTACATCATGTTGTGTTAAGTTATACTATGTTAAGGAATCCATGTTAAGTACAGTTAGTTATGTGTATGTTGTGGGATTCATGTTGTGTTATGTTTATCTTAGGTTTCTGTTGATGACCCCTCTCATCCAGAAGCAGAAAGCACTGGCCTTGATGTTGATCATGATCCTGATCAAACTATACTGGAAGAAATCAATATCATTGGTAAATGAATTAGCTCTATAACTAACTAACTAACTAACTAACTAACTAACTAACTAACTAACTAACTAACTAACTAACTAACTAACTAACTAACTAACTAACTAACTAACTAACTAACTAACTAACTAACTAACTAACTAACTAACTAACTAACTAACTAACTAACTAACTAACTAACTAACTAACTAAACTAACTAACTAACTAACTAACTAACTAACTAACTAACTAACTAACTAACTAACTAACTAACTAACTAACTAACTAACTAACTAACTAACTAACTAACTAACTAACTAAACTAACTAACTAACTAACTAACTAACTAACTAACTAACTAACTAACTAACTAACTAACTAACTAACTAACTAACTAACTAACTAACTAACTAACTAACTAACTAACTAACTAACTAACTAACTAACTAACTAACTAACTAACTAACTAACTAACTAACTAACTAACTAACTAACTAACTAACTAACTAACTAACTAACTAACTAACTAACTAACTAACTAACTAACTAACTAACTAACTAACTAACTAACTAACTAACTAACTAACTAACTAACTAACTAACTAACTAACTAACTAACTAACTAACTAACTAACTAACTAACTAACTAACTAACTAACTAACCATTTCCGACAGAAATTGAGACCAGATGACCCTAAAGATTTGACATTCGTCCTCGAAGAAGATCACATCCCCGAGGGATTCCTACGAGGCGATATACAAGCCAGTGGTCGGCGCCACCTAATATTTGCGTCAGACAAGCAACTGGCTTACCTCGCAAAGGCCAAGACTTGGTACATAGACGGCACGTTCAAGTTGTGCCGGCACCCTTTCGTCCAACTACTGTCCATCAACGGATTTGTACAGAAGGAGGACTACGCAAAGCAGGTACCATTGCTCTTCGTTCTAATGTCTGGCCGAAAGAAGAAAGATTACAAAAAGGTAAATAACGAAATGTCTATATTTTGTTTGTAACATGTATTTTTTTGTAACATATTTTGTTTTCTTTTTTCTTTATTAGGTTCTGAGGAAGGTGCTATCTATCCTACCAAGTGAACCACGGGTAAAGGAAGTTGTTTTGGACTTTGAAAGGGCACTCTGGTCGTGCATTCGGAAAGAGATGGTGGACGTTAATATTGTGGGATGTGCGTTCCACTGGACGCAAGCTGTATGGAGGAAGGTACGTTTATCAAGAGGGATACACAATTACATTATGGAAAATTACTTTACAATTTGCAAAACTGTGACCACCGATGATGTATTCGCATTCTTTAATAAGATGGAAAGATAATACGAATCCGATAATCCTGAAATACATTATCGGTGGTCGCTACGGAAAGTAATTGATTTTGTTTTTAATCAGATTCAGGCACATGGGCTGAGCACTCAGTACGAAAAAGACAACGGCACCTACGAGTACCTTCGTAAGATCTTGGCGCTCCCGTTCTTGCCAGCTGAAGCAATCAAACCAACATGGCAGCAACTGAAGGGAAATGCTAACACGCCCGCCCTTCGAGACCTTGTTAACTATGTCAACGACACCTGGATTGAAGGAAATACCTGGCCCCCATCCGCCTGGAGTGTATATGGGCGATCCATACGAACAAACAATGACCTGGAAGGCTGGCACAACGCCTTGAACAGGAGAGCCTGTGGTAAAGGACAGCTGCCAATGTACCTGCTCATCAAACTTCTGCACAACGAAGCATCGCTGGTAAGCCTTCAGATCCGCCTGGTATCAGAGAAGAAGCTACGCAGGATACAGCGACGCAAGTACAGACAACTGCAGGCAAAGATATTTGAGCAGTGGGCTGCTTACGAAGCAAATGAAAAAACTGCCATCCAGCTACTGAGTGCCTGCTCACGTCTCTGTGCTGGTCCTTGCTGAGCGTCCAAAACAAAACAAAAAAACGGCTCTTCTAAGAGCCACAACGGCTCCTTTAGGAGCCACCAAATGCTTAAAAAGGTCATGACTTCAAATGCACAATCACCAATAAATACTACATCACTTACATGAAAAATAAAAGTATACAAACTTATACAATCACAGAATCCCAATCCCAATCACCGAGTCACATGTTCACGGTCAAATCGGTCACGCGGTCAAATCCAATATGGCCGCCAATCAATAAGGCATCTATATATATCTTATAGTTCACAAAACTGACTGGCATTCGTGTTTTAGAAGGTAAATCAATGTGTGGGGGCTAAACCACTTTAAGAGAGGGGCTAAACCACTGGGGGCTAAACCACCATGGGGCTAAACCACCGCAATTCGTAGTTCCTAGTTCAGTGAATGCGCGAGGATTTTTGTTTGAATTCTAGTTGAAATGATTCTCGTTTGAGAATGCTCTGAGCTCTGACAACACATGGAGTTACTTGGCGTCACTAAGGTTCACTTTTGCGATATAAATAGCGGGATATCGTTCTGTTATCGATCGAAAATGTAAGTACATGTAATTGTAAGCTTTAACTTATTATCTGACCTATTATTGTCTGATGTATTATATTTATAGCACAACGACTCGTGGCTTAGCTTAAATAATTTCGCCAGTCGTCGCTATTAAAGTACCCGCTATTAAAGTACCATTCAAGCAGAGATTCCTTTTGCTTCCCTCTCTTACTCAGTATGACTTTGACCAATTTCGTCGAGTTACACATGTACATCTACATGTAAAGGAATCTTTGCTCGCAGGGTACTCAATAACTACATATAAGCTTACATTTGTGCCCTATAAATATTGAAGTAAGCTTATAAACTTACTGAGGAAACTCGTCAGAATTGATTTATACCTTATAGCTTACCGGAGAGAGAGAATAAAACACAATATGTGGTATGAATTTGCAGTCATCGGTCCACCAATCCAGTAATCAAAGGGTTTAGATCTTTTTAGATCTTTTATACATTTGGAACGGAATGATTGATACACGAATAGAACAATTACATGTATGACTTATATACGTCAGCTGTCATGTATGACTTATATACATTTACCGCATCAGTTGTCATGTATGACTTATATACATGTACGTCAGTTGTCATGTATGACTTACATGTATATACATTTACGTCAGTTGTCATGTATGACTTATATACGTCAGTTGTCATGTATGACTTATATACGTCAGTTGTCATGTATGACTTACATGTATATACGTCAGTTGTCATGTATGACTTATATACGTCAGTTGTCATGTATGACTTATATACACATGTACGTACTGTAATGACTTATTCACTGTAATTCTTTTATCCTGAATAACAGTACAGTATATTACCATAACCAACCATTTTATATTGCTTTGCCATAGTCGTACTAACTAACATGTTGCATATTATTCAACAGCTATACACATGACCTTACAGAAGGCTAGAAAATGTTACTAAAGTAGCAGATTATGCAGCGGCTAATGTTGGTGATGTCGTAGCTGTAACTTTGGAAAACTTTAGACCCCCAAATATTGCCACTGTTCTGGAAGTGAATCTTGATACTTTTAAAGTTCAATGGCTGAAGGAGGGCTATAACAAGAAATGGACCACTTGGCCAATATGGCCCATCAATCATACCCGAACAGAGTGTGATTTACTATGGGTTCACTTTGGAAGATGGCAGGATTTCCAAACACAGATATAGAGAAAAATAAGACTTTTTGAGCTCTGCTCAGCTGGTATAGTGGATTTAGTACTATAGAAATAAAATTATTATTATTATTATTACATGTATTCAGTAATTTACCAGATATAGACAAAAAGTCTGCAGAAATTTCCGAATACTTTTTGAGCCGGCTTGGTTGGTATACAGTAATTTACCAGATATAGACAAAAAGTCCGCAGAAATTTCCGAAGACTTTTTGAGCTCTGCTTAGTTGGTATACAGTAATTTACCAGATATAGATAAAAAGTCCGCAGAAATTTCCAAAGACTTTTTGAGCTCTGCTCAGTTGGTATAGTATTTTACCAGATATAGACAAAAAGTCCGCAGAAATTTCCGAAGACTTTTTGAGCTCTGCTCAGAAAGTCCGCAGAAATTTCCGAAGACTTTTTGAGCTCTGCTCAGTTGGTATACAGTAATTTATCAGATATAGACAAAAAGTCTGCAGAAATTTCCGCAGACTTTTTGAGCTCTGCTCAGTTGGTATAGTATTTTACCAGATATAGACAAAAAGTCCGCAGAAATTTCCGAAGACTTTTCGAGCTTCATCCAGTTAAGAAGTAATTGAATTCATGAGTAATTTACCAGTCTGGTATGAAAATCAGTTATTGAATTGATTATACCATTTTGTACATAATAGTCAAATACTATGTCATACACTTAGAACTCAACCAAACGTCGTTGGCACATTTTAACCTATGAGACTGTAAATTTTCCCATATTTTGATATTTGGTAATAAGAGTGTATTAAATGGATGTGAAATGAAACGTTGTCTTGTTTTTATGTTGTTGGTAGGATTTGTTGCTATCAGAACTGTGCTTTCCAATATTACAGAAGTTGGTTGTTATGTGACTAAAAATGAAAATTCTTACCATTATCTTGGTAAAATATTAGTGCTTTGGTGTAATTTTTGCCAGAAACTCTACTTCAGAATATCGGAACTTAAAAAATAACCTGTTTAACTCAAACATGTAGGCTTTTAAGGGTGTATTCAAAATTTTATTTTTCAGTCGCGTTTGCCGTTACGGGCCGATTTTCTAACAGTGGTTTTTCATAATATTGTCCTCCTGTTCGCTCAAAAAAATCGTACGATTTCTACGAAACTTCAGATTCTTGTTAAATAGATTGTCATAATTTTGTCAGCCGGGTTTAAAAAAAATCTCTCGACTGCAAGTTGCGCGGCATTATTTTTATGGTCAGTTTTTAGGCCGCGCAACTTGCAGTCGAGAGATTTTTTTTAAACCCGGCTGACAAAATTATGACAATCTATTTAACAAGAATCTGAAGTTTCGTAGAAATCGTACGATTTTTGAGCGAACAGGAGGACAATATTATGAAAAACCACTGTTAGAAAATCGGCCCGTAACGGCAAACGCGACTGAAAAATAAAATTTTGAATACACCCTTAAAAGCCTACATGTTTGAGTTATTACATGTGTTAAATGCAGAAATATCCGAGTGTTTTTGACGCGATACGAGCGAGTTAAAAAAAATCACAGAATGCACTCGCAATTATGTTGGAGTCACCTTAAACTCTGGTCGTAAACTTCCATTGTGAAAACGATTAATATCGACAGGGTAGGTCGTTATTACTTTATGATATCTTATGATAACCGCCATACTTCTATCCATTTTCATATCATTATAAAAATTATTTCCGATATCTTTTTCAAATACTTTCCGTACAACTACGGTTGCAAGATTTTGCGATTCATCCGTAAATACAGCATCCACCTTCTCCTCTTTCACGGCTTGGTAAATTGCTCCTTGGATACTGTCCCAAATCTCTTCCTCTTCAATGATGAACTTTGATTTACCCGGGAATAATGTTTTGGAGATATGACGTTCTCTGATATGTTCTTTTCCTTCTTCATCTAGAGCTGACTGCTTTAAAAATGTTACAATTGATTTTTCCCTTGCCATCTTGATTCAGAATGTTTGATGAATGTTTGACCTCTCTAATTTATAGTAATTTTCCACGTCATATATATATGAGAGATGTTCGCACAAAAGGGGGCTTAATTCATTTGGGTGTGGCTTCCAATTTATCAAATATTTCATGAATCGAATTTATCAAAGGGGTCTAACAACGAAACTCCTTTTTGTGTGATCAGATCTCATGTTGTGTAATGATCGTGACGTTGTTATAAAGGTTTTCGCCTTATGACGGACAGTTTCGCGTGTTTGTTGGCGGTATTTTCTGCATATATTGCAAGGCTAAATGCTAGCACTGGATGGGGCGCGGCAATGCGTGCTGTAGAGTGGACATTTATTGTACTACAAGCATGCAATCCTTTCTTACAGTTTTCAGATTTGTATTTATGCATGGACTGACTGCAGGTACTTCAAACTGGCTATATCGCGCGTTTCTTCCAAGTCCAGCGTAGGTACGTATACTAGTAATGAATGCCTCCGGGTTGTGTCGTCATCAATTGTTGTGTAATGATCGTGACGTTGTTGTAAAGGTTTTCGCCTTATGACGGACAGTTTCGCGTGTTTGTTGGCGGTATTTTCTGCATATATTGCAAGGCTAAATGCTAGCACTGGATGGGGCGCGGCAATGCGTGCTGTAGAGTGGACATTTATTGTACTACAAGCATGCAATCCTTTCTTACAGTTTTCAGATTTGTATTTATGCATGGACTGACTGCAGGTACTTCAAACTGGCTATATCGCGCGTTTCTTCCAAGTCCAGCGTAGGTACGTATACTAGTAATGAATGCCTCCGGATTGTGTCGTCATCAATGTTGTGTAATGATCGTGACGTTGTTATAAAGGTTTTCGCCTTATGACGGACAGTTTCGCGTGTTTGTTGGCGGTATTTTCTGCATATATTGCAAGGCTAAATGCTAGCACTGGATGGGGCGCGGCAATGCGTGCTGTAGAGTGGACATTTATTGTACTACAAGCATGCAATCCTTTCTTACAGTTTTCAGATTTGTATTTATGCATGGACTGACAGCAGGTACTTCAAACTGGCTATATCGCGCGTTTCTTCCAAGTCCAGCGTAGGTACGTATACTAGTAATGAATGCCTCCGGGTTGTGTCGTCATCAATGTTGTGTAATGATCGTGACGTTGTTATAAAGGTTTTCGCCTTATGACGGACAGTTTCGCGTGTTTGTTGGCGGTATTTTCTGCATATATTGCAAGGCTAAATGCTAGCACTGGATGGGGCGCGGCAATGCGTGCTGTAGAGTGGACATTTATTGTACTACAAGCATGCAATCCTTTCTTACAGTTTTCAGATTTGTATTTATGCATGGACTGACTGGTACTTCAAACTGGCTATATCGCGCGTTTCTTCCAAGTCCAGCGTAGGTACGTATACTAGTAATGAATGCCTCCGGGTTGTGTCGTCATCATGAGAGATGTTCGCACAAAAGGGGGCTTAATTCATTTGGGTGTGGCTTCCAATTTATCAAATATTTCATGAATCGAATTTATCAAAGGGGTCTAACAACGAAACTCCTTTTTGTGTGATCAGATCTCATATATACAGCTATTTCAAAAAAGGTTGGTGCCAGTTTTGTTGCATCTTGGATCTTGCATGTTGCATACCAAGCCCGAAATGTATTGTGGATCATATGTAAACAATGTCTGCATGCAAATACAGAAGAAACTTAATGCCGGCTCCATATTGCGAAGATAAAGTTTGGGAAAATTCCAGAGTCCATATTGTTGTGACCTTTCGCTGACTCCATTCACATCGGCCATAGTGCATTTCGGACTTGGTATGCAACATGCAAGATATGCAACAAAACCTTCATCAACCTTTTTTGAAATAGCTGTGATATATCATGCATTCATTAATGTTAAGTTTTAGTCGATCAACTATTCATTGTAACTATATTGGTATGTTTTGATCGTGTATTTAAGCAATTCTGACATATATATAATTCTTCACACTTATATATACACATTTAATTACACACACATACATGCAGCGTCGATCGGTATAAATTTGAGATATTCGATGATATAAGCTTATAAATGTACAGATTTACTGCCTATAACTGGTACACGTACGTAACTGTAGCCAATGGAGCCCTTCAAACTTACATTCGATTGAGATATCCATGATTTTAGTCGATCAACTATGCACTGCAAGTATATATTGGGATTTTTTGATCATGATCATATGCATGCGTACATTGTATGGGGAAAGTAACACGTAAATCGGCAGGCGTTGCTCTAGTTGCCACAGGGAACCCAAAACGCACATGCAATGCACGGATATACGTTTGATAATAAAAAGAGTTTCTTCGCGTTTCTTGTGCATTGACACTGAACTAAGCATACTACAATAAAAGGGTTGCGAGAATAAAAATGTCACGTGGCGCTTTTCACGTTGTGGTGGGAAATTCGCGCAAAAGTTCAATTTCCCTGTTTTTGTTTTTGCGCGCGCAGGCAAAATTCATGCGTTTCAAATTTGTTAAATTGACGTAAACGCGCGCAACACGAAAAATGCACAAGAAAAGCAGTTATTAATTTGCTGCTGCTGTTGCTGCGACTACTGTACCACTACAATAACAACAACTACTACCACTACCACTACCACTACCACTACCACTACCACTACCACTACCACTACCACTACCACTACCACTACTACTACTACTACTACTACTACTACTACTACTACTACTACTACTACTACTACTACTACTACTACTACTACTACTACTACTACTACTACTACTACTACTACTACTACTACTACTACTACTACTACTACTACTACTACTACTACTACTACTACTACTACTACTACTACTACTACTACTACTACTACTACTACTACTACTACTACTACTACTACTACTACTACTACTACTACTACTACTACTACTACTGCTACTGCTACTACTACATCAACTATTGTTGCTGCTCCCATGTACTCCTCGGACGTTGAGCAAGATTTGTTGTACAGATACGATCCACGAAGCCCTTGGCAACATAGAGGAAACAAAGCACCAACCGATAGTTCTGTGCAGAGAGGAAAAACATTTAAGCGTCGAGCTAAAATGAAGAGAATCTATGTTTTAAAAGAAAAGAAAAATAGCCTGAGAAGAAACGCACCGTTCACAAATATCCACACCCTGAATTTACAATGCTGCAGAAAGAACTGCTTAAGTAGTTTAAGTAGAAGAGACATTGCATTTCAGCGACGTCAAGTGTATTCCCAAAATTATGAAAGCCAAAACTACTCCATTTCAAATCACATTCGACGAACTATTCAATTCAACGGACAATGCAAAATGATCTATAGCATTGCTTCACTTGGGAAGGTATGTAAGATGGCTTTCAAAAAGTGTTTCGCTATTTCTGATAAGAAGATTTCGTTGATTGTCAAAAAGCAAGTTCCAGGCGCTCCGACGTTAAATAGCGATTTAAGAGGCAAACACAACAACAATGCCAGAAAACTTATCCAGTCCACTGTTGATGCGGTAGTTGCCTTTATCAAACAGCACAATCCACTCCCAAGCCACTATAGACGAGAAACAACTTACAAGCTTTATTTGGATCCAAAAAAACAGCATGCGAGGAATGTGGAATGAATTTATTAGTAACAATCCGAACATCAAGTCAACTCGCCTGAAGAAGAAGAATAAGGGACCACCTTTGAGTTACACTGCTTTCAGAGGCATCTTCATCAAAGTCATGAGTTATCGATATTCGTTTCGCATGGCCAGACAAGATACTTACCAATTTTGCGACAGTCGTTCGAAGCAGCTGCGTAACATCGAGACGGCGTTGCCACTACAGGTCACCATTAACGGAAGGAAACAAAAGCACCAAGAACTAATTGAAATCAAACTGGAATTAGACACCCATCTGAAAGAAAGTGAACTGAGGTACGGAGCTTTAGATTATGACATTCGCGTATTAGCTAAATCAGGAGACCATAATTAATAAGAAGGCTAAGAGCAGTTCATTTCAAATGTCATTTGCATGCACTACAGCGCAAATTACAGCCTTCCTGTCATTTGCATTGTAGTGCAAATTATAAACTATACAGTCGAAGCTCTCCTTGCGATCACTCTCGTAAGCGACCGCTCCCGTATAAGCTAGAGACGTACCGCGATCATTTTGGGTAATTCCCGATTTCCCTTATGACGTATCGATACCACTACTACCAGAATCCTTTTCGAATTCTTATTCTTATTCAAATGTTTTAATTCCTATGAGAGTACCAAGGTATGGCCAGTGAATTAGAATAACAAAAGAAGCTACGAAAAGGATTCTGGTAGTAGTGGTATCACTACGTCATAAGGGGAATGGTGAATTTCCAACTAGTACGTGGTTCCTTTGTTTTTATAAGTTCTACGTTAGCGACCACTTATTCAATAAACTCAAATACTGTTGAGTGAAACGTTGTTTGCATATGCGCATTATAATTACAATACTGTAGTAATGGGCAGCTTTCGTGCTTACGTATTACAGAATATTTACATCACAAGAGCTAAAAGCTCTCGTAATTGTTTCAGCGCGTGGTCGCTTATTAGAGCCCATTTTCGTACAGTATAAGCGACCAGCTCTAATATCGACCACTTTTTCGAATTCCCGAGATGGCCGCTTACGAGAGCTTCGACTGTATATGTGGGGTTTTTCTTCGTGAACATTATATTTTGAAATGAAAACTGCCCACATGGGCTAGCCGATCTATCAGTATTTCAGTACTATTACTATGTTTTCCCTTTGAATGCCTCGAATGTGAATTAAAACTAAGCGGGTACAATGACTGTACAACGCTAAACCAGTTTTAGGCAGACATTTTACTTTGCTTAGTTTGTGCTTGGTAATTAAAAATGAATTGAATTTAGATTCTTTATCCAAACGGCGAAAATTGAAATTTATGGCTAGTAAATAAATATCGTCTTAATGGACTTGTGTTACCTATCACGTGACTTTTTAAATCTTTACCGAAGACCAGCAAAAATGACATATCTAGAAAGAGCATGCTAAAGTTAGTAAAAGTGGAAAGTTTGAAGGGAAGTAAGTAAATAGGACAATATTTATGAAACACCCACACAAATCATTGTCAAGCTAGGCGGAAAACTTTGAAAGCCTTTAACTTTAATTTTGTCTTATTTGCTTGATTCTTTTGAAATTTTCAACTTTTACTAATATGCTCTTTCAAGTTATGATATTTTCGTTTGTCTTCGGTGAAAATTTGAAATGTCACGTGACAGGTGAGATGCAAAGACCTCAAATTTTCACAAACACACTCGGGAAAATTAATTCCAAATTGAACCCGGGTCGAAACAGTAGGATTAATCTATACACTGATAACGTCGGTTTATGGAATGTAAAAAAATGTTTTATTTTTATTTCTATTATTTTCACCTATTGCTGACGTAATGTTTTTTGGAAATATATCTGTATACTAAGGCAAAGGAAGAAACTAGTTAGTAGTAGTAGTAGTAGTAGTAGTAGTAGCAGCAGCAGCAGCAGCAGCAGCAGCAGCAGCAGCAGCAGCAGCAGCAGCAGCAGCAGCAGCAGCAGCAGCAGCAGCAGCAGCAGCAGCAGCAGCAGCAGCAGTAGTAGTAGTTCTAAGCGCGCATGCTCGAACTCGAATAATATTCACCACGTCTTTGAGGCCAAATCAGTTTGCACAGAAAAAACGTTTTATTTCATAACATAAAAATATTCGGTACGCAGTACATCCAAGAAATGTAGAAATACTCAGGGGCATTAAGGCACGGGTCCAAGACGACCACGCCCATAAAAGCTTAGAACGGCTGTAATATCATCTAGTTTTACTGTAGAGACTACAGTTAAGGACACATCATTAAGATCAACGCTTTGTTAATTTTTATTAATATGGTAACCATGGTGACATCACACTTGACCTTTGAACTGAAGTTTTGAAAAATAACTTTCAAGGCCTCGGGAGTATGGAATTTTTTTGACTGATGTATTGGATTATTAAGCATTCTATATGATACTATATGCCTTCAAGTTTATCGCTCCAATTAGATATCATGAAATAATATTATAACAAAGAAGAAAATAAAGAGTATCAAATTTCATGTGTACCTTTATGAGGCTAATTCCAAACAAGTTAAGCAAATTTTCAAATTAGACCGAGAGACTACACACTAGCTCTGATTTATTCACATAGAAATATCCATCCTACGAAACCTTTTTATTGTCCTCCAGGAGACTTTTATGTAAAATGCTGATATTGAAGGTCAAAGGTCAGATTACATGTTTCCATAGAAACAACTATATACATAGGTTAAGGTTTCGACTTTATCACATTTGTCAAAGTTTCAGTGAATAATCACAAAAAGGAAAAGAAATAGACCACCCCTCTTGTTTTCAAGGACGCCATTTTGAAATGTTTGAGACCCATGCCTTAACCGGCTATATCCTTAGTAATTGGATAGCGCGCGCATTCTAGTTACCTACGTATCCACACTCGCGAGCAAGTAACGGTTCGTTGACAACACACGCTGTTATTTTAAATTGAAATGATGCGTTAATTTCGAACTGAGTTCAATATAAAAAAATGGCAAAAACTCTAGTTCTGCAGTTGGACTTCCATACATCTCTTCAGATACCAAAGATTTCAAGCCAGGACGCCTACTATTGTAAGAGACTAACTACAAGGTTGTTTAGCATTTTCGATGCAGGATCGAAAAAACTCCACGCATTTATATATCCTTGTACCGTGGCAGGCGAAGGTCCTGACGAGGTGATTTCAATGTTGGATTTTTTGTTAACCAGACTACAGACAGGGTTCAATCATCTTATACTATGGGCAGACAGTTGCCCTGGGCAATTTAAAGAGACTTATCTCTTCTTTTATTGTGATTACCTGATAAATACAAACAGGTTCTTGCGAGTAGATTTGAAGTTCTTGTTGGAAGGACACACGTATTCAATTTGTGACAGGCGCTTTGGAAACATAGAGGCAGCAACGCGACGTTTCGAAGTCATTGAGTCTCCAGCTGACTGGATATCAAAATTGAGAGAAAGCGGGTTAACAAATCTTGAGATTTACGAGGTCACTGTAGACATGATAAAGTCATATAAGATGTCCCTACGAAATGCCTATGTTAACCGCGGCACAGATGTGGATGGTAACATGGCGAAGGTGAGAAAATTGGCGTGGTTAAATTTTGGCGCTGGTGAGTTAACAGATGTTAGAATATAGTCATACTCACTCGACCAATCAGCCCCCAGCATTTGTGCGCTCTATATCTCATAAAGGAGCTTTATCAATGGATTCATTAGTATTCTCTATATAGAGAATACTAATAAAGCTTTGTTTTCTTTTGTTTCAAAGCCTTATTAGTATTCTCTATATAGGGAATACTAATGACTAACTTAGAGAATACTAGAGCGCAAATATTATATCCGTGAAATCGTTAACTAAATAGTACTAATAAATAGCACCAAATGCTTTATCATTGTTGTCTACTTGTAAAATGTTAATTGGTACTAAATCTTAGCGCTTATTTCACGGATATAATATTTGCACTCTACATGAATAACGTGTACTAAACTATATACAAGAAATATTATAATACAATCTTAGTTTAATCTTCAAATACTATTCAAATATTATTATATCATAATCCAATAAATCACAGTTATTTGGATTCGTTAAGCAGCTAGATCAATACATGAATACTGCGGATACAGAAATACAGATCATAACTATACTAAACACTAAAGAAACGTAGCGAGTCACTTACTCTTCAAAATGAAATCACAAACGAGTTTCTCCATGTTCTACAAGAAGTGTAGATGTACGGATATTCATCAGTCATCCAAGTTCTTCGTATATGATTATTGTACTATATTATTTATTCTTCATTGTTATGTTAATGAGATATGGGTACAAACACTCCGGTTCGTAAGTTACTACGACGCGAAGTGTCGTGTTGTTTGGCGTCGGGTACTTTTGCCGTTGTTGCACATAGAAATGTATCCTAACGTCTTTCCCCCCCCCCAAAAATGCAGAGTCACTAAAAGCAGACGGAAAAAGAACCTGCCGCCAAACGATAGAAATGATGCGATCACCGAACACAGATAAGGGTGGGTGGGAGGGTAACAAAACCACTTTGGCGTCTTGGACGGTTTCTTGCGAAGTGTGTTAGTTAATTTATGCAGGGCGTATTTCAATCACTTGTTGGCCAATCAGGAGGCTTGTATTATCATAACAATGGATTGCATGCATAATATATTATATGCAAATGACTTTGAATAGTACTATATTATTTATTCTTCATTGTTATGTTAATGAGATATGGGTACAAACACTGTCCGGTTCGCTTGCCTACTCAACGCTATGGCTAGACGACCAAGATTACCCTCCAAATCCCCTAACACCTATCTCCTCTTTCCAAACCTTACAATCCCCCTCCCACAACAAGCATGGACACGTAAAGTCTGACACGCAATCCTTTCAATAATGAGACCGAATTGATGTTCTCATTACTCGTACCGCCCAGGCCTTTGGATAACACCATTAATGAATTACTTTATTTTTATTTTTTGTCAGACTAGAAATCTGCAAATTTTTGCACTATCCAGTACTCGGCATTCCTTACGGTAGTACATGCTATCACATATCCAAAGCCGAAGACGGTCATTTTGTAATGTTGGACATGCGGGAACACCTTCAACGATTCATGTGGAAATTTATGACCGAACTCTTGCACTTTACTCGTCGGAGTGCTAAGTTAAATGTTATGAGAAGATATTCACATTTGAAAAGAAGAGACCAAGTATATTTACTATGGTCGCTAACCCTTCCTGGTTTTCAATTCGCTAATGAAGAAACAATTTGAATCTCGGAAGCCCGATGACCCGAGGAGCGCGAATTATCTTTCTTCTAAACCTTTTAAAAGGTGCGCTCGCGAGAAACGCTGTTTCCTGACTGGGGCTCCCGTCCACCCCAACGTTAACCCATCACAATTCTCGAAACTCCTGCTCCAGTTGAGCGATGGAAGCATTTTATTCTCTTAGCATTCAGCAACAACAAAAACAACAACAATTCTGTAACAAAGAGGCAGAACGCGGTATATTAAAGCTTCTTGCAAAGGGGTGGTCGGGAGCCACAGTCAGGAAACAGCAGCCCTCTTATCCTGAAAAGGATAGGAACACGGACACTCGATAAAACGATATGCACGTGCGGATTGCTGTTCCCAACCGAAGCGAAGAAAACAACCAGTGTGTACATAGCTTTAACACATAAACATATTTTCTTTTCTGTGTGTGTGTGCTTGAAGCTCGCTATTCCTTGCTTTTCTCCTAACATTTTCCCCACCCGAAGCAAATAGAGGAACTGGAGGACACAGTTCATACTACAACCTGGCCAATGACACGCAGCTACTCCGTAGAGAACAGAACTTGCATTTTTATAACCCTCTAACACATCCCGAAGCTGCTAGGTGACATACGTCATCCTACAACTTTGTAGGGTCTGAAAACCACTAGAGTATTGCCTGTCTCCTCCCTGGTAAAACAGCTCAAAGACACTCGGAGGAACAGATACTCTCTACACTGGTCTGAAAACCACTAGAGTATTGCTTGACTCCTCCCTGGTAAAACAGCTCAAAGACACTCGTAGGAACAGATACTCTCTACACTGGTCTGAAAACCACTATAGTATTGCCACTTGTCTCCTCCCTGGTAAAGCAGCTCAAAGACACTCGGAGGAACAACCACATGCAGGTACTCTCTATACACGGGTCCGAAAACCAAACAGCTAGTCCATAAATGATAACTTTTATTTCAATACGCGTATGATCACTTTTCACATGCATGTTTTCACCTCTCTGGAAACGGCCCGAAGCCACACCGAGGTCTCTACAAAGAACTCTCTCTACGGGTCCTAATCCCAAACAGAGTTCATAACTGATAACTTTCATCACTTTTCACCTCTCTGGAAACGGCCCGAAGCCACACAGAGGTCTCTACACAGAACTCTCTCTACGGGTCCTAAACCCAAACAGAGTTCTGATAACTTTCATCACTTTTCACCTCTCTGGAAACGGCCCGAAGCCACATAGAGGTCTATACACAGAACTCTCTCTACGGGTCCTAAACCCAAACAGAGTTCTGATACCTTTCATCACTTTTCACCTCTCTGGAAACGGCCCGAAGCCACATAGAGGTCTCTACACAGAACTCTCTCTACGGGTCCTAAGCCCAAACAGAGTTCTGATAACTTTCATCACTTTTCACCTCTCTGGAAACGGCCCGAAGCCACATAGAGGTCTCTACACAGAACTCTCTCTACGGGTCCTAAACCCAAACAGAGTTCTGATAACTTCCATCACTTTTCACCTCTCTGGAAACGGCCCGAAGCCACATAGAAGTCTCTACACAGAACTCTCTCTACGGGTCCTAAACCCAAACAGAGTTCTGATAACTTTCATCACTTTTCACCTCTCTGGAAACGGCCCGAAGCCACATAGAGGTCTCTACACAGAACTCTCTCTACGGGTCCTAAACCCAAACAGAGTTCTGATACCTTTCATCACTTTTCACCTCTCTGGAAACGGCCCGAAGCCACATAGAGGTCTCTACACAGAACTCTCTCTACGGGTCCTAAACCCAAACAGAGTTCTGATAACTTTCATCACTTTTCACCTCTCTGGAAACGGCCCGAAGCCACATAGAGGTCTCTACACAGAACTCTCTCTACGGGTCCTAAGCCCAAACAGAGTTCTGATAACTTTCATCACTTTCCACCTCTCTGGAAACGGCCCGAAGCTACACAGAGGACTGTAAGGTAACCAAACCGATGCCTAAACACGTTAATTACGTTGTGCTAGTCCCAATGGGACATACTAGCATACAAAACTAACAACGTATGCAAATGTTGCCGAAAGTAACTCACACCAGAGCAACATTCCTGAAGCGCTGCAGACTAAAAATGAAAAACTTATACTGCACTAGAAAACAATCCTATAAAAGAAAACCGAGTAGGCTAGTAAAATAACCGTCCAAATAAAAGATGATAATAATAACTTTCCGTAGAAATGCCTGACCGAACGCCTAAACCAACTACTGCATGGCTATGATGAACCTAGAGAACAAATAAAATGCTCATAAAAGCTAGTGACTATACATCGCTTTGACTGACCAATATAACCATACCATGAACTGAAACTTGTGCCGATGAACCAAACGAGCTGCTGCAGGAAAAATTATCTAACAACACTCGACTTACGAGTAAAAGTATGGCAAATCTAAATAAACACAATAATAGAACTCTACGAGCCTATTCCTTCACCCGAAACACGCGTACGCTTAACAGTCAACTGATAGAGTCAAGCACAACGCTGACTACCTGAGGTGGCTTAATAACCGTTGAAGGAAACCACGAGGCGCTGGAACTTGTGGTGGACTTGCTTCTGTATCATTACGAGGAGTACGTCCTGGTCGATGAATTTACTAAACCTTGGAACCTCGACAACATCCACAGTAGCTTAACTTACACCATTTCCAGTACCAGACCGATAATCTGTACGGCTACAAGGATCTGTGTTCGGTGACTTGCTTAGAGCAAGCGAAACCACTTTGGCGTCTTGGACGGTTTCTTGCGAAGTGTGTTAGTTAATTTATGCAGGGCGTATTTCAATCACTTGTTGGCCAATCAGGAGGCTTGTATTATCATAATAATGGATTGCATGCATAATATATTATATGCAAATGACTTTGAATAGCGATATAATAAATGTCCACATCGTGCTTGAGTTTTCTTTGGTGTTCATTATTTCTCTCGTTTTTCAATTTCGTCCGTTCTAACTGGTTTGAAAAAACTTTGAGATTTCTGCTCTTCATTTCCACAACAAATATCGGTATTTTCTAGCGTTGCAAGCTTCGTATTTAAAAGCCTCAAGCTTCGGATATTCATCTTCACTCCACTGAAGTCACACACAACTGAACAGATTTGCATAAGCGTATGTGCATTTGAAATCAGTATTCCTTTGGGAAAGCAACAGACATGCAGCCAAAGAATACTCTCGTGAGTATGACTATATTCTAAAACGGTTAGAGAATAAACACTCGTGCTTTATGGAATTTAGAGCGCCTCGCATTGATAGAAGGGCCACTCGGCGCTACGCGCCTCGTGGCCTTCTATCTGCTGCTCGGAGCTCTAAATCCCATAAAGCACTCGCGTTATTCTCTAACCCTTACATAATGGGGTTCTTGTTACCACAAAGATTAAAAGTGGAGAATGCTTCGTTTGTTTTTCGATTGATCCCTACGAAAAACCACGTAGGATCTCTTTCCTTAAAAAGAAACAATGGCATCCACTTCATGCTTCAGACCTTAAAGTGAAATTGAATTCAATCAATCCCGTGTCGACCGACGTAAAAGAAAATTGTGTCAAATTGGCTTCTAAATATTTAAGCTGTGAAGCAAGCCAATATTATGAATCCCTCGCCACAATCGATGAATAATAACGTTTATGAGCAAATAATTGAACAACTGTTATCCCCCAAAAGTTTTGCATTATACACATTTACTGATCATATAAGTTAAGCAAAATTTCTGGATCCTGATTGGTCAACAACGGATGCATAAAATGGTTATAGCGCGCGCTATTCAGTTCTTGGTATAGACCGAATGCAATTTCAATTTGCCATTGTTCTGGACTGACTAACCTCGTGTTCATGTGGAATCACAAAAGCATTCCCACCTGTATGAAAGGCTAGTCAGTCCAGCACAATGGCAATTGACATTGGACGCCATTATTGCATTCGGTCTATATGATAAACAAAAAACTGGGATTTATGGTCACTCATCATAACTGCGTTTTAAATATTGTTCGAGCATGAGCATGGTAAGCCGGAGCACTGAATTTGTACCATGAGTAGTTATGCATGGATCAATTCCAGCTGTTACCATCCCCCCCCCGGGCTGACCCCCGGGGATTTGTAAAAACAAATTCTTGGGACTACAAATTCCCTGCCCCTGAGCCGACAGAAATAACAAATTCCCCGCCCCAGGGCAACGGAAAAGCAACCAACAATTGAATAATATTAAACGGCATGTTTAACAATAATTATTGACCATAACAGTAGAGATAAGAAGTCATCTGTGCCGTTAAACACTGCCTTTTTTTCAAAGAAAGCCTTTAACTTTGCAAGACCTTGTTTTTCAAGCCAATCGGCGACAAAAGTAGTCTCTTTACCGACAAATTCCATTATTATGAATTCCTCCATTGATTATACGCTCGGTCAAGTTATCCCCGCCCCTCACCCCCGGGGCAACCACGTTGTTGTACAAAATCCCCGCCCCTGGGACACAGGTCCTTACAAATCCCTGGGGTATGCCCGGGGGGGGGGGGGGGGGGGGGGGATGGTAACAGCTGGAATTGATCCATGCATTAGTTCTATATACTTCGTTAGGTAATACACTTTTAGTCTGTTGGAGGAACAATTACATTGCCTAAACACGTTTGTAATCTAATTGTATGAACCTATATTAAATATAATGGATCTGTAAAATAATTTCCAGTTTTTAATATTACACTCCATATACATTACCCTACTAATATTCCGAACAGCTTTTCGTTGACAAAAACCTTGATTTTCACCTGACTGGCATTGACATCCATGGAGGTAACCTAGCTCTGAATGGCCCAAAGTTTTTTTTCTCGGGAATTCTTGAAATTCAGTTCTTTATTTTCTACGACGGGGGTTGAGGGGGGGGGGGGGGGGGGGGGATGTTGGAGGTGTTGGGCGCAACAACTCTGACAGCAGTCACATCGTGATTTAAAATCCCTTAATTCCAACACCCCAATTCCATCTGAAACTTCTACAAAACCGCTCCCTCGCGAACTTTAGACACTTTAGGGAGGCGATCACACAGTTTGGCTAATCGATTCGTGCTTTCGCTCCCAACGCACCGACAACAAATTGAGCTTCATGTGTGATGGGCCTTGTTGTAACTTCCATCCGTAGTGCTTGCATTTACTATTGAATCAAGAAAGAAAAAAGAAAGAAAGAGGCGAGCATTCATTCATTCAGTCATTCATTCAACCATCCCATAGTCAGTCAGTCAGTCAGTCAGCCAGTCAGCCAGTCATTCATTCATTCTTTACCACAGAGCCAGATTATAAGAAAGAGACAATTTCATCTGATTTAATAAATTCAAGCCGGTTTAAAATGTAATTTTATTTCAAGCTTCACTCATTCCTTCATGGGCAATAGGATATATCTTTTGATATTAGTGACCAGTTAGTTGTCACACTACTGCATTCTGATACAGGCTGGCTAACACAATACTCAACAACCTTGGATATCTGAAACATATGTAGGAAGAGTAATCATTGTAATAGCAATAGCAATAATATTATAAACATAAATGTATGATGATCTTCATAATCAAAAATCAATCAATCAATATGATGAAGATGATGAGCAGTAATCAGGAGAGGTAAGGGGGAGGGGTGTTGGAGGGTGGAGACACCACTGGGTATATAGCTAGGATTCTCACATGCATGCAGCAACCATCTTGTGGAATAACGTTTTTATCCTTTGGTAAATGATTCTTCAATCCTATGTCATTCAAACAGTTAAATGTTGGTGCAAGACAGTTAAATGTTGGTGAACAACATTTAACTGTCATTAGTTGATGAACCAACATTCAGCTGTCAGTAGTTGGTGTACCAACATTAAACTGTCTTTAAATATGAATTTACGAAAAGGTACATCAGTTCAATGATGTACCTTTTCGTAAATTCACATAGATATATATAGATAGAAGAAGAAGAGACGCAGGCAACCTCTGACTGTTCCAAATAATATATTAACGTTTTTTATATATTTATAAAAATAGAGTTTTCTATGTTTTTGAAACATTGTAATGAAACATGAGTGTATGTTGTTTTGTAAATTTAAATGTAAAAAAATAATATATTTATTTATTTAAAAAAAATATATAAATAGCTGGCCTGAGACAAGATGTACAAAAATTGCAAGACATGTTACGTGAAAGACTATAAACTTAGGCAAGAGGAAGCATTGAGACGACAACTGCATAATACCATACAGGAGCTCAAGGGAAATGTTTTCTGTTTTCTGCAGGATAAGACCTCCACTACCGTCTGAAAGCCAAGCACCATTAGCAAACTTTGTATTAACTCAAGATTGGTTCCAATTAAGTACAAATTCCACTAAATCGGAAACCTCTATTATGGTACTCATTCCTGTCAGGTGCAAAGCAAGCCTCTCTTTTGAAGCACATATTAAGGAGATTGACACTATAATGCACAATTTTCTTTGGAATGGCAAAGATAAAATTAAGCGACTAACTGTAATAGGCGATTATAAAGATGGAGGTTTAAAGATGCCACATTTAACATCATTGATTGACACACAGAGAATTTTGTTCATAAGGAAATACTTAGAAAGTTCTCCTGAATACTGGAAATATATTCTAAACTCCTACTTAAGAGATGTCGGAGAGAATTTTTCTTTTAAGATGTGATTTTGATGTCAAAAAATTACCAATTGAACTGCCAAAATTTTATGAAGAATGTCTAATAGCTTGGTCTTTTTATCGAAAAAGGAAATCAGTACTTATGAACAGGTATCAAACGAAATCATTTGGAACAATAGAAATATGCTGGTCGCAAATAACTCGGTCTTTAGGAAAAAAATGTTGGGTATCGGAGTAATGAAAATACTTAATATAGTTCAACAAAATGGACAACTCAACTCTTTTGAATTTTTTCAGTCCAAATATCTAAACTTTACTGTTACGGATTATTTTTTGATACTTGGACTTCATCTTTCAATGCCGTCTAAATGGAAATCGATTCTGCAATCAGGTCCGTCAAAAACGAGTCCTATACAAATTTCCATGGACTCGGAACTTTCATATAAGGATGAACAAACATTAAATAAGGTTACTGCAAAAAAGATTTACAATGTATCTATAATTAGAATATAGTCATACTCACTCGACCAATCAGCGCCCAGCATTTGTGCGCTCTATATCTCATAAAGTAACTAATAGGGCTTTAACAATGGACTCATTAGTATTCTCTATATAGAGAATACTAATAAAGCTTTTTGTTTTCTTTTGTTACAAAGCCTTATTAGTATTCTCTATATAGGGAATACTAATGACTACTTAGAGAATACTAGAGTGCAAATATTATATCCATGAAATAGTTAACTAACTAAATAGTACGTACTAATAAATAGCACCAAATGCTTTATCATTGTTGTTAGTACTACTTAGTAGTAAAACTAGTAAAATGTTAATTAGTACTAAATGTTAGCGCTTATTTGCACTCTAATATAACGTGTACTAAACTATCGACAAAAAATATTATAATACAATCTCAGTTTAATCTTCAAATACTATTCAAATATTATATCATAATCCAATAAATCGACAGTTATTTGGATTCGTTAAGCAGCTAGAATACTGATACAGAAATACAGATCATACTAAACACTAAAGAAACGTAGCGAGTCACTTACTCTTCAAAATGAAATCACAAACGAGTTTCTCCATGTTCTACAAGAAGTGTAGATGTACGGATATTCATCAGTCATCCAAGTTCTCCGTATGATTATTGCGATATAGTTAGCCCAATCTTTCAATATATTAATGTCCACGTATCGTGCTTGAGTTTTCTTTGGTGTTCATTATTTCTCTCGTTTTTCAATTTCGTCCGTTCTAACTGGTTCTAACTGGTTTGAAGAAACTTTGAGATTTCTGCTCTTCATTTCCACAACAAATATCGGTAATTTCTAGCGTTGCAAGCTTCGTATTTAAAAGTCTCAAGCTTCGGATATTCATCTTCACTCCACTGATCGAAGTCACACACAACTGAACAGCTTTGCATAAACGTATGTGCATTTGAAATCAGTATTCCTTTGGGAAAGCAACAGACATGCAGCCAAAGAATACTCTCGTGAGTATGACTATATTCTAAAACGGTTAGAGAATAAACACTCGGCTACGCGCCTCGTGGCCTTCTATCTGCTGCTCGGAGCTCTAAATCCCATAAAGCACTCGCGTTATTCTCTAACCCTTACATAAAATATTCATTACCCCTAAAGCTAGATTTAAGTATGACAACCGCTTTCTGGAAAATGATTGGAGTTGGGAAGAAATTTATAGTCTTCCATATAAAGCGTTCATATATGCAAAATACCGAGAATTTCAATATAAATTTTTACACCGTATTTTATATACAAACAAATCTCTTTATAAGAGAGGTTGACTGCAAAATTCGAAGAAAATGAAAGAAAGACGGAAAATGAGGATTACCTGATTTCAATCACGTTTTGGTCATAGTTTGTGTTAGAGGTCTAAATTAATTCCACGGCATTAGTTTCTTAAAATATCATAATGCCGGTGTCGGGGGGAATTCGCCCCCCCGTGGGATTCGCCCCCCCTCCGGGGCGAATTCACCGGTGAATTTGTCCCCCCCGGGGCGAATTCACCGGTGATGTCGCCCCCCTCTGGTGATTTCGCCCCCCCTTCTGGTGATTTTACCTCCTGGTGAATTCGCCCCCCCCCCTCCTCTTCAGAAAAATTAGTATATTTCTCTACTTTTCACGACAAGTTTATTACTTTGATTAATAATGAAAAAATGAAAAAAATATAACGTTTTAAAAACTGAAATTATTTATTTTATTTTATTGATGATGAAACAAAAAATGTACATGAAATAGCCGTGTAGAAAAGCCAAGAAAGCTAAGGAATTCAAAATTATAATAACATCCTGAACTAAGTTATAATAGTCTACTTATCAAATAGTAGAGTGGTTTTCATAAACCCGTGAAATACATGTTAGCGTAATACGCTTTATTACTCCGTAATTCCATTGTTTTCTTTTGTGTGTGTATGGCTATTACGCACTGACTAATACGATTTGTTTCACGGGTTTATGAAAACCACTCTACTTTCAAATTTAATTTTAGAACAAATATTTTGGGTAACTTTGATATGTTGTGGAATGGCAGGTAAAATAATACTAAAGTCAGTTTGAGCTTTAAAATGTGTACAATGATTTTTTCTACGGTAGAAAAAATCAACTGTTTTTTTTAAGCTCAGGCAAGACTTTATCATTATTTTTACCTGCCATTTCATTGATTCTACAACATATCAAGTCAGCTATTTATTAAAACAAACTGGCTCAGAATTAATATTAAATCAAATTTAAAAAACTGAAATTCTGACTTGAGCCGACTAAAAGTATTTTCTGTTAGCTTGCATGATGAAAGGGCTATTCAAGGTCAAATTTTCTGGCTGCATTTGAAGGCACTGTTCGCTATCGTTGATTCTGATTTTCGCTCACAATGCAACAAAGGAGCGAAAACAGTGACTTATCATCGTGAATCAGTCTAGACACACGCTGCCAGAATTTTGAACGAACATATAAAAGTGACAAAATATTTGGACATTGTCGCTCAAAAGGGCTTTACAAAGAAGATATAAAGTACGTCACTTTATTGAGGCAGCTGAACCATTCTGGTTGTAATATTAAGCTATAGCTGTGTTGTGGATAATGTTGAAATAAAGTAGAGGATGGTTTGTTGTCTTTATTCACATCAACCTTTTATAATAGCTACATTAGGAATGCAATAATTTTCATTACTCTAAACACCATTATCTATAGGAAACAATTGCTACCAAATTATCGATTCCTGTGACCATTTTCCAAGGAATGCTTTTGATGAAAATATATACCTATATATAGGTACCAAAGGGAGGGAGGGCGAAATCACCGAAGGGGGGCGAAGGAGGGGGGCGAAATCTCCGGTGAATTCGCCCCGGGGAGGACAAATTCACCGGGGAATTGGCCCCGGGGAGGACAAATTTTGGGGGGGGCGAAATCCCCGTGACACCGGCAATCTACAGGCCATGCAAATTTGGTGTATTGAGGAGGCCTGGGGCGAGAAGTGAAAATTGGAAAATTAGGGTATGTTTCAAGGGTCGTTACTCGTACGCAATAAGGATATTAGAACAAAAACACATTTGGTATTTTATTTGATCTATTTCTAATAAATATAGCTCAATTTTCTTCAAAATGTTAAATTTTCGAAGAATATACAGCTCTATTTTGAGGAAGGGTTTTTGTCTAATAAAAAATATGAAAATATTGTATTTGAAGAGTAAGTTTTGACGAAACGTCTGATCATCCAGCGGACTTGATTCTTAGTATTTATAGAGTTCGAAGTATAAGAAAGCTTGTGAAATCAAGTTTTTCCTGGGTAATTTCATAGCAAGTTTGAAAAATCCAGTCAAATTCTCTGAAAATCACACACACAAAAAAAATATTGTTTTTGCATTTTATTCTGGAAATAAAGGAAAGTTGACATTTGAGCAAAGAATAACAATACAACAAGACAGTTGTGATGCTTGGTTTACTATTTAGGAGGATAAAGGAGATTGAACATTAATGTTTTTGAAGAAATTGTGTGTCACAATTAGTCACTTTGGAAACGAGTAAAGGACTGGGAACGAGTTTTTAGAATTAATCTAATTAAGAAATGAACCCCATCACAAGAAAGAGCATGTCCGCATTAGTAAGTTTACAAAGTTTCGATAGGTTCAGTTAGATATTGAACGAATAACAGCTTTCCAAACATCTCGAAATTTACAAAGAAATGTATGTGACCCTTGTAACCAAAGCCTCCTAAAGCCCCGGTCAAACGTAAACGCAAGTCGCTGCAAGTTAATGCAAGTTTTGACTTGCGTAGACGTTTGACCGCTATTAAACTTGCAGGGACTTGCATCGACGCTATACGGGGACGTGCCGCTGGACAGGGTATGATTTTTGGCCTCTCTGTCCTGAACAGGATATATGATTTTATGTGAGTCTGTCCTAAATAGGGTATGGTAATGCACGATTGTCGTCGTTAAATATGGTTTTATCCGGTATTTAGCCATATATCTGAGATCCGAGATTTGCCGGTCTTTAGCAGGTCATCAGTCAATGAAAACGCGTTAGAATTGTGTGTATTTTGTCCTTCGTCCTAAACAGGGTCCTAAAATAGAGGGAACGTGTTGTCCTAGACAGGGTATGTATTTTAGATTATTTTTGTATCAAACAGGGTCAGGTTTTCAAACCCTCAGCGACACCCCTATACCCAAACATGGGAGGTTTCTTGGTGTTGCAGAACACCAGATGACGTTAGACAATGAACACAAAGAACGAGAAGAATGAACTTGAACCAAAACAATACCCTGCATACAAAGAAACCTAACCAAGAATACAATGCAGACTGTAGCACCAAGAAACACCCCAAACATGGGTCAAGTACCCCCCCCCCCCCCCCCCCCCCGTGCAAGTTGCTGCAAGTTTTTCACCGTTTGACCGGCAAACGTGAACGCATGCGCAATGCGCAAGTCACTGAAAGTGTCTTCGCAATTCAGCCGAACAAATAAACCACAATTAGCTCAGGTCCGATAGTTCGGATGATCGTTCAAAAAGTAGAAAGAATAAGCCCCAAATTACGAAAAATTATCGGTAAAAAAAACATATGAACTTGTATCAACTTGCGTTCACCGTTTGACCGGCTACATGCAAGTAACTGCAACTTGCAGGGACTTGCGTTCACGTTTGACCCGGGCTTAAAGAAGAATTAGGAGGCTGCTGTAACCATACATTTGTTTGCAGTTTTTGAATGTCTGCAGTTCATTTGCTACTTGTCCAAACCCTATCAAACTCCTGAACTGGCTTACTAATTCTGATATGCTCTTTCTCTTTCTTCTCAATTAGATTAATTCTAAAAACTCGTTCCCAGTCCTTTACTCATTTCCAAAATGGCTAATTGGGTACCTTTTGCGGTCCGCGGGGATATAGCGTACCTTTTGCGATCGAGATATAGGGTATCTTTTTCGGTCGGGATATAGGGTACCTATTTTTATAGCCTTGAGTCAGCCAATCAGATCATGTTATATGTCGAAGTTATTTTTATAGCCTTACGTCAGCCAATCAGATCGTGCGTCATATGTCGAAGTTATTTTTATAGGCTTGCGTCAGCCAATCAGATCGTGCGTCATATGTCGAAGTTATTTTTAAAGCCTTGCGTCAGCCAATCAGATCGTGGGTCAAATGTCGAAGTTAATTTTAAAGCCTTGCGTCAGCAAATCAAATCGTGCGTCATATGTCGAAGTTAATTTTAAAGCCTTGCGTCAGCCAATCAGATCGTGCGTCATATGTCGAAGTTATTTTTAAAGCCTTGCTTCAGCCAATCAGATCGTGCGTCATATGTCGAAGCTATTTTTAAAGCCTTGCGTCAGCCAATCAGATCGTGTTATATGTCGAAGTTATTTTTAAAGCCTTGCGTCAGCCAAGGTTTTAAAGTTTTATATGTCAAAGTTATTTTTAAAGCCTTGCGTCAGCCAATCAGATCGTGCGTCATATGTCGAAGTTATTTTTAAAGCCTTGCGTCAGCCAATCAGATCGTGCGTCATATGTCCAAGTTAATTTTAAAGTCTTGCGTCAGCCAATCAGATCGTGCGTCATATGTCGAAGTTATTTTTAAAGCCATGTGTCAGCCAATCAGATCATGTTATATGTCGAAGTTATTTTTAAAGCCTTGCGTCAGCCAATCAGATCGTGCGTCATATGTCCAAGTTATTTTTAAAGCCTTGCGTCAGCCAATCAGATCGTGCGTCATATGTCCAAGTTATTTTTAAAGCCATGCGTCAGCCAATCAGATCGTGCGTCATATGTCGAAGCTATTTTTAAAGCCTTGCGTCAGCCAATCAGATCGTGCGTCATATGTCCAAGTTATTTTTAAAGCCTTGCGTCAGCCAATCAGATCGTGCGTCATATGTCGAAGTTATTTTTAAAGCCTTGCTTCAGCCAATCAGATCGTGCGTCATATGTCGAAGCTATTTTTAAAGCCTTGCGTCAGCCAATCAGATCGTGTTATATGTCGAAGTTATTTTTAAAGCCTTGCGTCAGCCAAGATTTTAAAGTTTTATATGTCAAAGTTATTTTTAAAGCCTTGCGTCATCCAATCAGATCGTGCGTCATATGTCGAAGTTATTTTTTAAGCCTTGCGTCAGCCAATCACATCATGCGTCATATGTCGAAGTTATTTTTAAAGCCTTGCGTCAGCCAATCAGATCGTGTTATAACAATCAGATCGTGTTATATCTGATCGTGTGTCATATGTCGAAGTTATTTTTAAAGCCTTGCGTCAGCCAATCAGATCGTGCGTCATATGTCGAAGTTATTTTTAAAGCCTTGCGTCAGCCAATCAGATCGTGCGTCACATGTCGAAGTTATTTTTAAATTCTTGCGTCAGCCAATCAGATCGTGTTATAACAATCAGATCGTGTTATATCTGATCGTGTGTCATATGTCGAAGTTATTTTTAAAGCCTTGCGTCAGCCAATCAGATCGTGCGTCATATGTCGAAGTTATTTTTAAAGCCTTGCGTCAGCCAATCAGATCGTACGTCACATGTCGAAGTTATTTTTAAATCCTTGCGTCAGCCAATCAGATCGTGCGTCATATGTCGAAGTTATTTTTAAAGCCTTGTGTCAGGCAATCAGATCGTGCGTCATGTGTCGAAGTTATTTTTAAAGCCTTGCGTCATCCAATCAGATCGTGCGTTATATGTCGAAGTTATTTTTATAGCCTTGCGTCAGCCAATCAGATCATGTTATATATCGAAGTTATTTTTATAGCCTTACGTCAGCCAATCAGATCGTATTATATGTCGAAGTTATTTTTATAGCCTTCCGTCAGCCAATCAGATCGTGGGTCATATGTCGAAGTTATTTTTAAAGCCTTGCGTCTGCCAATCAGATCGTGTCATATGTCGAAGTTATTTTGAAAGTCTTGCATCAGCCAATCAGATCATATCGTGCGTGATATGTCCAAGTTATTTTTAAAGCCTTGCGTCAGCCAAGGTTTTAAAGTTTTATATGTCAAAGTTATTTTTAAAGCCTTGCGTCAGCCAATCAGATCGTGCGTCATATGTCGAAGTTATTTTTATAGCCAATCAGATCGTACGTCATATGTCGAAGTTATTGTTAAAGCCTTGCGTCAGCCAATCAGATCGTGCGTCATATGTCCAAGTTATTTTTAAATCCTTGCGTCAGGCAATCAAATCGTGCGTCATATATCGAAGTTAATTTTAAAGCCTTGCGTCAGCCAATCAGATCGTGCGTCATATGTCCAAGTTATTTTTAAAGCCTTGCGTCAGCCAATCAGATCGTGCGTCATATGTCCAAGTTATTTTTAAAGCCTTGCGTCAGCCAATCAGATCGTGTTATATGTCGAAGTTATTTTTATAGCCTTGCGTCAGCCAATCAGATCGTGCGTCATATGTCGAAGTTATTTTTAAAGCCTTGCGTCAGCCAATCAGATCGTGTTATATGTCGAAGTTATTTTTAAAGCCTTGCGTCAGCCAATCAGTTCAATGATGTACCTTTTCGTAAATTCACATAGATATATATAGATAGAAGAAGAAGAGACGCAGGCAACCTCTGACTGTTCCAAATAATATATTAACGTTTTTTATATATTTATAAAAATAGAGTTTTCTATGTTTTTGAAACATTGTAATGAAACATGAGTGTATGTTGTTTTGTAAATTTAAATGTAAAAAAATAATATATTTATTTATTTAAAAAAAATATATAAATAGCTGGCCTGAGACAAGATGTACAAAAATTGCAAGACATGTTACGTGAAAGACTATAAACTTAGGCAAGAGGAAGCATTGAGACGACAACTGCATAATACCATACAGGAGCTCAAGGGAAATGTTTTCTGTTTTCTGCAGGATAAGACCTCCACTACCGTCTGAAAGCCAAGCACCATTAGCAAACTTTGTATTAACTCAAGATTGGTTCCAATTAAGTACAAATTCCACTAAATCGGAAACCTCTATTATGGTACTCATTCCTGTCAGGTGCAAAGCAAGCCTCTCTTTTGAAGCACATATTAAGGAGATTGACACTATAATGCACAATTTTCTTTGGAATGGCAAAGATAAAATTAAGCGACTAACTGTAATAGGCGATTATAAAGATGGAGGTTTAAAGATGCCACATTTAACATCATTGATTGACACACAGAGAATTTTGTTCATAAGGAAATACTTAGAAAGTTCTCCTGAATACTGGAAATATATTCTAAACTCCTACTTAAGAGATGTCGGAGAGAATTTTTCTTTTAAGATGTGATTTTGATGTCAAAAAATTACCAATTGAACTGCCAAAATTTTATGAAGAATGTCTAATAGCTTGGTCTTTTTATCGAAAAAGGAAATCAGTACTTATGAACAGGTATCAAACGAAATCATTTGGAACAATAGAAATATGCTGGTCGCAAATAACTCGGTCTTTAGGAAAAAAATGTTGGGTATCGGAGTAATGAAAATACTTAATATAGTTCAACAAAATGGACAACTCAACTCTTTTGAATTTTTTCAGTCCAAATATCTAAACTTTACTGTTACGGATTATTTTTTGATACTTGGACTTCATCTTTCAATGCCGTCTAAATGGAAATCGATTCTGCAATCAGGTCCGTCAAAAACGAGTCCTATACAAATTTCCATGGACTCGGAACTTTCATATAAGGATGAACAAACATTAAATAAGGTTACTGCAAAAAAGATTTACAATGTATCTATAATTAGAATATAGTCATACTCACTCGACCAATCAGCGCCCAGCATTTGTGCGCTCTATATCTCATAAAGTAACTAATAGGGCTTTAACAATGGACTCATTAGTATTCTCTATATAGAGAATACTAATAAAGCTTTTTGTTTTCTTTTGTTACAAAGCCTTATTAGTATTCTCTATATAGGGAATACTAATGACTACTTAGAGAATACTAGAGTGCAAATATTATATCCATGAAATAGTTAACTAACTAAATAGTACGTACTAATAAATAGCACCAAATGCTTTATCATTGTTGTTAGTACTACTTAGTAGTAAAACTAGTAAAATGTTAATTAGTACTAAATGTTAGCGCTTATTTGCACTCTAATATAACGTGTACTAAACTATCGACAAAAAATATTATAATACAATCTCAGTTTAATCTTCAAATACTATTCAAATATTATATCATAATCCAATAAATCGACAGTTATTTGGATTCGTTAAGCAGCTAGAATACTGATACAGAAATACAGATCATACTAAACACTAAAGAAACGTAGCGAGTCACTTACTCTTCAAAATGAAATCACAAACGAGTTTCTCCATGTTCTACAAGAAGTGTAGATGTACGGATATTCATCAGTCATCCAAGTTCTCCGTATGATTATTGCGATATAGTTAGCCCAATCTTTCAATATATTAATGTCCACGTATCGTGCTTGAGTTTTCTTTGGTGTTCATTATTTCTCTCGTTTTTCAATTTCGTCCGTTCTAACTGGTTCTAACTGGTTTGAAGAAACTTTGAGATTTCTGCTCTTCATTTCCACAACAAATATCGGTAATTTCTAGCGTTGCAAGCTTCGTATTTAAAAGTCTCAAGCTTCGGATATTCATCTTCACTCCACTGATCGAAGTCACACACAACTGAACAGCTTTGCATAAACGTATGTGCATTTGAAATCAGTATTCCTTTGGGAAAGCAACAGACATGCAGCCAAAGAATACTCTCGTGAGTATGACTATATTCTAAAACGGTTAGAGAATAAACACTCGGCTACGCGCCTCGTGGCCTTCTATCTGCTGCTCGGAGCTCTAAATCCCATAAAGCACTCGCGTTATTCTCTAACCCTTACATAAAATATTCATTACCCCTAAAGCTAGATTTAAGTATGACAACCGCTTTCTGGAAAATGATTGGAGTTGGGAAGAAATTTATAGTCTTCCATATAAAGCGTTCATATATGCAAAATACCGAGAATTTCAATATAAATTTTTACACCGTATTTTATATACAAACAAATCTCTTTATAAGAGAGGTTGACTGCAAAATTCGAAGAAAATGAAAGAAAGACGGAAAATGAGGATTACCTGATTTCAATCACGTTTTGGTCATAGTTTGTGTTAGAGGTCTAAATTAATTCCACGGCATTAGTTTCTTAAAATATCATAATGCCGGTGTCGGGGGGAATTCGCCCCCCCGTGGGATTCGCCCCCCCTCCGGGGCGAATTCACCGGTGAATTTGTCCCCCCCGGGGCGAATTCACCGGTGATGTCGCCCCCCTCTGGTGATTTCGCCCCCCCTTCTGGTGATTTTACCTCCTGGTGAATTCGCCCCCCCCCTCCTCTTCAGAAAAATTAGTATATTTCTCTACTTTTCACGACAAGTTTATTACTTTGATTAATAATGAAAAAATGAAAAATATAACGTTTTAAAAACTGAAATTATTTATTTTATTTTATTGATGATGAAACAAAAAATGTACATGAAATAGCCGTGTAGAAAAGCCAAGAAAGCTAAGGAATTCAAAATTATAATAACATCCTGAACTAAGTTATAATAGTCTACTTATCAAATAGTAGAGTGGTTTTCATAAACCCGTGAAATACATGTTAGCGTAATACGCTTTATTACTCCGTAATTCCATTGTTTTCTTTTGTGTGTGTATGGCTATTACGCACTGACTAATACGATTTGTTTCACGGGTTTATGAAAACCACTCTACTTTCAAATTTAATTTTAGAACAAATATTTTGGGTAACTTTGATATGTTGTGGAATGGCAGGTAAAATAATACTAAAGTCAGTTTGAGCTTTAAAATGTGTACAATGATTTTTTCTACGGTAGAAAAAATCAACTGTTTTTTTTAAGCTCAGGCAAGACTTTATCATTATTTTTACCTGCCATTTCATTGATTCTACAACATATCAAGTCAGCTATTTATTAAAACAAACTGGCTCAGAATTAATATTAAATCAAATTTAAAAAACTGAAATTCTGACTTGAGCCGACTAAAAGTATTTTCTGTTAGCTTGCATGATGAAAGGGCTATTCAAGGTCAAATTTTCTGGCTGCATTTGAAGGCACTGTTCGCTATCGTTGATTCTGATTTTCGCTCACAATGCAACAAAGGAGCGAAAACAGTGACTTATCATCGTGAATCAGTCTAGACACACGCTGCCAGAATTTTGAACGAACATATAAAAGTGACAAAATATTTGGACATTGTCGCTCAAAAGGGCTTTACAAAGAAGATATAAAGTACGTCACTTTATTGAGGCAGCTGAACCATTCTGGTTGTAATATTAAGCTATAGCTGTGTTGTGGATAATGTTGAAATAAAGTAGAGGATGGTTTGTTGTCTTTATTCACATCAACCTTTTATAATAGCTACATTAGGAATGCAATAATTTTCATTACTCTAAACACCATTATCTATAGGAAACAATTGCTACCAAATTATCGATTCCTGTGACCATTTTCCAAGGAATGCTTTTGATGAAAATATATACCTATATATAGGTACCAAAGGGAGGGAGGGCGAAATCACCGAAGGGGGGCGAAGGAGGGGGGCGAAATCTCCGGTGAATTCGCCCCGGGGAGGACAAATTCACCGGGGAATTGGCCCCGGGGAGGACAAATTTTGGGGGGGGGGCGAAATCCCCGTGACACCGGCAATCTACAGGCCATGCAAATTTGGTGTATTGAGGAGGCCTGGGGCGAGAAGTGAAAATTGGAAAATTAGGGTATGTTTCAAGGGTCGTTACTCGTACGCAATAAGGATATTAGAACAAAAACACATTTGGTATTTTATTTGATCTATTTCTAATAAATATAGCTCAATTTTCTTCAAAATGTTAAATTTTCGAAGAATATACAGCTCTATTTTGAGGAAGGGTTTTTGTCTAATAAAAAATATGAAAATATTGTATTTGAAGAGTAAGTTTTGACGAAACGTCTGATCATCCAGCGGACTTGATTCTTAGTATTTATAGAGTTCGAAGTATAAGAAAGCTTGTGAAATCAAGTTTTTCCTGGGTAATTTCATAGCAAGTTTGAAAAATCCAGTCAAATTCTCTGAAAATCACACACACAAAAAATATTGTTTTTGCATTTTATTCTGGAAATAAAGGAAAGTTGACATTTGAGCAAAGAATAACAATACAACAAGACAGTTGTGATGCTTGGTTTACTATTTAGGAGGATAAAGGAGATTGAACATTAATGTTTTTGAAGAAATTGTGTGTCACAATTAGTCACTTTGGAAACGAGTAAAGGACTGGGAACGAGTTTTTAGAATTAATCTAATTAAGAAATGAACCCCATCACAAGAAAGAGCATGTCCGCATTAGTAAGTTTACAAAGTTTCGATAGGTTCAGTTAGATATTGAACGAATAACAGCTTTCCAAACATCTCGAAATTTACAAAGAAATGTATGTGACCCTTGTAACCAAAGCCTCCTAAAGCCCCGGTCAAACGTAAACGCAAGTCGCTGCAAGTTAATGCAAGTTTTGACTTGCGTAGACGTTTGACCGCTATTAAACTTGCAGGGACTTGCATCGACGCTATACGGGGACGTGCCGCTGGACAGGGTATGATTTTTGGCCTCTCTGTCCTGAACAGGATATATGATTTTATGTGAGTCTGTCCTAAATAGGGTATGGTAATGCACGATTGTCGTCGTTAAATATGGTTTTATCCGGTATTTAGCCATATATCTGAGATCCGAGATTTGCCGGTCTTTAGCAGGTCATCAGTCAATGAAAACGCGTTAGAATTGTGTGTATTTTGTCCTTCGTCCTAAACAGGGTCCTAAAATAGAGGGAACGTGTTGTCCTAGACAGGGTATGTATTTTAGATTATTTTTGTATCAAACAGGGTCAGGTTTTCAAACCCTCAGCGACACCCCTATACCCAAACATGGGAGGTTTCTTGGTGTTGCAGAACACCAGATGACGTTAGACAATGAACACAAAGAACGAGAAGAATGAACTTGAACCAAAACAATACCCTGCATACAAAGAAACCTAACCAAGAATACAATGCAGACTGTAGCACCAAGAAACACCCCAAACATGGGTCAAGTACCCCCCCCCCCCCCCCCCCCCGTGCAAGTTGCTGCAAGTTTTTCACCGTTTGACCGGCAAACGTGAACGCATGCGCAATGCGCAAGTCACTGAAAGTGTCTTCGCAATTCAGCCGAACAAATAAACCACAATTAGCTCAGGTCCGATAGTTCGGATGATCGTTCAAAAAGTAGAAAGAATAAGCCCCAAATTACGAAAAATTATCGGTAAAAAAACATATGAACTTGTATCAACTTGCGTTCACCGTTTGACCGGCTACATGCAAGTAACTGCAACTTGCAGGGACTTGCGTTCACGTTTGACCCGGGCTTAAAGAAGAATTAGGAGGCTGCTGTAACCATACATTTGTTTGCAGTTTTTGAATGTCTGCAGTTCATTTGCTACTTGTCCAAACCCTATCAAACTCCTGAACTGGCTTACTAATTCTGATATGCTCTTTCTCTTTCTTCTCAATTAGATTAATTCTAAAAACTCGTTCCCAGTCCTTTACTCATTTCCAAAATGGCTAATTGGGTACCTTTTGCGGTCCGCGGGGATATAGCGTACCTTTTGCGATCGAGATATAGGGTATCTTTTTCGGTCGGGATATAGGGTACCTATTTTTATAGCCTTGAGTCAGCCAATCAGATCATGTTATATGTCGAAGTTATTTTTATAGCCTTACGTCAGCCAATCAGATCGTGCGTCATATGTCGAAGTTATTTTTATAGGCTTGCGTCAGCCAATCAGATCGTGCGTCATATGTCGAAGTTATTTTTAAAGCCTTGCGTCAGCCAATCAGATCGTGGGTCAAATGTCGAAGTTAATTTTAAAGCCTTGCGTCAGCAAATCAAATCGTGCGTCATATGTCGAAGTTAATTTTAAAGCCTTGCGTCAGCCAATCAGATCGTGCGTCATATGTCGAAGTTATTTTTAAAGCCTTGCTTCAGCCAATCAGATCGTGCGTCATATGTCGAAGCTATTTTTAAAGCCTTGCGTCAGCCAATCAGATCGTGCTATATGTCGAAGTTATTTTTAAAGCCTTGCGTCAGCCAAGGTTTTAAAGTTTTATATGTCAAAGTTATTTTTAAAGCCTTGCGTCAGCCAATCAGATCGTGCGTCATATGTCGAAGTTATTTTTAAAGCCTTGCGTCAGCCAATCAGATCGTGCGTCATATGTCCAAGTTAATTTTAAAGTCTTGCGTCAGCCAATCAGATCGTGCGTCATATGTCGAAGTTATTTTTAAAGCCATGTGTCAGCCAATCAGATCATGTTATATGTCGAAGTTATTTTTAAAGCCTTGCGTCAGCCAATCAGATCGTGCGTCATATGTCCAAGTTATTTTTAAAGCCTTGCGTCAGCCAATCAGATCGTGCGTCATATGTCCAAGTTATTTTTAAAGCCATGCGTCAGCCAATCAGATCGTGCGTCATATGTCGAAGCTATTTTTAAAGCCTTGCGTCAGCCAATCAGATCGTGCGTCATATGTCCAAGTTATTTTTAAAGCCTTGCGTCAGCCAATCAGATCGTGCGTCATATGTCGAAGTTATTTTTAAAGCCTTGCTTCAGCCAATCAGATCGTGCGTCATATGTCGAAGCTATTTTTAAAGCCTTGCGTCAGCCAATCAGATCGTGTTATATGTCGAAGTTATTTTTAAAGCCTTGCGTCAGCCAAGATTTTAAAGTTTTATATGTCAAAGTTATTTTTAAAGCCTTGCGTCATCCAATCAGATCGTGCGTCATATGTCGAAGTTATTTTTAAAGCCTTGCGTCAGCCAATCAGATCGTGCGTCATATGTCGAAGTTATTTTTAAAGCCTTGCGTCAGCCAATCAGATCGTGTTATAACAATCAGATCGTGTTAGCCAATCTGATCGTGTGTCATATGTCGAAGTTATTTTTAAAGCCTTGCGTCAGCCAATCAGATCGTGCGTCATATGTCGAAGTTATTTTAAAGCCTTGCGTCAGCCAATCAGATCGTACGTCATATGTCGAAGTTATTTTTAAAGCCTTGCGTCAGCCAATCAGATCGTGCGTCATATGTCGAAGTTATTTTTAAAGCCTTGTGTCAGCCAATCAGATCGTGCGTCATATGTCGAAGTTATTTTTAAAGCCTTGCGTCAGCCAATCAGATCGTGCGTTATATGTCGAAGTTATTTTTAAAGCCTTGCGTCAGCCAATCAGATCATGTTATATATCGAAGTTATTTTTATAGCCTTACGTCAGCCAATCAGATCGTGCGTCATATGTCGAAGTTATTTTTATAGCCTTGCGTCAGCCAATCAGATCGTGGGTCATATGTCGAAGTTATTTTTAAAGCCTTGCGTCAGCCAATCAGATCGTGTCATATGTCGAAGTTATTTTGAAAGTCTTGCATCAGCCAATCAGATCATGTGATATGTCCAAGTTATTTTTAAAGCCTTGCGTCAGCCAAGGTTTTAAAGTTTTATATGTCAAAGTTATTTTTAAAGCCTTGCGTCAGCCAATCAGATCGTGCGTCATATGTCGAAGTTATTTTTATAGCCAATCAGATCGTACGTCATATGTCGAAGTTATTTTTAAAGCCTTGCGTCAGCCAATCAGATCGTGCGTCATATGTCCAAGTTATTTTTAAAGCCTTGCGTCAGCCAATCAAATCGTGCGTCATATATCGAAGTTAATTTTAAAGCCTTGCGTCAGCCAATCAGATCGTGCGTCATATGTCCAAGTTATTTTTAAAGCCTTGCGTCAGCCAATCAGATCGTGCGTCATATGTCCAAGTTATTTTTAAAGCCTTGCGTCAGCCAATCAGATCGTGTTATATGTCGAAGTTATTTTTATAGCCTTGCGTCAGCCAATCAGATCGTGCGTCATATGTCGAAGTTATTTTTAAAGCCTTGCGTCAGCCAATCAGATCGTGTTATATGTCGAAGTTATTTTTAAAGCCTTGCGTCAGCCAATCAGATCGTGCGTCATATGTCGAAGTTATTTTTAAAGCCTTGCGTCAGCCAATCAGATCGTGTTATATGTCGAAGTTATTTTTAAAGCCTTGCGTCAGCCAATCAGATCGTGCGTCATATGTCGAAGTTATTTTTAAAGCCTTGCGTCAGCCAATCAGATCGTGCGTCATATGTCGAAGTTATTTTTAAAGCCTTGCGTCAGCCAATCAGATCGTGTTATATGTCAATCATTTTTAAAGCCTTGCGTCAGCCAATCAGATCGTGCGTCATATGTCGAAGTTATTTTTAAAGCCTTGCGTCAGCCAATCAGATCGTGCGTCATATGTCGAAGTTATTTTTAAAGCCTTGCGTCAGCCAATCAGATCGTGCGTCATATGTCGAAGTTATTTTTAAAGCCTTGCGTCAGCCAATCAGATCGTGTTATATGTCGAAGTTATTTTTAAAGCCTTGCGTCAGCCAATCAGATCGTGCGTCATATGTCGAAGTTATTTTTAAGCCTTGCGTCAGCCAATCAGATCGTGTGTCATATGTCGAAGTTATTTTTAAAGCCTTGCGTCAGCCAATCAGATCGTGCGTCATATGTCGAAGTTATTTTTAAAGCCTTGCGTCAGCCAATCAGATCGTGCGTCATATATCGAAGTTAATTTTAAAGCCTTGCGTCAGCCAATCAGATCGTGCGTCATATGTCGAAGTTATTTTTAAAGCCTTGCGTCAGCCAATCAGATCGTGCGTCATATGTCGAAGTTATTTTTTTTAAAGCCTTGCGTCAGCCAATCAGATCGTGTTATATGTCGAAGTTATTTTTAAAGCCTTGCGTCAGCCAATCAGATCGTGCGTCATATGTCGAAGTTATTTTTAAAGCCTTGCGTCAGCCAATCAGATCGTGCGTCATATGTCGAAGTTATTTTTAAAGCCTTGCGTCAGCCAATCAGATCGTGCGTCATATGTCGAAGTTATTTTTAAAGCCTTGCGTCAGCCAATCAGATCGTGCGTCATATGTCGAAGTTATTTTTAAAGCCTTGCGTCAGCCAATCAGATCGTGCGTCATATGTCGAAGTTATTTTTAAAGCCTTGCGTCAGCCAATCAGATCGTGCGTCATATGTCGAAGTTATTTTTAAAGCCTTGCGTCAGCCAATCAGATCGTGTTATATGTCGAAGTTATTTTTAAATCGTGCGTCATATCAGATCGTGTGTCATATGTCGAAGTTATTTTTAAGCCTTGCGTCAGCCAATCAGATCGTGCGTCATATGTCGAAGTTATTTTTAAAGCCTTGCGTCAGCCAATCAGATCGTGTTATATGTCGAAGTTATTTTTAAAGCCTTGCGTCAGCCAATCAGATCGTGCGTATATGTCGAAGTTAATTTTAAAGCCTTGCGTCAGCCAATCAGATCGTGCGTCACATGTCGAAGTTATTTTTAAAGCCATGCGTCAGCCAATCAGATCGTGTTATAACAATCAGATCGTGTTATATCTGATCGTGTGTCATATGTCGAAGTTATTTTTAAAGCCTTGCGTCAGCCAATCAGATCGTGCGTCATATGTCGAAGTTATTTTTAAAGCCTTGCGTCAGCCAATCAGATCGTGTTATATGTCGAAGTTATTTTTAAAGCCTTGCGT
This sequence comes from Actinostola sp. cb2023, assembly GCA_033675265.1. NCBI lineage: Eukaryota > Metazoa > Cnidaria > Anthozoa > Actiniaria > Actinostolidae > Actinostola > Actinostola sp. cb2023. Next base: position 164,164 of record JAUJYZ010000967.1, on the reverse strand, counting down.
CAGGCAATCAGATCGTGCGTATATGTCGAAGTTAATTTTAAAGCCCTGCGTAAGCCAATCAGATCGTGCGTCATATGTCGAAGTTATTTTTAAAGCCTTGCGTCAGCCAATCAGATCGTGTTATATGTCGAAGTTAGATTTTTAAAGCCTTGCGTCATCTGATCAGTGTGTGCGTCATATGTCGAAGTTATTTTTAAAGCCTTGCGTCAGCCAATCAGATCGTGCGTCATATGTCGAAGTTATTTTTAAAGCCTTGCGTCAGCCAATCAGATCGTGCGTCATATGTCGAAGTTATTTTTAAAGCCTTGCGTCAGCCAATCAGATCGTGCGTCATATGTCGAAGTTATTTTTAAAGCCTTGCGTCAGCCAATCAGATCGTGCGTCATATGTCGAAGTTATTTTTAAAGCCTTGCGTCAGCCAATCAGATCGTGTTATATGTCGAAGTTATTTTTATAGCCTTGCGTCAGCCAATCAGATCATGTTATATGTCGAAGTTATTTTTAAAGCCTTGCGTCAGCCAATCAGATCGTGCGTCATATGACGAAGTTATTTTTAAAGCCTTGCGTCAGCCAATCAGATCGTGCGTCATATGTCGAAGTTACTTTTAAAGCCTTGCGTCAGCCAATCAGATCGTGTTAAATCAGATCGTGTGTCATATGTTCGAAGTTGTGAAGTCCGGATACTGCAATACAGTATTTGGAGTGCATCTCAATGCGGGGCTAGTAGCTTTTACGCTTAACGGCTAAAAGGTTGACCTGTTTTTAATTGTATATAAGTCTTGTAGTAATGTTTTAACAATACTTACTATGGTAGCTACCTGACTGAAGTCAGTACGTTAGTGTTTGCCGGATATACAGGGTATAGTCCTAGATTTAGACAAAATATCGTACTAAAAAGTATGTTAGTCACTTGCGCGACTCCGCCCTAATACGTGAATATATTTTCTCCCAACTAGCTACATTTTTTGTGGGTATCGCCGTTCAAATCCCATTTTATTTTGTATCACGATTCTAATATTTCGCAAGGAAAAGAACTAATAAAATAAAAGGAAAAACATTCTGATTTGGTTCACAAGTTTGGATTTGAAGTTTTTGAAAACTCTTTTTGCTTTACAAAAGATTAGAAAAAAGTTACTGATGACAGTTTTAAAAACAAGTTGACATGATA